>CAXKVI010000003.1:33985476-34366419 GCA_964058755.1 Campiglossa producta | reverse complement strand
CAACTGCACTTGTTGTGAGAAAGAATAAGAAAAATATTCGCAACAAACTTTCACCACTGGCAATTACCCGCCGGCGCGCCATCTACATTTGAACATTTGAAAGGAAAGTCATTCACCATTGTGTTTTTTAAATCAAAATCAAAGATTTGCACCACTACCAGTCCAGCGCAGTGTTGCCACTCACATTTATTTTTTGTACGCAAAAAAAACAGTGCCAAATTTTTTTTCTAGCATGGAAAAACACACCTAAAAAGAACTATGGCGCGATAAATGTACAAGTTATCATTGGAACCTTCAAAAACATTTCGCTTCAAATTTTTGTAGAGCTGCTCTGAGTTTGTTCCTGGGCGGGGAAAACAAACGATGTTGCTTAAATCATGAATTGGGGATTTTATAGCCAAAAAGCATTGGTATTTGTTTCCTTTAGGGGTCAACTGCAAAAAAATTTGAAAAAATTTTGGGAGAGGGCTCAAAAAACGTGTATATGGCCGCAGGATCACGAATCCCGGTGCGCTTTTTTAATTTTTTGTTTCAGTGAAAAATTATGAATCAAAATCCCGAAAAAGGTACCAGGTCCGATCCCAATTCGGATCGGGATCCATGGTATTTGTTTGCAGAACACCTTTCCGAGTTGCTTATAAAAAATAACCTCAATAATAACCTCTAAATATCCTCAGCATTTCTGCGCAGAACACTTTTTTGGAAATTTTTAGGGACGGCCTAATGTGATTAGGTTTAGGTTAGGTTCAAGTGGCTGCCGCAGAGGCACACTTAGGCCAGTTTTGAAAGGCCCGTTGTGATACCACCAACACAAGGAAAGTCAGTCCCGGGACCCAGCCATATGGAAAATCCCTGAGTTGTTGGGATTTTCCACATAGCAGAATCCCGGGACTGATACTCCTAAACCGACACCGTTACTCCTCCTCGAACCACTTAGATGACTTTATGAAGGCCATCAAGTCCTTTATGTCCAGTTCCGCGATCTGGCTTAGGCTATCCAGGAACGGAACTCCCAAAAAGCGCGTTCTCGCGCCGCTTAAAGCCGGACAGTTGCAGATGAGGTGTTCCACTGTTTCCTCCTCCTCATCATCTTTGCAACTCCTGCAGCATCGTCGGTAGGGCACACTTAGCCTTTCTGCATGCCTACCAATGAGGCATTGACCGGTTAATGCCCCTATCAATATGCAGATTTCCCTCCTAGTTAAGGCATAAATGCGTCTAGACCTTTTGAGATCCCATTTTGGCCAGGTTTGTTTCGATATCCGACACCCTGGGGATTGCAGCCATCTTTCGTTGGCTTGACGGAGTGTGTGCTCCTTCAGCATTAGTTTGCATGTGGCAAACGGCATACCTAAGCGCTCTTTATCCTGAAGAACCTGCTTGCTCGTGCCCTGCCTGGCAAGCTCGTCTGCCTTACAGTTTCCCTCAATGTCCCTATGTCCCGGGACCCATATGAGGTTTACGCGGTTCTGTTGGGCCATCTCCTGAAGAGATCGACGACAGCTGAGCGTCAGTTCAGAGTTGAACGTGTATGAGCCAAGGGATTTGATGGCCGCTTGGCTATCGCTGAAAATAGCGATATCTTCTCCGATAACACGTTTGCTTAACCAGGCCGCGGCGTCTAGGATTGCCGAGACTTCCGCCTGGAAGACGCTACAATGATCAGGTAACCTGAAGGAGAGCTCAAGGTCCAAATCCCTTGAATAAACCCCTCCTCCAACTCTGCCGTCCAACTTCGAGCCTTCGGTGTATATGGAAGTGCCACTATTTGTTTCGGGGCACCAATCCGTCCTCTCCCAGTCTTCTCTGCTGGGAAGGTTTATTTTGAAACAGCTATCACCGACTGTAGTGGTCGCACAACGATCTGTGCTTAGAGGGAGAAAGCTGTAAGATTCCAGAATACTGGAGTGTCCAATAGTACCCGCACCCCAACTGGAGGTTTCTCTTAGGCGCAGAGCTGATGCCGCTGCTGACCGAAACCCTTCCAGATCAAGTGGCAAAATGCCCAGAATGACCTGGAGGGCTTCGTTGGGCGTTGTCCTTAGCGCACCGCTTATACAGATCATATTGGATCTATGGACTTTCCGCAACAGATTCAGGTATGTTGCCTTGCTCAGCGCAGGCCACCATACGACGACTCCATATAGCATGATTGGACGAATGATGGCCGTGTAGATCCAACTGCATACTCTAGGGCTGAGCCCCCATTTTTTGCCAATGGCTCTTTTGCATGTGTAAAGAGCGATGCAAGCTTTCTTCTGGCGCTGAAGAACATTCTCCTTCCAATTCAGTTTCCTGTCCAGAGCTATGCCTAGAAACTTGGCCTTATCCGACAAGCCCAGGCGCGTGCCATCTAGTTCTGGTAGGCTTAGTGGCGGTATTTTGTACCGGTTCGTGAAGAGGACAAGTTCCACTTTCCCCGGGTTGATACTAAGTCCGCAGCGAGAGGACCACGTCGAAACTTCTCGCAGTGCTACTTGCATCAGGTCACACAGAGTTTGTGGGAACTTGCCTCTGAATGCAATAGCTAAATCGTCTGCGTATGCCACTATCAATGACAGATACTAGGCTGTGCAGAGCGGTTTCTGTTGATTTACCCTTGGTGTATGCATGCTGATAGCTAGAGATTAGGTTGCTATCAATAGTCGTTGAGAGATAATTTTTGTAGATAATAACTGTGTCTTTTTACAAGAAATTCTAAACTATTAGATCAAGAACTAAGATTTTTTTTATTTTCTCCCGTGACACAAAAAATCCAAGTAAGTACTTGGGGAAATAACTGAGACTTTTTGGTTTTGTAGGTATAACGGGAGACTACTTAACGCATATACCCGATCTTCTTCTTTTCGGCCTTATATTTTGGGAGATATCCTCGAAGCCAGTAGAGCAATTAACCACATTCCTTACTGCAGTACCTATTATCACCCTGGGCTAATAACTTGAACGTTGAGCCATAAATTCGAGTTTTTTGACAACAACAATATGAATTAACTAAAAAAATTCCCCTTAAACTTTAGTTTATGAAAAAAGGGATTTTACCCAAAATTAGAGACTTTGACCATTTGCAGCTTTGGCATGCTTGACCTGAGGCATGTCCAGTAAAGAGTAAACTATGAAACTTGGCCATAAAATCCATGGGGTCAAAGCCGATTTAAGACATGGAGTGCCTTTAGCAAAGTATGTTAAATGATCAGTAAAACATTTTCCGTAATGACGATTTTATACAAAAAATCGGCCTACTCTTATATACATACAGACAGACAGACTGAAAATTTACTGTAGAAACTGTAGATAGAGATTCTATTGGCTTAGTTATGATCCCTCATATCAGTTACACTGGTTTACAGCCAAAATGCACCAGAGACGCCATAGTGAAATTCCTATGTAAAATCACCTCCTAATTCCGAAAATCAAGGTTATTTTTACTTGAATGGTACCGTTTTTGAGATATTTACGATTTACCGTAATTTCAAAAAACAAAAAAGATGGCTCCACTTAATCGTGTATATCTCAAGAACAAACTGAGCTCTTCCAAAACGGTTAGAAAAATTTGAAAGCTAATAAAATTTACTATAATCAGTACATACAACACTTTTTGCTAGGTCCTGCAGATTCCAACATATTGAACAATCATTACGGATTTTTTAAATTTTTTTTAAAAATATAAAAAAATGTGCATCTCGAAAACTTTTTGTTTTTTAGCAGATTTTTACTGGATCTAAGTATAAATAAGCGTACATGCGCCTTGTTCCTTCATAATATCTGCAAGGCTCGCCGGATACTGTTCAGTTTATAATTGCAGTTTATAACCCGCCATTTACTTAAAAATAAAAAATGAATAAAAGGGCGCGAGAGTTTGAGTGTACAAATGATCCAGATATGTTCTGTTTCATCTGCGGTCAATTTATTGTTAAAAGTATGAGACGTGTGTTTTCAAATCCTTTGAAAGTTACATACTATAAGTGTTTTGGAATTGAGCCTAAAAACAATGAAAAACCATGGACACCGAACACTGTGTGCACCACATGCCGAGTCGAATTGATTTCTTCGGAAACCGGAACAAAAAGGTACGTTGTAAAAATTAGGAATTTGTTCCCTTTTAATGCATAGCTGACTAATTTCTGAAACTATCTATTTAGGCGATGTGTGAAATTTATTACACCAATGAAGTGGAGGGAACCAACTTGCCATTCAACGGACTGCTATATTTGTACTACAAAAGTACTTGGGGTTGGAAAGTCCAGAAAAGTAACCTATGCGAGCGTATCTACACTGTCATTACCAGAACTAATTTCAACAGAAGCGACATTGCCAGAATCAAATTTAATTTTAGTTCCGGCTCCAGTTTCATTGTCAACAGTAGTATCTGATTACGCGGCATCATGTTGGACTGAATTTCAAACGGAAAACGAAAGAAATTCTTTGTCACAAGCACAACTCATTGATTGGATAAGGGATTTGGAATTGTCAAAGGAAAAGGCCGAACTACACGCCTCTCGAATGCAACAATTTAAATTTGTTTCATCCGATGTTAAGGTAACATATTATAGAACTCGTCACGAAGAATTTTCCAAGTACTATACGAAGGAGGACAGTGTTTGTTACTGCAAAGACATTGCTGGTCTATTCAAACAATTTGGTGAACCATATGATTCAAAAGAGTGGCGATTGTTCATAGACGGCAATAAATTAAGTTTAAAGGCCGTATTATTGCATATTGGCAACCAAAAGCCATCTATCCCGATCGCGCATGCAGTAAATACGAAGGAAACATATGAGATAATGCAAAAATTGCTCAAGTTAATCAAATACGAAGAACATGATTGGAAAATATGTGCCGATCTTAAAGTCGTTGGAATGCTATGTGGTCTACAAAGTGGATACACAAAATACTGTTGCTTTCTATGCAAATGGGATAGCCGAGCTCGTCAAGACCACTACATCATAAAGGATTGGCCAAAACGAATCGAGTTTCAAGTTGGGGTAGATAACATAAAATACTCTCCTCTTATAAAGAAGGAAAAAATAATTCTACCCCCGCTCCACATCAAGCTCGGCCTTATCAAAAACTTTGTGAAGGCTTTGGACAAAGAAGGCGAAGCTTTTCATCATTTGAAGACAATCTTCCCAGAGATTTCAGAAGCAAAAATAAAGGAAGGGATTTTTGTGGGACCGCAAATAAGGAAAATGATGACCAATAACCATTTCAAAGAACTATTGTCACCAGTGGAGGCAGCAGCGTGGGATTCTTTTGAAAAGGTCGTTACATCTTTTTTAGGCAAACACAAAAGTCCTAACTACGAGATGATAGTGAACGACTTAATCAAAAACTATGCGGAAATGGGTAAATAAAAAAACATATTATAATAAATTATATATTACATAAATTTACATGAGAATATATAGCCATAAATCTGAATTCATCGTCCAGTTCCGAACAAACAAGAACGGGAAAAATATAAACAAAAAATTTGTTCTGAATTGAAAGATAAATCCAGCCTAAGAAAATTATATACTAATGTGTCACTTATGTATTTATCTAATTTACTTTTTTATTTTCTTTCAGGAGTAAATATGTCTTTAAAAATTCATTTCTTACACTCCCACTTAAATTTTTTCCCCCAAAATCTTGGCGACGAAAGTGACGAGCATGGCGAAAGGTTTCACCAGCAAATGAAAGTGATTGAAAGTCGGTATCAAGGATTCTGGGATGTCGCTATGATGGGCGACTACTGTTGGTTTCTCATAAGAGAAACCGATCCTAATCTAAATAAGCGTCAAAACAAGACACATAACTTTTTCAATTATAAAATAAGATCATAGAGTTAAGACAGAACCATATGTACATATGCTATTATTTGTAGGGTACTTTAGTATTAAATGGATATATTTACTTGAATGCTTATAACTTTTGTATTAGTTCATCGATTTTGGTCACTGATAGCTTGTTTTTTTTGTAATAAAACAGAGCTTAGAGGGGGGGGGGGGAGAAATATCTGCTAAAAAACAAAAAGTTTTCGAGATGCTTCCTCGCAAAGTACAAATTTTTTTATATTTTTACAAAAAAAATTTTAAAAATCCGTAATGATTGTTCACTATGTTTGAATCTGCAGGACCTAGCAAAAAGTGTTGTATGTACTGATTATAGTAAATTTTATAAGCTTTCAAATTTTTCAAACCGTTTTCGAATAGCTCAATTTGTTCTTGAGATATACACGATTAAGTGGAGCCATCTTTTTTGTTTTTTGAAATAAAGGTAAATCGTAAATATCTCAAAAACGGTACCATTCAAGTAAAAATAACTTTGATTTTCGGAATTAGGAGGTGATTTTACATATTAATTTCACTATGGCGTCTCTGGTGCAGAAAAAAAGTTGGAATTTGTGATCCAGTGTTATTATTGAATATCTGCAATCTACAATGATCTCTCCTATTACAATTTTTTATATCTATACATTGTGACATTTCTTGTCGGTCTGGAGACATGTCGCACAATTTTTGTAGGCCAATATTACATGTGTAATCGGGATACACTTAACTATCATTCGCCGGTCTTGGCCTACAGTTATTAAAAAAAAAAAAATGTTGACACCAAATTGACCACTTTGGGGCGGAGGTCTGGCTACATGTCGCACAATTTTTGTAGGCCAATAATGCTATTGAATCATGTCCATCACTGACAACGAACTGTCAGAAACTGGCGTTTCACGTATTGCCGGTTCTGCGAGAACGGTATTTGTACCTGTACAATACCCTTCGTACCGAAACGACCCGGGTTGTTTTTTTTTATAATGACTCGGCCAAGAGCAATACATTTCGAAGTGACCCTGTCTAACGCGTCACGATTCCCTCACCTATTGTCATCCCCGGAACAGCCCCTTGCAGCACGGCTGCTCCTTATTCTCTTGATCCGGGCTGGCATTGAGCCAAATCCTGGCCCAAGAGAATGGTTCTGCTGCGTTTGTCGGAAGAAAATATATACAAGACGATCACACTCAGTACAGTGTGCATCATGCAAAGGTTGGTTGCACAAATCTAGTTGCTCCGGACTAGATCCAAAAACACATCGGCCCATTAGTTTCTATAAAAATTTTGTGGCGCCATGCTGTTCACGTCCTAGGACGTCCCGAGGCAAGCGACGCTCATATGTTGCTTTATCGCCCTCTAATAATAATCAAGTCACCACGACCTGCAATAATTATATTGCCCAGCAGAATATATGTGTTCCCGGCTGTAGCTTACTTCCTAGTGCATCAACAGCACAAGCACCCACTCATGGCTACTTTCTTCGTAGCACATCAGTTGATGCTTGTAGCACTACTGAGCTTCAGCCCCCGTCTCTAAACTCTTTGCTAACTTCTTCCGGCACTAGCACGAATGAAAGTCAAGTCCATCAACTTCTGGTCCCTCACTCTTCGTGCACTGTATGTCGGCACAGGATATATGTATGCGTCTGTGGCATCGGTCAAGTGCAACTCCTGCCTAGGCCTGTGTCACCTACGCATATGTTCTGGGCTCGCAAACAGAAATCACTGGACTGATGTGTTTGTCGCGCCTTGCTGTCGAGTTGTGCAGCCCTCAACGCCGACGGATGTACACTCATCTAATAGTGAACGAATTCCGCCGGCTTCAGGACTGCAACCGAGATCAATATCGCGACATGACCTACCACCATCTAGGCGAACACATCAGTCTTTAACTCCCAGAGTGGCCATTGCCTCGCCTTCGCAATTTAAATTGTTGCAATTTAACTGCAACGGCTTGACCGGCAAGATAGCGGAGATAACCACATTTATGCAGCTACATAAAATCAAAATTGCTGCAATCCAGGAGACAAAACTTGGCCCCCACTCGAATCTCCGAGCGAGTGGAGGCTACCACGTACTCCGGCATGACCGTACGGACGGCGGAGGTGGTCTCGCGTTCCTTGTTCACCATACGGTGCAGTATAGGGAATTTGATATCAACACTGACCAAAGAGACTTACCTTTAGAGTGTCAAGGTATAGTTATACAAGCTGGTGGCGTTGATCTCGAGCTAATCAATATATACATCCCTCCCGTCACCTGCTGCCCCAGAAGTTATCGTCCTGACCTTAGGGCGTTTCTTTGTGGCGATAACCGTATCATCATGGGCGATTTTAATGCCCATCATGATATGTGGCATTCACACCTTTCTGTGGACGGCAGAGGACGGGAATTAGCCGAGCAAATTGATAACTCCTCTTTCTGTACTGTGAACGGAGACTCCTCAACTAGGATGGCTGTTAACTGCAGTAGCTCCCCGGACCTAACTATTGTTAGCCCGGGGTTAATTAACAGCATCAACTGGCAACCTATGGTGGCCCTGTCATCCGACCACCTGCCTATCATCCTGTCCGTCGATCGTGCCACGGATTTTATCACGTCGGAGAAAAGAACATACGTGAATTTCAAAAAGGCTAATTGGGTCGGCTTTTTGGAATTCACGGAGAGCTCCTTTGGTGATCTTCCCATTCCCACTGATGTACACGTCGGCGAGCGTAACATACGTGAGGTCATTAAAAAGGCTACAGCCCGTTTTATACCAGCTGGTAGGATAAAAGATATTAGGCCTAACTTCCCAGCTGAGGCCGCAGCCTTGGCCAACGAACGTGACCTCATACGCAACATCGATCCCTCTGAAAATAAGGAAAAAATAATTCTACCCCCGCTCCACATCAAGCTCGGCCTTATCAAAAACTTTGTGAAGGCTTTGGACAAAGAAGGCGAAGCTTTTCATCATTTGAAGACAATCTTCCCAGAGATTTCAGAAGCAAAAATAAAGGAAGGGATTTTTGTGGGACCGCAAATAAGGAAAATGATGACCAATAACCATTTCAAAGAACTATTGTCACCAGTGGAGGCAGCAGCGTGGGATTCTTTTGAAAAGGTCGTTACATCTTTTTTAGGCAAACACAAGAGTCCTAACTACGAGATGATAGTGAACGACTTAATCAAAAACTATGCGGAAATGGGTAAATAAAAAAACATATTATAATAAATTATATATTACATAAATTTACATGAGAATATATAGCCATAAATCTGTATTCATCGTCCAGTTCCGAACAAACAAGAACGGGAAAAATATAAACAAAAAATTTGTAGCAGTAGCTCCCCGGACCTAACTATTGTTAGCCCGGGGTTAATTAACAGCATCAACTGGCAACCTATGGTGGCCCTGTCATCCGACCACCTGCCTATCCCCCTGTCCGTCGATCGTGCCACGGATTTTATCACGTCGGAGAAAAGAACATACGTGAATTTCAAAAAGGCTAATTGGGTCGGCTTTTTGGAATTCACGGAGAGCTCCTTTGGTGATCTTCCCATTCCCACTGATGTACACGTCGGCGAGCGTAACATACGTGAGGTCATTAAAAAGGCTACAGCCCGTTTTATACCAGCTGGTAGGATAAAAGATATTAGGCCTAACTTCCCAGCTGAGGCCGCAGCCTTGGCCAACGAACGTGACCTCATACGCAACATCGATCCCTCTGACCCACAGATCGGTGATCTCAACGTGGAAATCAGACGGCTGGTTAACGAACACAAACAAACCAAATGGGAGGAGCACCTCAGGTCTTGTAACCTCTCTACCGGTGTTGGGAAATTATGGTCCACCGTCAAGTCCTTGTCGAATCCTTCGGGTCCACCAAAAAATGTCGACATTACCTTTGGTGACAAGACAATAAATGACCCCAGGAAATGTGCACAGGCTTTTTGTCGACAATATGTCCCACACCCTGCGCAAGACAGGGCTAGACGTGGAATCTTCAGGCGTGCGCATAAACACAAAAACTATGCCCCCGTTCCCATCACCGCTACAGAGGTTCAAGAGGCCATCCGGAAGGCCAAAAACTCCAAAGCCATCGGCCCTGATGGCATAGCCATGGTGCATCTAAAACATATCGACCTTGCGGGAGTCAAATATTTAACTGCCGTCTTCAATTTGTCTCTGATCACAGCTGTCATACCCGATAAATGGAAGCAGGCAACTGTGATCCCACTACTAAAGCCTGGCAAGCCAGCTAACGTTGGGGAGTCATATCGCCCGATATCACTCCTCTCGCCAGTAGTAAAGACACTTGAAGCGGTCTTACTCACGCTCTATACATCACATCTGATGTTAGCCGAGCACCAACATGGCTTCAGGAAAGATAGGAGCACAACATCTGCTCTAAATGTCATAAACACTCAGATAACTGACGGTCTAAATCAAAACAGGCCTAATGACAGGACGGTTCTAGTTGCACTTGATTTGAGTCAAGCTTTTGACACAGTAAATCATGGGCAACTTGTAGCTGATTTGGAAGACTCGTCACTCCCCCCCTGTCTAAAGCGTTGGACCGCCAATTATCTCAGTGGTCGTCGGTCGTCTGTTGTATCAGGAAGATAAAACAAGGGGTACCACAGGGTGGTGTCCTCTCCCCGTTATTGTTTAACTTCTATATTTCGAAGCTTCCTCCTCCACCAGAAGAAGTTACGATTGTTTCTTACGCAGACGATTGCACGATATTGGCAACTGGTACTTCCGTTGATGAGATGTGCTCTAAAATAAATGGTTATCTCCCCTCTCTAGTCGAGTTCTTCACTGCCCGAACCTTGACATTGTCGCCAACAAAGTCTTCGGCGACCTTATTCACGACGTGGACAGCACAGGTAGGCATGGAATTAGAAATTTATGTAGGTGATCATAAAATACCTACTGTCGCTCACCCAAAAATCTTAGGAGTGACTTTTGACATCATGCACACTTTCGCTGCCCATTCAGCTGCAATTGTCTCAAAATTACAGAGCCGCAACAAAATCCTCAAGTCACTAGCCGGCAGTACTTGGGGTAAAGACAAAGAAACGTTGTTGGTAACGTACAAGGCAATTGGTCGGCCGATCCTGAACTATGCGTCGCCGATATGGTCGCCGGGGCTTGCAGACGTTCACTGGAATCAGCTTCAGGCCTGTCAAAACACCGCGCTCAGAACCGCTACGGGGTGCGTCCTTATGTCACCTATATCTCATATACATAATGAGGTGGAAATGCTTCCAGTTAGGGAGCATAATGAAATGGTAAACAAGCAGTACCTACTGAATTGCTGTAAACCACAGCATCCCGGTAGACAACTGCTTGAACTCATTCCGCCTCCTAGGACCATAAGGTCGCATCTACGTAAACATTTTGATGAGATCCGTCACTATATAACAACGCCGTTTGATCTACAGGTGTAAACAGGCTTTAGGGGAATATCCATACAACGTCTGTTGGCCATTACTCTGCGCTCTGTCCGCTAAACAATGTCTTACATGCCGCAACACCTGGCATTTCTGAAGAGGAGCGTCATCTTCCTCGAGAGACAAGGGTCACTCTGGCTCAATTACGCTCTGGATATTGTAGTAGATTAAACTCCTACATATCTAGACTGAACCCTGATGTGCCGAATGTATGTCCGGCATGCGGCTCGTCCCCCCACAATACCAATCACTTATTTTCTTGCTCATTTGAGCCCACTCTTCTAACACCCATCTCTCTTTGGTCCAACCCTATTGAAACTGCTAGTTTCCTTGGACTCCCGTTAGAAGATATTGATGACAATTAGGTTAAGGAAAAATACGCGTTGGGCAGGACTTCACCTCGTTACAACAACAACAACAACAACAACAACAACTGTGAAAAAATTAGCTTGATGTTAATAAATATTTTGATGACGTCATTTTGACATATTTGGGTTTTCAGTCCCACTTTATGTCGCACACAATTTGTAGGCCACATATTTCGTGAATTGGTCAAATACGGCCAAAATCGCTTAGGCGGTTAAGCGCCAATAAATGATGATGATGATGGTTACGACATTGGCAGTTAGTGAAATAAAAATAAAACGGTTATTCATACAAATTTTGTATGCACCAAATTGACATGTTCCACGCCCCCTACCTCTCAAGGGTCGCACATTCCAGAATTTTCGAAGATAAAAAAGTTGGGCGTCTCGGCGAAAGGAAGTCGCTCAGAAAAACTTAGCTTGTTATTAATCAACAACACCATGTCTATGGGGGTTCTCGTACTATTAGTGAAACCACCCATGTATAAAATCTTATAATGAATCAAATTGTCTATATGCCAGATTTTATCCAAATCGGTCAAGCAGTTCCCGAGATATACGAAAAAGTAAATAAATTGCAGTTAGGTGGCAACCCTGCTTGAAATTATCTTATTTGGAATACGGTCGAAAATACGTTTCATTTGATACCCATATTGGCATATCTAGCACTATATCTAAAAAAAATTGGGATAGGTGACAACGCTGTAAACCGCCATAAGTGGCAACACCCATGAATTCTGCTCGGCCTAACTATTACAATTTGTGCAATGTTAGCTACATCCTAGAATTTCCCACCTATTTGATTTGCACAGCTAAACATCGTGGTGAAAATCGCCTACGCCTGAAAGTATCCCTGCAAAAATGGCAAAGTGCTCTAATCAATACTCTGTAGAGCATTCCAATGCCGGAATATCCAATAGTAGTGCAATTTCTTACAAAAAATGGGCTCCAATTAACATGGCGATGTCCTAGGATTGGACCACCTGTATACAATTAGTACTCCATAAAGTACTCCAATGTAAAGCGAGAGTTAGGTGTTCCTCTCTCGCTACACTTTCTACTCCAACTGGAGTAGTCTAGTTGAACCTTTTTTGGAAAATACACTTGTGTGGGTGTTCCATGGAGTATGGAATGGAGTACTCCTAGTTGGATTAGGTGGTCCAATCCTAGGACATCGCCATTTTAATTGGAGCACATTTTTTATATGGAATTGGATTTTCTTGGTGTAGTATTAGTACTCCAACGTTTTTACAGGGATGCGCCTGAAAATCGGCTACAATTCCTATTTTCGTTGCATAATTCCCGTTGCATCATCAGCCATTTTCTCAAATTTTACTTTCAATCAAAACTTCATATCGCCGCCTAAGAAGTTAACTTCAAAAATTGTGTTGACTTCACCGAGAATCGAACTTAGAACCTCAATCTCATTTTTGTCTGTGTATGAACTAGTATATCAAATGTTATATTCCTGATGCAGAATATGCACTGCAAAAGACAACTAATAATTTAACTGTCTTTTGAGTCTAATCTTAAAGAGTACCGTTGGAATACAACAAAAACAATTATACCGTCTGAAAGCTTGTTCTAACTGGATATAATAACAATACATTTGTTGGCAAACTTTTGACTTTGATTTTTTTTTTTTGGCCTATGACAGCGACCACTGTGAATCGGTGGGAACCGTTTTGTGAGTTAGTTCTAAATTTGATCAAAATAAAGGAGCCTGCTAGCTCCCTTAAAAAATATTTTTTGTCTTTGTCAACTCGTGTTGATATAACTTGCATATCAAATTTCGAACCTATATTTTTTACATTTTTGGGACGCTCTGCTGTATATGACTGTAAGCTATTTTAGACATTTGGATCAGCTCATATTTTCTCTCTCTCATTACTCGAATTCATATTTCCAAATTTGTACTAATATGTACTTACCCTTTAAATGCATGAAAATCATTTTACGTTTTTCTGGTAGACTTTTTGTGAGAAGTGGTCCACGTTTATCTTTAGGAATATTCATATCTTCGAGAATTTCTAAAAATTTTGAGTCTATGTCGGAGTCACTGAGGGTCCCAATTTCATTTTCCAACTCTTGCAGATCAATAGTTTCATTGTGATCTATCATACATGATTTGGCGGTAGTTGCCGAACTAATGGCATTGCCTTTTACCTTTTGCCGTCCACTAAACCATCCCTCGAACCACCCGTCTGAATTTCGCGACATAGTTGTTCTAAAATGTAAAATAACACAAATTATTATGGATAATTATCACATTTTTTCAAACAAATATAAACTAAGGTCCGTTAAGCTGGACCCCCGCCCACGACGGATAGCCAGCAATTATATGGCCAAGTTCGCCAGAAACGAAACAAAGAACCGACTGGCGTAACAGGTTGGACGGCCAAAATCGCCTAGGCGGTTAAAGGCTATTTTAAGTAAGTAAGTTATAATTCGCTTTCCTGGTTATATATGACCTTTTTATTTCAACGTTTATGGCTAGCGATGTAGAGTGCCGCTCTTGTAACTTCACCAAGTAAAAAATATAAAATTAACATCAAAACCGTTTTCTATATACTACAACAACAAAAAAGTTACAAGGCTCCAAACGTTTAAAACACGAATATCTCAAAACATAATTTTCAGAGAAGTGCGCTTTTTGCACGCAGATGATATCACTAGTTCCCCTTTTTTGGAATTAACAAGCATTATAGTTTCAACTAATAGAAATATGATAACAGCCATCAACTGATTGTCTATTGATAAGAAAATCCTGCGCATCGTATAATTACAAGTTCAGGTGCCTGACTGACGCATAATTCACCGCCAGCGGAATGACTGACGGTTGTTTTTAGTTTCTTATTAACATTACAAAAGCTCAGCCTTTATAAAATTGGTTCAGAAATTGCTTTTTTCACAACTTCCGCAGCCTCCCATCCGCCGCTACCAGACTGACTAACGGTCGGTTTCGTAATTGGGAACGTGACTACAACACACAGTTTTAAACTCAGCCTTTATAAAAATGGTTGAAAAAAAGCTGCTGGCTCTTGGGCTAATAAGGTGTATTCGAGAACGGTTTAAACTCACAATTTCTTACTTCCGGGAAGTGGACCAGGGAACCGATCAATTCGAAAATAACCAAGGACTGAAACCGAAACCGTAACCGTAACCGATTAAAACCGATTCATTTTTCAAAACCGAAACCGAAACCGTAACCGTTATTTTGATCTGAAGAAGAACGAAACCGAAACCGTTTCAAAAGCCGGAACCGGTTCCAAACGGGTTTGAATTGTTTTAATGTACCACTTCTTTTACTGGGCACATAGGTATTTTCTTTTACAAATAGGTACCCTGAAAACTTTCATGGAAGATTGTCGAGCAATTTTACAAAGATACGTTTTGACCTCAGTATAAAAATTCTGAAACTATAGTTGAATGAAGCAATCGAAAAAAGTTTACGAGATCCGAAAAAAAAAAATGTTCAGACTTGCCTCAGAAAGCACCACTCATATTAATGTTTTTGACGATTTTAACATTTAATTTATTTATTTATTTATTTATGTCTAAATACAGCAGACACTTAGGAATAAAGTAAAAAAAACTTAAATTAGCTAGTTATTGCTTAAAAAGTAGGTTTTTAGCTTAAGCTGTATTACAGATTTAGTATAAGTTAAATCTATATCTAAAAAATTTGAGAAAAAGTTAACTTCAGACAGCGTTCTGTTCAACGGAGCATTAGAACCATAAACCGTTCTGTTAACTCCAACACGAAAAACTTCGAAATTACGTAAATTTCTGGTCGGCACATTAAAGTTAATAAGCTGAAGAAGAGAAGGGCAGTCGATCTTGCCAGACACTAGGTCAGTAACAAACGAAACTGACAAAAGCGTTCTTCTATCGGACAAGGATAACAAACTAATTAATCGGCAACGAGCAACATAGGACGGATGCGGTTCAGAAAAATTTATTGAGCGTAGTGCAAATCGAATAAAGCACTTCTGAACTCTTTCTAATCGATTTATATGGACTACATGGTATGGTCTCCATATATAAGCTGCGTACTCCATCTTGGAACGAACAAAGGCAGAATACAAAGTCTTATAAGTATATGGGTCAGAAAAGTTGGAGGAGTGGCGCCTGATAAAAGCCAGTGTTCCAAAGGAACCAGAAATTATGTAATTTAAATGAGTATTGAAAGTAAATCTACTATCAAAGTAAACACCCAAATCCTTAATTTCATTTACCTCAGTGAGGCATGAATCCGCTAAGTAATATGACGTCTCGAAAGGAGTGACCATCTTCGAATAAGTCACCTTGTGGCATTTCAATACATTAAGAGAGAGTCTGTTCATAGCACAGTAATCAAAAAAGTTATTAAGCTCCCCTTGGAGTACTGAGGAATCAAGCGATCCGCTTATCTCAGAATATATTTTAAGGTCATCTGCATATAAAAGATATTTAGACGATTTAAAACACGAGGAGATATCATTAATGAACAGGATAAACAATAATGGTCCTAAGATGCTACCTTGTGGTACACCAGATGTAGCCCAAAAAGGCTCCGAAAACTCACCATCCATATAAACGGTACAACTCCTACTTTGGAGGTATGACTTGAGCCACTTAAGAATAGTAGAATGAAAACCTATTAAACTGAGTTTTTCAATTAGAATACAATGAGAAATTTTATCGAAGGCTTTAGAAAAATCTGTATATATCGTATCAGTTTGAAGACCTTTACGAAAGCATGAATAGCAATCCTCAGTAAAGACGGAAAGATTGGAAATCGATGATCTTGCAGGTACAAAACCATGTTGATTTGGACAAATAAGATGTTTCACTTGAAAATATATTTTTTCTTTTACGATGCATTCAAATAGCTTCGCAATAGACGATAATTTAGATATAGGTCTGTAGTTTGAGATATCACTCTTTTTTCCACTTTTGAAGACAGGGGTTATAGAAGTGATTTTCCAGTCATCAATGAAATCTCCTGTAGACAAAGAAAGGTTAAAAATTAACGTGAGAGGCCTAACCAGCGCGGTGCAGTTCTTCAGAAGTTTCATGGAAAGCCCATCAACATCCGTATGAGTGGAGTCTTTGACGTTATTTAACCCTTCGATAACGTCATTCTCCGATAAAGCTAGAGATCCAAAGTTAATAGAAGAGCACACTTTGTCATTCAGGCTAAGACGTAGAGCAGATAGTTCGTTGTCCGTCAGTTCCTCATCAGGCACAAAATTAGATGAGAAAAAGTTAGCAAACAAATTAACAGCATCATTAATTGAAGATGCTGACACATCATTGTAAAAAACTGTTTTAGGGATGCTAGAACCATTTTTTTTGGACTTAATGTAGGACCAGAAACTTTTCGGATTATTCCTAATGTTATTTTCAAAGTTAGATATATAATTAGAGTAGAGTAAACTATTCAAATCATTGAACTTTTTTTTATAAGAAACATACAACTCAAAAAAGTTGGATCTCTTAGTATTTTTGTATTTCTTGTAGAACTTATTTCTTAGATTTTTCAGATGTTTAAGCTCGTCTGAATACCAGGGAAGCTTATAAATTTTGCTCCTAAGAGTAGGGACAAATTGTTTGCACACAGAAACCAAAGAGCTTTTAAAAATATTAAAGCAAGCTGCAACTTGAGAATTTTCAAAAGAGGACTCCCAGTCAATCTTACTTAGCTCTACATCTAAGGCATTGAAATCACAACAATTAAAATTAAAAGACGTTCTAGGTCGAGAAAGTGAAGTTTTGAAGAACTCTAAAAATTCAATTTCAATAAGCATCGGAATGTGATGCTGATTGGCAGGAGATATAAAAGTTGCAGCCTGCGACAACTCAAAGTTTAAGTCACTACTTATAAAAACTAAATCGAGAAAGCGATTTAAGCTATTTGGTAAACTATTAATTTGGGATAAGCCCGCACTTAAAAAGTTGTCTATAACATACGACTCGATAGCACTAGTAGTATTTACAGCAGTCAAATAGGTATCATTATCAAGATAACTCCAAGTTACACAGCTCAAATTGAAGTCACCAAAAACATATAGTTGACTGTCACCAATGTCCCGTTGAAGAGCAATAATGTTGTCTACATGCGATCTATAAACACATTCATCACTAAAAGGCGGAATGTAGGAGACGCAGATGTAGAGGAATCCAATAGACCCACATATCCGAACGCAAAGTTGGTCGAGCAAGGAATCACAATCATTCAAATCAAACAGCGAGGCACGCAAATTGCAACGAGCTGCAACCAGTACACCTCCTCCTCTACTGCAGCCAGTTTTAATGCAGTCTCTGTCCTTGCGAAAAACGTCATAGCAGCGTAAATCAAAATATTCCGCATCAAAAAAATTAGAATTTAGCCATGTTTCGGTTAAAACGAACACATCGTAATCCAAAAGTGAGCTAAGCATAGAGACACTGTCAGTCTTACCTCTGAGTCCAGAAGTGTTTTGATAATAAATTTTTATTTTAGAATTGCTATTGCTTCGGCCAATCAGGTCCGAGGTGGTTGATTGTCTTCTTTGCGAAAAAAACGAAACGGGCTAATGGATACATTTGCCGGCCAGATCTCCGGCTTCATTAGTTTTTCGTACTCAGATTCAAGCACGCCCAATTTAAAGTTTACAAATCTAAGAGATTCAATTTGTCTCTCTTTCTTGATCAAAGTATGGCATATCAGGTGTTGCTTACCGATGTTTGCATATTTTTCAATATGCTCAATTATGTGCTCAGGTTTAACAGTAGGCTTGAAAGACGCCAAATGTAAATATTTAAACCGCGCAGCTACTAGCAGATTATCATTCTCACCAGTACCAACCAATGCATTTTGTCGCTGCTTCACTTTGTTTTTATTTTTATTTTTGTTTTTATTTTGAACAAACTCCCACACATTATCTTTGGTCGACGGCTGCAAAACTGAGTTTGGCGAAGAGTCAATGATCGGAGATGCCTGTACTGTACTGATTTGTTGGTAAGTGACAGCAACCCTTCGTTGTTAAGAGCACGAGGTGCATTAGCATCGACAGCAATAGTTAATGACGAGGCAGAATTAGAAGAAATTGAAGGCACAGCAGTAAGTGAAAAGTCACTAGCATTGTTGTTAGCTAACGTAGATGGCGAGTTCACAACTACAGCAGAGCTGATGGCAGAGTGTAAACAGCCAGAATTCAAAAGCTGCTGCTTTAGGTCTTTAACCTCCTTCACCAGATCAGCAACTAGAGAATGCAAATTGTTATTCACACAGTTATCACAATTGAACACTATGTTTTTATTGCATTTTATAATGTTAGAAATGTTGGCGTCAATGCCCTTGCATGCGTAATGACAAACCGCCTTACAAAGGGAGCAACTTAATGCATTGTCTTTTGCAATAGATTTGCCACATAAATCACAGCGCGTACGTAAAAGCGACATTGTGTAAACAGCGAAAATAGAGAAAAAATAAATACGGAGCTTAGAAAAAACCCGTCCGTTCAGCTCAAGCGCTAAATTCTAATTTAGCTTCCATTCTAATATTTTTCTTATAAAACAGTATAGTCAATTGTAGGAATTCGTTTTGCAGAAATTTCATCCATGCATAGCGTTAATAAAATGTATTATTATATTGGAGAAATTTCATCATGGCCGCAGAAGAAAAGTTTGAAAATACAGACCTATTTCGAAGCTACATAGGTACTTGATTATTTTAGTAGTAAAATTTTGTTTTGTTCGTGTTTTTATTTAGAAACCGAAACCGGAACGAAACCGTAACCGAAACCGAAATAAATTTTGAAGAACGAAACCGGAACCGAAACCGAAACACGTTGCAAAACCGAAACCGAAACCGGAACGTTATTTTAATCGGTTTCAGACCTTGAAAATAACTCATACGTGGTGTTTTTCCTTCAAATTCAGTACGTGGGTAGAATTTTGCCCAAATTAGCAGGGGCCATTACGAATGGAGTCCAGTGGGTTGTGGTTGTATAGTTGCGCAAACAGCTCTAGCTGTGCGACCTTACTCAATCCCGACTCTAGCGTACCCGTTCGTGCACTCTGGGCAAGGTGAACTATTTATTCCTCACGGCAGAAAGAGAGGGAGTCCCGGTGGGGCCACTTTGGCATATCTGGTTTAAGGGCTCGCCGAGGCCTTTTTTAGCAGCGTCTGTTCCCCGCGTGGTGCGGCTGCAAGCTGGAATCTGTCTTGGAACAAGTGGCTCGCTATATAAATGTGTGAATATTTATGTTCAAAGCCCCGGAGACGGGTTGTGCGCTGGGTTTGGGACCCGCCACGTGAAAATCAAATTCCAATGAAAAAACCAATCAAAGCCTCGGATGAGAATCCCCTTTAATGTTGACGGCCCGAAAACGAACTAAGGCATATACCTGGAATGTCCTGACCCTTTCCAGGGAAGGTACCGCTGACCGACAGGTTGATGTCCTCGCTAACGCAAAGGCTGACATCACCGCCCTGCAGGAAATGCCATGAACGGGACAAGGAAAGACGACCATCGGACCTTGTGACGTATACTACAGTGGCCAGACACGCAGCAAATCGCGTGGTGTAGGATTCGTGGTGGGAAAGAGACTTCGCCGCCAATTACTAACGTCCATCCCTGCGGACGAGCGTCTCGCTGTGTTCCGCATCAAGGCGAGGTTTTTCAACATAACATTTATCTGCGCTTATGCGCCGACTTAGGAGAAAGACGACGCAGAGAAGGACTCGTCTACAATAAACTTGAACAGACCTATGATCGCTGCCCCCAACATGATATTAAAATCGTGCTAGGTGACTTTAATACCAAGGTGGGCAAGGAAGGAGTCGATATAACATCCCTCAACGGCACTGGTTGATTGACTTCGCCGCTGCTCGCAATATGGTCATGAGTAGTACCAGGTTCCAGCATAAACGAATACACCAAGCCACCTGGCTGTCCCCTGACCAAAGAACAATAAACCAGATTGCTCACGTCATGATCGACGGCAGACACAGCTCCACCGTTCTGGACGTGCGTACACTGCGTGGTCCCAATATCGACTCGGACCACTATCTTGTTGCAGCCAAGATACGCACACGCCACTGTGCAAAGAAGAAAGTACGCACAGTAATGGAAGGAAAGTTTGACATCGAGAAGCTGCGCACGACACAGACAGCTGATAATTTGTCCACTCGACTCTCACACCTGCTATCGGAGAGCAATCCTCGACCTAACGATGCAACCGAGCAATGGTAGCATATCTCTCACTCATTACGTACCGCCGCTGAGGCCACTATAGGGTTTCAGCAACAACTGGTACGATGCAGCACTGCCTCACACAAAAATTACGCTGCCTACAGGGAGACGTTGCGAACGGGCGTCTTTTCAGAAAAAAGAAAAGTGAGGCCGAAAGGCTCGAGGGTGAGGAGCTTGAGATGCTGGCTGACAGGAATTCTAGTAAAAGATCCGGCAGTTGACGGAAGGTTTTAAGACCGAGGCAAGTTCCTGTAAGGACAATAATGGCGACCTGGTAACCGACGTACAGAGTGTACTTAAATTATGGAGGAAGACGTCGAACCCGATACCCCAATCCCTGACGCTGGAAAAGTCGTCCCACCACCTAACTATAATGAAGTGAGGATAGCTATATCCAGGCTCAAAAACAACAAAGCGCCTGGAAAACACAGACTACCCGCCGAGCTGTTCAAACACGGAGGCGAAGAGCTGGTAAAAAGCATGCATCAGCTCTTATGCAGAATATGGTCAGATGAGTGCATGCCTCCAAATTGGAATTTAAGTGTGCTCTGCCCAATCCACAAGAAAGGCGGTCCCGCTAACCGCACCAACTACCGCGGAATCAGTCTTCTTAATATCGCACATAAAGTTCTTTCTACCGTATTGTGTGAAGGACTGAAGCCCATCGTAGACAAAGTGATTGGATCTTATCAGTGTGGCTTTAGACCTGGTAAGTCTACCATCAACCAGATTTTCACGATACGCCAAATCCTGTAGAGGACCCTGATAAAAGAATCGACACACACCATCTCTTTGTCGATTTGAAAGCCGCATTTGACAGCGCAAAAAGGGCTTGCGGGTATACCGCCATGTCTGAATTTGACTAGTTTGAAACCAAACGAGGCTTCAGACAGGGCGACTCTCTTTCGTGCGATTTCTTCAACCTGATGCTGGAGAAGATAATTCGAGCAGCAGAGCTAAACCGCAATGATACAATATTTTACAAGAGCGTGCAATTGCTGGCGTATGCCGATGACATTGATATCATTGGCCTTAACAACCGCGCCGTAAGCGCTGCCTTCTCTGGACTGGATAAGGAAGCGAAAAAAGTGGGTCTTGCGGTCAACGAAGAAAAGACGAAGTATCTGCTGTCATCAAAGAAAGAATCGGCGCACCTGCCCCTTGGCAGCCCAGTCACCGTTGATAGCTACAAATTTGAAACGGTGAGGGACTTCGTCTACTTGGGAACCAGCATTAACACCGAAAACAGTATCAGTCTAGAAATCCAACGGAGAATCACTCTTGCCAACAAGTGTTACTTTGGAAGTAAAGACCTCTCTCGACAAACAAAGATCACGCTCTATAAGTCTCTCATCATACCAGTCCTGATATACGGCGAGTATCGAAGGAAATTTAAAAAGCTTTACGCAGACCTGACCATAGTTCAGCGGATTAAAGCCCAAAGGCTCCGCTGGTTGGGTCATGTTATGCGAATGGACAAAGAAGATCCAGAACAGGAGGTTTTCCTATCGACACCCGAATTCGGCAGAGGAAGGGGGAGGACTATGTCAGAAGATCGATAGACTCAACTCATCTTTCGCGGCCTCAACATGCCTACAGTAAGGGTAGATCAACCGAAACTGCCTTGCATTCCCTGGTATCTGTTATAGAAAAGTCACTTAATCAAATGGAGTACACATTGTTGGCTTTCCTTGACATAGCAGGCGCTTTCAATATCGTCTTTTCGGATGCTATCACCTCGGCGTTGACCGGTCTGCGGGCGATACCTGTCTTGTTTCGTTTATTCGTAAACTGCTTACCAGTAAACGGATTACAACCGAGCTAGGTGGGAACTCCGCAGAGGTACCCCGCAAGGAGGTGTTCTCTCACCTCTACTTTGGGTAGTTACCGTAAACCAACTTCTACGCCTCATGGAAGTTGGAGGCCACCCACCAAGTGATCGCGTACGCCGATGATATCTGCGTTCTTATGCGGGGAAAATTCCCTCAAACTCTCTGCAATTTGATGGAAACAGCCTTATCCAAAATATGCGACTGGGCAAAGTCGTCAGGTCTGGGGGTTAACCCCGAGAAAACCGAACTAGTCCTCTTCCCTAGAAGGTACAAAATACCGAACCTTACACCACCAAAAATTGGGAACACGACCTTGACGTTCAGTGACAAAGTCAAGTATCTAGCTGTTATTCTAGACAGGAAACTACTCTGGAATGACAATATAACAGAACGAGTTAAAAAAGCAACGTGTGCGTTGTTTATTGTAAGAGAGCAATTGGTGTTTCATGTGGGTTTTCTCCTAAGTTAGTACACTGGATCTACACAGCCATTGTTCGCCCGATTCTACTCTATGGCCAACACTCCACTCCACTCTGGTGGCCTGCACTAACCAAGACACGTACCTCAAGCAGCTGCAAAAAGTCCAAAGGAGTTCAGAACTCTGCATAAAGGGGCCCTTGGGTCCACTCCGACAGAAGCACTCAACACTATGTTGTATCTACCACCGCTCGATTTGGTAGCGAAAGAAGTAGCCGTTATCACAGCTTTGCGAATAAGAGACCGGCGTCTGGATAACATACCACCACATACTGACTACTGCGCGACAAATAACCTGTTTGTCAGAAACTACGAGGTAGTAATACCGACAAGACAAGAATGGTAAAACAGATCAACACTGTTCGAAGAGCCGTTAATATCTTCACTGATGGCTTCAAGCTTGAGGGGAAGATGGGGGGAGGTATCTTTTCACCGGACCTGGGACTAGAGATCTCCTTTCGTCTCCCCGACCACTGCAGCGTGTACCAAGCGGAAATGCTGGCAATACACGGTGCTGTGAAAAGCTTGGCGTTAATGCCGCAAATGACAAACGGATTTAGATCTTCTCAGATAGTCAGGCCGCACTTAGAGCCTTGAACTCATGCGTCGACAATGCAAAGTCGTTAACTGAATGTCGCAGATCTCTCAATGAGATGGCTCAGCACTTCACTATTAGCCTTACTTGGGTACCTGGGCACAGGAATATTGAAGGTAACTGCAGAGCGGATGAGCTGGCCAGACGAGGTACCACCACTCATCTCCTTCCAGGAAATAGTTCGGTAGGCATACCCATGGCCTCTTTTAAATTTAGTGTCAGCACAAATACGATGAAAATAGCGAATATGCTCTGGTCAGGGCTCTCAACGTGAGAAATATCCAGGCTAACCTGGCCTTCTTACAACAAAGGACGTACAAATTCCCTGCTGTATATTAATAAATCGGATATTTTATCCCTAGTAAGGGTTCTAACTGGGCATTGTTTAATAGCACGCACGGTGCTAGAATGGGCGTAATGTCTAATGATTACTGTCGCAGCTGCAGATGTATTGAGGAGGAGGAAAGTGTTCAACATCTGCTGTGTCATTGTCTTGCGCTCTGCAGACGACGGTTGGCTAGCCTTGGCCAACTACTAAAATAATCTGCTACAATTTTCTAGTACATACCTGGGTGATCGAGCTTGCTCAGTATTCCTCGAAGTTGTTACCAAATCAACAGTATAAACTTTCCAAAGAGATTTTCAATAAAACCAAATAGTTGGCAGCCCCGTAACACACCGCAAGTGGCAACACCCAGGTGGAAAAAATTAGAATGAAGCATACTAACACTGTAATAAAATATTATGCAAATGGGTCAATAGACAACCGAAATCTAATCTTGGCTTCCGTCATAATGACGCTTAACAGCTTAGGCGATTTTAGCCGTTTCGTATCAAAGCACGCCAGTCATTCCTTTTTAGCGATAACTGACGCCAATTGGAAACCCCAAGGGAGTTCAAGTCATCCTCCACCTGTTGTTTCCATCTCAGTCGAGGCCTCCCCCTTCCTCTGCTGCCGAATTCGGGTGTCGATAGTAAAACTTTCTGTGCTGGAACTTATTTTTCCATTCGCATAACATGACCCAGCCAGCGGAGCCTTTGGGCTTTAATCCGCTGCACTATGGTCAGGGCTGCCTAAAGCTCGTACAGCTCATCGTTAAATTTCCTTCGATACTCGCCGTTGGCATGTTGTTGTTGTTGTTAACAATGCATTGCCCTGTCTAGAGAGTATGATCATTCCGAAGATCTTCATGAAGCTCTTCTAAGGGGAGTCCAAGGAAACGTGCAGTTTCAACAGGGTTTGTCCAGAGGGACAGAGGGGTTAGAAGAGTAGGTTCAGATGAACAATTGAAGAGATGTAGAGTATCATGGGGGGTCCTACCACATGCAGGGCATGTATTTAAGATTGTATCATTAAGTCTGGATAAGTAGGAGTTTAACCTTACACTATATCCAGACCTAAGCTGTGCCAAGGTCACTCTTGTCTCCCTTGGTAAGGTGCGTTCTTCTTCAGCAATATCCGGTGGAGGACTGTTCAGAACGGGATTCACAGGTAGAGATCCGACAAAAGTGTCTACCGACTCTGTGTGGATGTCGGTTAGAGCACGCTTATGATTCTGCAGATCAAACGGCAAGGTAATATGATGCCGGATCTCATCATAATGCTTACGGAGATGTCTCCTTATGTCTCTCGGGGGCGGATCTATGTCCAAAAGATATAAGTTGCGCGGGGATAATCCCGTCCGGCCCGGCAGCCTTATACGGTTCAAAGCTCTTAACTGCCCACCTTACCCTTTCCTCAGTGATGGGTACATTTACTGCCAGGTTTGTTGCAGATGCTAGTGGTGCGTCATGCAGATTCCCCGGAAAATGTGTATTCAAGAGCAGCTCAAGGGTCAGGTTTTCGCAAATAGCTGATGGCTGTTTGACTTTTCGAGAGGACTCGTCTAAGTCTCGCTGTGTCGTCGACCTTTTCGACGCCAGTGCAGAAATTTCTCGACGAGGTCCTCTTCGCCTGTCTCAGAGCTTTTTTGTAGGCCCTTAGTTTAGCTTTATATTCGTGCCAGTGGGGCTCAGAGCCGAGGGTCTTGGCCTTGTTAAATTGTTTCCGGCATGATTTGCGGAGCGAGTCCAAATCGTAGGACCACCAATGTGGCCTGTGTCTACCGCGTGGTTTTGGCACTGGACAAGCCTGCCCTAGAGCATTTGAGAGCGCCGATGTAAATGTAGTAACAAGATCCTCCAGCTCCTCTACTGATGAGGGGGCTTGTGAGGGCAGTACTGACAGGTCTCTGTCTAATATTTCATTGTGTAACTGCCAATTAGTGTTAAGTGGATTGCGCTTCATGATAGGTTGTTCTACAATAATGTCTAGAACCATTTCTATGTAACGGTGGTCGGAGAATGAATGTTCTTCCAGAACCCGCCATTTTCTGACCCACTCATAAGCGCCTTCACTACAGATAGTGAGGTCTATGACCTCCCTGCGGGTCTTAGTGATAAAAGTAGGCTCATTACCCACGTTGCAAATTACCAGGTTAGTTGTTAAGAGGTAATCAAACAGAGACTCGCCCCTGGCATTGATATCGGAGCGCCCCCATTGGACATGGTGAGCATTAGCGTCCGCTCCAATAATAAGATTACCCGAGCAGAAATTTGACACCAGGTCTTTCACCTCCGCCTGTGGTGGGGGTTCTTCGGCGTCGTAGGGCATATAGACCGACGCCACCGTCAGGCGGGTGCTGTCGACCGTTAGACTGATAGCGGTAATATCACCATTGGTGTAGTTAGCTAGGAGAAAGGAGTTCAACTCAGACTTGACCAAAATACACGTTCTGACTTTGCTCTCCTCGCTGGCTCGAATGAGCTTGAAGCCCTTAGTCCCCAATCCGCAGATTCTCGAGCTATTGCCCCAGGGTTCTTGGATGAGGACCACATCCACGTCGCCTTTAGAAAGACGACTACTTAAAGCAGCCGAAGCCACTTTAGATTTGTGCAGATTAATCTGAAGCACCACCAACATGAGAGCGCACAGACTTCCCTGCCGTCCCCATATCGTCGAGGTTTGCTCCATCCCGGAGGTTGCCTATCAACGACGAGTTGTTCCGATTAACTGCCCGATGTGGCGTTGCAGGAGTCCTGCTGCCTGTAGCGTTAGATGTTAATCGCTTAGCGTTGGCTGCTACCACCGTGACGTCGAGGACTTCCTCGTCCTGTAGGCTGTCCTCCATCTCCGAGTTGTTCACAGCACTATCGCCAAGGGACGTGGCGGATATCATGCTTTCCGCATCGGAATCCTCCGCTTCCTCTTCTGGTAATTCGTTTTCCGGTTCCCGCTGTAGTGTACTAGGCCATTGCACCTTTTGAGGGGCTCGATTGACTCTTTATTCATGGTGAACACCACCTGTCTGTCGGGCCCTACCGCATCCCCGACCAGATTGACACTCCAGTCATGCGTTGGGAGGGACGGATTCATTAGCCGTAGCATCCCGAGAATTCTCTCGGGTTCGTCAGGGATGGCCGGAATCCACGCCCTTGCCCTTGGACGAGCTGGAATGTCCTTCCAGTCGACGACCTCTATCTTTGCGCCCTTGTAGACTTCACCCAGTTTAGCAGCTGCTGCCTTGTACAGTGCTACGGTTTTTGCATCCTCGCATGCGAGTAATTTAATCTGACCCTGGTGCCAACCCGCATCCGTTACTCGCGCCGAACTACCCGGAAACTCCGGAGCAACGTTGAGAAGAATGTTGCCGAGTTCATTTCGCACGCTACGCCACCGGTCCTTGGGGATGGCCAGACGGTCATTGCCTCGGTCAATTACGCCTATAAGGATCCTGTCCTTGGTTACCTCAGCAAAGCTTAGTTTGCCCGCTCCAGGGGTATTCTGATGCCGCTTGGGAGGGGGAATTAACTCCAGGTCCGATCTCTGGCGCTTGAAAGGGTTAACTTTTAACCTCTTTGGCATGTAAGAATTTTGGAAATCGGGTATCACAGCTTTCGCTAGCTCTACCGATTTACTGGAATTCGGCGACAGTGATTCCTGCGGTACCCCTTCATACCTTTCAGGATCTTTGCAGCCAATCTTTTCTCGTGGTATGTGAAGCGGCGGGGACATGTCTCCCGGGAGTGCGGACCCGTAGTTGCCATCGCGGTCGCTCTCCTTGCCGACATCTCAGTTGCAGCTTCCTTCTCCTTCGAAACTCCGAGGCCAGGTCAAGAGACCGCTGGATACTGGTTTTCATATCAGCGGTTGATGGGAGTTTAGGATCCGCCGTTGTCCGCTTAGCTGCGTTGGCAACCGCACTGGTGCTAGCTCCCATCCAGTCAATCTTATTCGATAGAGGGTTGGTTGACCGACTCGTAGTTGCCATCGCTGTCGATCCCCCCCTTGATTGTGGAACGGAGGTTGTCCTCCGGCGTTGTTGTTGCTTTCTCGCCTGCTCCTCCAAAGCTCTCCTTTGCTGAGTGGTGAAATTTGGCGTTGTTTGTTTTTTAGATTTTTCGTTTTTATTTAGGTTATTTGAGTTCATCTTGTTCGTACGACCCATCGCCGGACAAGGCCAGCTTAGGGTCAAGGGAAGAGTAGGGGAAAATGTGTCGTCCGCCGCGGCAGAGCCCCGTACCGCGGTAAGGCCATGCTTACTCTCTGAGGCGACCCGGTGTCAGAGAGGCTCCGTTCAAATACAGTCACGATTTGCCTCCCGGCTGCAAACGTCCAATGGGCACGGTTTCGCATAACACCCTGGATTGGGAGGGGGAAGATCTTTGTCGTCGCGCCGGAATGGCTAGGCTGCTCTCGTGATGAGCTATGATCACAAGGGCAGCGTAGCCCTGTGGCTATCGACTTAAGCCCTCGTACCGCGGCAAGGTATCCACCCTTCACCTCATTCTATTTTTAAACTATTTGCAATTATTATTGACACTCAATACCCTGCTAGACAGTGCTATGACATTCAGTCAGCTTTGTAATGTTGCCTTTGAAAACGTGATAGAAAATCGTGATGTAAATATCAGCTGTTTTATATTTACATCACGATTTCCCATCAAATTCTCAAAGCCAACATTCCAAAGCTGACTGAATGTCATAGCACTGTCTAGCAGGGTAACTAATTTCACTTGTATTTATGATATTGCTAGACCGCGGGCAAAAATAGAGCGTGCCCACATTTAAGGCGTGCCCACATATTTTTGTAAAGGTTGTATGGCTGACGCCGTGGTGTAGCGGTAGTGTGTTCGGCCTACTACACCAAAGTTATTTAGAAAAAGAATTTTTTTTAACTTAAATAACATATCTATATATATATAAATACGCCACATGAAAAACTTTAGGAACCTCCTGTGAGCGAACCGTTTGACCGATTTGAATGAAATATGCAAAGGAAATTGAAAAAACTGAGGTATAGGCGGTATATTTTCAGGGACGTCCCCGAAATTTAAGGATGGGGGTACGAAGCTAGCGGCCCCACGACCCCCTCCAGATTTTATTTGCCGAGTTTTCGATCACAAGCGATACTAGTATTTTTAAACACGTAAAAGCAAACATTTTCAGGATTTGACGCAAAATAAATAATAACTGTATGTAACCCCCGATAATCGGGTGCGCTACTTTGACTACAAAAGCAATGCAGGGGTAAATAAGCAAACTTTAAACTCTAATTTCTCATAAACAAATTAACCTATTGGAATTGTTATAATTTTTTGCAAACTTGTCATGATAAGCTTTCATCTGATATACATTTCGTTTATATACGTATTGTAGTTTAGTCTAGCTAAGCGCCGTGTTTTAGAATAATAATATAGATAATAAATGATTTCTTCATTTTTGCAATCCGCTTTTTCTATCTTATTTAGTTTTCGAGTTATTTAGTGTGCGTTTTGTCGAATGTTACAAAATATAACTATTCGGGTATGTTTTTTATTGTATGCAGTGGAATTTTGGTCGTATGTGCTAATAGGTTTGTTGATTGAGCTGCTCTAGCTTACGCCAGGTTGAGATATTTCACAAAATTGTGTTTAATGAACACTTTTCTTGCTCTAGGTTGCTCTGTCTTGTGTTTCATTAGTACGCTCAAAGCGAAACTAGAGTAATCCAGATCACAAATTTCTGCTCTAGCTTTTTTTGTGGAGTAAGTTAGAGCAGAGAAGAAATTGCCAGTCAAGAAAAAATAAATTTTTAACAACTTCAAAAAAACTAGCTTGCAAAAAAGCAACATTTTAGTAAATGTGTATTTGCTTTAATTTTGAGGATTTAAACAAAACAACCAAATAAATAGAAACTTTCGAGATTCATGTGTTTCATGGCATTTCTGCTCTGAGTTGCTCTAAGTTGCTCTATTTCTATTTTGATACCTGCCCTGCTCTGATCTGCTCTAACCTGCTCTGAACTTTTTTTTTGGTCAGTAAACAGACCTAATGTATATCTGTGGTCATAAGCAATAACAGCCTAAGTCGACTTAAGAAATTAGACCAGTTGAAATTTTTGCTGGTGATTTTGAATAGCAACATCGAGACATTTTTCAAGACTTTCATTGGTCTTTTTTTACTTTCTTTACAAACAATTAAATCCAATACGTTTGCCTTAGTTATAAAACAGTTTGTTACAAAAATTCGCCAGCAAAAATTTCAACTGGTATAATTTCTTAACCTAACCTATCCTAGGCTGTTATTGCTTATGACCACAGATATATATTGTTGTGATCAGATTTTATCAGACAATTTGTGACAGCGAAGACCATGTTTTGGCTAAATAGAGAAAGGTCAAGAACCTCCCCTCTAATCGGGGTAACAAAAGTGGGGTCATTACCACGCTTCGTACTACCCCAAGCTGTATGGCGGGAGTTTGTGTCACAGCAGAGGCCCCATGGAATACCCTTCTCGGCGTTACACTTTACGCCTTACATTAAACATTTCCAAATAATATTGTGACATCGTCACATCTAGCTAGATGAGCTTTATTAAAAATGCCAAAAAATGTTTAATTAAATTAGTAATTAAAAGAAAAACTGTCCGCGTTACAATTTTTTTTTTTTTAATGTCAAAAAAATGTTTAATTAAATTAGTAATTAAAAGAAAAACTGTCCGCGTTACAATTTTTAGCTCAGAGTTTTTGGAGCATTTTTCGAATCTTAAACTCTGCGAAATGTCTTCCTTGAACTAATTTTTGTAAATGGGACTTTGTTAAGAATTGATGTAAGTGTGACATGGAAAAAAATTTGAAAGCCTACCTTAATTATTTCAAAATATATTACAAAGAAGTTCCGTCACTCGCGTTAAAAGAAATTCGTCACTCGCGTTACTTCCCAGCAAACCAGCTTCGCAGCGCTCTTAAATATGAGCTCTTATATGAGCTTTTTCATATGTTTTTAGTATCACGCACATAAATGTGGTCGTTATGTGAGCTTTTTTGAGCGTATGCATGTTCATGATAATTTTATGAGTTTTTCTGAGTGTGCGCACTTTCGTAATTTAGATGTAAATGTCAGAATATTTTCTATTTGAAAAAAAGTTTTTGTAAGAACATCCAATAAAAATTATTGTCAGAATAATAATTATTTTATGTATAAAAAATAATATCTCTTTAATTTAGGAAGGAAACGGATAAGGATTGGGTAAACGGAATGAGAAAACTCATGGGAAATAATGATGTAAAGACGAGGAGTTAATAAAAGCAAAAGAAAATAGAAATAAAATAAATAAAAAGAGAAAAAAGCTCCTAAACATACAAAAAAATCATGCATAAAATACTCTTTTATGCACTCTTTTAAAGGCTCAAAAAAACATTCGAAAAAGAATATTTTATGCATAAGACTGAGAGCTCATTTATGAATGAAAGCTGGCCAGAATTTTCGGGCGAAAGAGGAGGACAAATGCAGTAAAATCATAAAAATTGCTAACACGATCAAATTAATGGACAAATTTTGGGAGAGGGAACAAAATCCGTGCGGAATTTTATTTAGAATTGCTCTGTATATATATTTATTTACCACGTGAAAAATGCTAAAAAGGAAATTGGGAAATTCTTGAATTCTGCTTGCGTTCGCTTTTGTTTTTTTTTTTTCATTCGCGTTGACATTTGCAAATTTTTCTTGAAAATAATTATGAAGCAAAATACGGGCGTACAAGGAGGAGTCGAAGGGATAGTAAGAAAAACTTGAAACGAGTTGACGATACGATCTCAAGTGTACTCCTCCCCTCTCTTCTCACCACCTTCGCCTATGTCGCAGCAGACTTTAATTCCAGAATTTCCTAGTGTAAAAGAGGTCTAATTATTCTGCGGCTTCTGGCACCTACATTCTTGTTTGATTTGATCACTAATGGATCCAAAATACTTTTATCCGAAACGTCGTTGAAAGTAAGAAAGAGTTAAAATTGGCACGAATTTCGAACAAGCGTTAAAAGCCATACATTTTTTAAAATGTAGGGTCCGTGGCCCTGGCTCTAAAGAAACGAGAAAATTTGAAACTTTAGGGTCCCCAACGGCCGGCAAAATTTAGTGAACTTCTCAAATATTCCATAAGCAAAGAAGTACGAATTTTTGAACAACATTTTCACTATAACGCCGCAAAAGGAGGACAAAATCCTCAAAAAAGGAGGACAAGAAGGACAAAATCGTCAAAAAGGAGGACAAAGGAGGGCACAAATTTTTCAGAGGACAAGCCGCATTTTCGGAGGACAATCCTCCTCAGTTTCATTGGAAAGCCACTCAAATACGAGTTTTTTATGACTTTATGATTTTTTTATGAACTCATTATGAATGTGAGCGCTCAGAGGAAAGAGTTCCATATGCGCTCATTTAGAGCTCTTATGGTTTGCTGGGTTCTGAATCATACCAAAGTAAATGTTTGGAAAGTCGATTCTAAAGTGAGGGATCGGTTAAAATATCTTTTTTTTTTTGGCCTGTGATGTTGTTGTTGTTGTTAACAATGCATTGCCCTGTCTAGAGTGTATGATCATTCCGAAGATCTTCATCAAGCTCTTCTAAGGGGAGTCCAAGGAAACGTGCAGTTTCAACAGGGTTTGTCCAGAGGGACAGAGGGGTTAGAAGAGTAGGTTCAGATGAACAATTGAAGAGATGTAGAGTATCATGGGGGGTCCTACCACATGCAGGGCATGTATTTAAGATTGTGTCATTAAGTCTGGATAAGTAGGAGTTTAACCTTACACTATATCCAGACCTAAGCTGTGCCAAGGTCACTCTTGTCTCCCTTGGTAAGGTGCGTTCTTCTTCAGCAATATCCGGTGGAGGACTGTTCAGAACGGGATTCACAGGTAGAGATCCGACAAAAGTATCTACCGACTCGGTGTGGATGTCGGTTAGAGCCCGCTTATGATTCTGCAGATCAAACGGCAAGGTAATATGATGCCGGATCTCATCATAGTGCTTACGGAGATGTCTCCTTATGTCTCTCGGGGGCGGATCTATGTCCAAAAGATGACGGTTTGGATGTGCTGGCTTGTGGCAGTTCAGAAGGAATTGCCTGCTCAGCATTTCCGCATGCTCTTTTACATTGAGCAGTTTTGCCTCCTGATGGAGGTGAGACTCGGAAGACATGAGGAGACACCCCGTAGCAGTTCTGATGGCAGTATTTTGGCAGACTTGTAACTTCGTCCAGTTGGTGTTATGTACATTAGGCGACCATATAGGCGCAGCATAGTCAAAGACTGGTCGGCCAATGGCCTTATATGTAGTCAGCAAACGTTTCTTTCTCTTTTCCCCAAGTACTGCCGGCAAGTGACTTGAGGATCTTGTTGCGACCACGTACCTTTGAGACCATTGCAGACACATGACCAGCAAATGAGAAAGTATTATCCAGTGTCATCCCTAATAACTTTAGGTGGCTGACAGTTGGTAGCTTAGTGCCATCAACGAAAATGTCTAATTCATTTCTCACCTGGTGCGTCCATGTCGTAAAAAGCGTCGCCGTTGATTTTGTCGGAGATATTGTCAGATCTCTCTCAGTGAAAAACCTGGAAAGGTCGCAGAGGTTTGGCCTGTGATGCCTGTTTATTGCAACTTTTTATTATATACATTAGTTCTTTATACCCATATTTTTCAGTATAAAAAATTTAATTTTTTGTATTGTATGTAAATTTCCACGCCTTTTTGGGATGAAACCAATTTGCACATCTCACGAAAATTGAGATAGGTTGATTCTGATTATCATACATCGATCTTCATCGATGAAATAGAATAGAATAGAACTTAAAAAAAATAAATAATTTGCAGAGTCGCTGTTACCTTAAATATTTACCAAAAAGTGGTTTTTGACCTTCTGGTGCAAGTTAAGTGTTAGGATACATTTACACTGCACCAAATGCGTCGCTTTTGGCGAAGTTATTTCGAGAATGTTTGTCCGCAGAATGAATTTGTTTGCCAAATTAGACGAATTTAATTTAATTTGACCTAATATGGTGACTTGGCCAAAAGTGACGCATTTGGTGCAGTGTAAATTTCGCTTTATGAAGGCCAAATAATTATCAAATTTAGTAAATACTAGCTGACCCGGCAGACGTTTTCCTGCCACAAATTTATTTCCCTGCATGTTTCTCTAACCCGATTCCTATATCTATTTTAATCCATATCCCTATCTCCTTCGTATAGGAGGAACCACGCACCCACACCAAATTTCAGTGGTCTAACATAAATACTTGCAGGGATATGGACTATGAAATGTTTCCTTCGTATGGGAGGTACCACGCCCCCTTTTTCTTTATCTCCAGTTTTTTTGGAGATGATAGGGATTAATCTTATTTAAATCTAATGGCGGCGATATACCAACAGGTTATCATAACCTCTAAGGAGATTTTTTGCCGAGCTTCTCTTTTCAACTTGTGGTGTGTTGCTTTGGCTTGCCAGGCTTTTGTAGGGGGATCACAGTTGCCTGCTTCCATTTATCGGGTATGACAGCTGTGGTCAAGGACAGATTGAAGATGGCATTGAGGTGCCTCACTCCTACTGCGCCGATGTGTTTAAGGTGCACCATGGCTATGCCATCAGGACCGATGGCTTGGAGTTTTTGGCCTTCCGGATGGCCTCTTGAACCTCAGTAGCGGTGATAGGAACGGGGGCATAGTTTTTGTGTTTATGCGCACGCCTGAAGATTCCACGTCTTGTCCTGTCCTGTGCAGGATGAGGGACATACTGTCTACAGAAAGCCTGTGCACATTTCTTGGGGTCATTTGGTGTCTTGTCACCAAAGGTGATGTCGACATTCTTTGGCGGACCCGTAGGATTTGAGAAGGACTTGACTGTGGACCATAATTTCCCAACACCGGTAGAGAGGTTACAAGACCTAAGGTGCTCCTCCCATTTGGCTTGTTTGTGTCCGTTAACAAGCCGTCTGATTTCCACGTTGAGATCACCGATCTGTGGGTCTGAGGGATCGATTTTGCGTATGAGGTCACGTTCGTTGGCCAAGACTGCGGCCTCAGCTGGGAAGTTTGGCCTTATATTTTTTATTCTACCAGCTGGTATAAAACGGGCTGTAGCCTTTTTTATGACCTCACGGATGTTACGCTCGCCAACGTGTACATCAGTAGGAATGGGAAGATCACCAAAGGAGCTCTTCGTGAATTCCAAAAAGCCGACCCAGTTAGCTCTTTTGAAATTCACGTATGTTCTTTTCTCCGAGGTAATAAAATCCGAGGCACGGTCGGCGGACAGGATGATGGGCAGGTGGTCGGATGACAAAGCCACCATCGGTTGCCAGTTAATGCTGTTAATTAATCGATCTCATATAACCCCTTACCAAATTTTAGTGGTCTAACATGAATACTTCCAGAGATATCGACTATGAAGTATTTCATTTGTATGGGAGGTGCCACGCCCCCTTTTTCGTTATCCCCAGTTTTTTTGGAGGAGGTGGGAATCGATCTCATAAAGCCCCTTGCCAAATTTCAGTGGTCTAACCTATACTTCCAGAGATAACTATGAAGTATTTCATTCGTATGGGAGGTGCTACGCCCCCTTTTTGGTTAACCCCCAGTTTTATGGGTGAGAATGGTGTTGTTATCCAATAGCTCTGTACCAATTTCCAGGTTCCTACCTTAAACCCTTTTAGAGATATTCACCTTTAAGAAAAAAGTTTGTATGGTAGGTGCCACGCCCCCCTAATATTTTGTTCTGATTTTAATACATGAACTGCGCGTGGTAATAACAAATAAACCGCCTAAAGGAAGTGTATGATTTGGTTCCGCCGTTTTCGAGTGACGACTGAACACCATTTCATTTTTATATAATTACTAGTAATACCCGGCGTGCGTTGCTACGCCAAAGAAAAACACCTGAATAAGATTTTACCATTTAAGGACTTTTATTTATCTTAATGCTAATAGTACGAGAGCCCCCATAGACATGGTGTTGTTGATTAATAACAAGCTAAGTTTTTCTGAGCGACTTCCTTTCGCCGAGACGCCCAACTTTTTTATCTTCGAAAATTCTGGAATGTGCGACCCTTGGGAGGTAGGGGGCGTGGAACATGTCAATTCGGTGCATACAAAATTTTTATGAATAACCGTTTTATTTTTATTTCACTAACTGCCACTGTCGTAACCAACTCACGAATATATGTGGCCTACAAATTGTGTGCGACATAAAGTGGGACCGACAACCCAAATATGTCAAAATGACGTCATCAAAATATTTATTAACATCAAGCTAATTTTTTCACAGTTCGTTGTCAGTGATGGACATGATTCAATAGCATTATTGGCCTACAAAAATTGTGCAGACCTCCGCCCCAAAGTGGTCAATTTCGTGTCAACCTTTGATTTATTAATAACAACCTGATTTAAAGTTTGTATCTTAAGGAATAACGAATAAAAAACGGCTGTTACACTGGCCTACAAAAAAAGTGCGACATGTGAATAAAATCTATATTTTTATATATTCACTCATATACATGAGTTCCGTAAGTGTTTGCTAATTTGATATGGAAACATATATCTCAGTGCATTTGTATACACATAAATATAAGTATGTGATATAAAATTATCATGAATAAACCCTTTTATTTTCTGCTTAAAGTAATTTTGGGTACTCCACGGCACAAGAAAAGTGATACATTCCACTTATACTTCACAAAGTCTCTTCAAAACAAAAACGCAAATTGTTGGGGTTAGGAAACGATTGATTTGCGAGGTAAATAATGTCAGATTTACATCATTTTTTTTTTTTCTCAGGCAATCAGGTTTCGCCATTGTGTGGATGATACCAGCGAAACCAAACATCACTTCCAATTGCACCTGAAACTTGGCACCAGACGAATATAAGATTATCCGCATATTATTATTTTCATTCACTCAAGGTTATTTTAAGTACCGTACATTAGGGTGATTAAAAAAAAATGTCGACTTGGTCTTACCCCTAAAAAGGTAGGTAGTGATGAAAAAATAAGCCTTGCAAAAAATTAGCGCTCTAACTTAACCCTTAGGGGAAAAGGAAAATTCACTTAGAAAAAAATGACATTTTTTCCCGTGCAAAATGTATGGGAAAGGGCGAAAAAATAGCCACCCCTAAGGGATAAGTTGGAGCGCTAATTTTTTGCAAGGGTAAGACCGAAAAAAAACAATTTTTTTTTTTTAATTTCAATCACCCTAACCGTACATACTAGGGAAGCCAATGCCAGGATCCCGTACTTTTAAAGTTCCGAAAATCCCGTCATTTCTTTATTACAATCCCGCATATTTCGGGTACCTATTTACTAAAAATGCAATTATAAAATACTTTAAGATTAAATTCTTTGTCAAACAATTTCTTTTATTCTTGCACTGCTGGAGAATAGCTGATTCTAAAATCCTGGGACTATTCACGGAATGTCGAAATTGTAAAAAAAAAATTTAGCACCCTGTTTATATTTTAACAATACACAGAACGAATTATCAATAACATGTATAGTGAAAAGGGAGAGTAAATAAAGAGAAAAAAACAAACTATTCTGTTATTTTGAATGTTTGTTCTATTTATGATTGTCCTACGGAAGGTTTTGCTTACACTTAGTATTCGGCCTATTCGGGTGCTATTTTCTGCTCTGGTTGCGGCCTTTTCCCTTGTCATAATTATTCGGTTTACGCTTCCTCCAAAATTTAATATTCGGCGGGACACCAATATGTATGTATAGGTGTAAGCGAAATAACATGAGACTTATTGTTTTCATTTTTTTTTCAACAGAAAATCTGATTTTTTGTAGATAATAAATAATACAAACTGTGTCTTTTTACTATAAAATTCTAAACTATTAGACCAAGAACTAAGATTTTTTCTTATTTTCTCCCGTGACACAACAAAACCAAGTAAGTACATGGGGAAATAACTGAGACTTTTTGGTTTTGTAGGTATAACGAGACACTACTTCACGCATATACCCAATCTTCTTTTCGGCCTAATATTTTGGGAGATATCCTCGAAGCCAGTAGAGAAATTAACCGCATTCCTTACTGCAGTACCTATTATCACCCTGGGCTAATAACTTGAACTCAAAAAATGCTCCTTAAACTTTAGTTTATGAAAAAGGGGATTTTACCCAAAATTAGAGATTTTGACCAATTGCAGCTTTTGCATGCTTGACCTGAGGCATGTCCAGTAAAGAGTAAACTATAAAACTTGGCCATAAAATCCATGGGGTCAAAGCCGATTTAAGACATGGAGTGCCTTTAGCAAAGTTTGTTAAATGATCAGTAAAACATTTTCCGTAATGACGATTTTATACAAAAAATCGGCCACTCGTATATACATACATACAGACAGACAGACTGAAAATTTACTATAGAAACTGTAGATTGAGATTCTACTGGCTTAGTTATGATCCCTCATATCATTTATTATTGAAAATCTGCAATCTACAATAATCTCTCCTATTACAATTTTTTTACATTGTGACATTTCTTGTCGGTCTGGAGACATGTCGCACAATTTTTGTAGGCCAATATTACATGTGTAAACGGGATACACTTAGCTATCATTCGCCGGTCTTGGCCTACAGTTATTAATAAAAAAAATGTTGACACCAAATTGACCACTTTGGGGCGGAGGTCTGGCTACATGTCGCACAATTTTTGTAGGCCAATAATGCTATTGAATCATGTCCATCACTGACAACGAACTGTGAAAAAATTAGCTTGATGTTAATAAATATTTTGATGACGTCATTTTGACATATTTGGGTATTCGGTCCCACTTTATGTCGCACACAATTTGTAGGCTACATATATTCGTGAGTTGATTACGACAGTGGCAGTTAGTGAAATAAAAATAAAACGGTTATTCATAAAAATTTTGTATGCACCAAATTGACATGTTCCACGCCCCCTACCTCCCAAGGGTCGAACATTCCAGAATTTTCGAAGATAAAAAAGTTGGGCGTCTCGGCGAAAGGAAGTCGCTCAGAAAAACTTAGCTTGTTATTAATCAACAACACCATGTCTATGGGGGCTCTCGTACTATAAAGGATAAACAATATTTTTGGTTTTTTCATTAGGTGTGTAAACAAATCAACTTTTTGGGGATCCAACTCGTGAACAGGCGACGTATAATTGACCATGTGAAAAACACCCATTTCTGAAATCCAGTCCAGCGATAGTAAGTGATTGTCCTTGTGCTTTATTTATGGTTACAGCAAATGCAAGACGCAACGGGAATTGAAGCCGCTTGAATTCGAATGGTAAATCATTGGAAATCATCGGTATGCGTGGAATCAGCACGTCTTCCCCTTTGAATTTACCGCTGATAATTGTTGCCTCTATTAAGTTCGGTGTTAACTTTTTTATTACTACCCTGGTTCCGTTGCACAGTTTTGGCGCGTTCAAGTTGCGAATAAGTATTACTGGCGATCCAACTTTTAACGTCAATATGTGAGGAGACATTCCTGGTGGCTCCAAAGAATTAATAAATTATATTGAACCGTATCTCCGGGAATTTTTAATTGAATTTGAGCATTGCTGCAGGCTCAAAGTTTGAAACTTTCAACCCTTTGTTGATGTGAACTCAGGTAAAAAAATTGCTTTCTGTTAGGCATATTATTGTTGTAGAAGTTCACGATCCAAGTGACTCGTATTTTATTTTATTTTTTTTTCGTTCGTACATTTGTGAATACATATTGGTGTTGCCACAATGAAGTTTAAACTTTAAACTTCATTGCGTTGCCACCATATTACTATTAATGCTTATCGCTAATATAATACCACGTTTACATCTACCACAACTCGGCCAACCTGACCTAATGATCGGCCTCGATCAGTCGGAGTTGCATATATGATAAACATGCTTATCGCTAGTTGAATGGTTAGTGTCGCTTTCGCACACCCCGTCTATTTCTTTACTTTTCCATAGTTTAATGTTGCAGGCTTCAATTACCCCATCATACGGTATTTGGGTAATTTGCCCTTTTTCAATATCTCTTATTACGTAACGATCATTCGGAAGTTTCTTATGAACGATATACGGTCCCTTAAATTTTGGCTAAAGTTTCTTATTAACGCCTACTGTTGTGTCTATATTTTTCATCACCACGAAGTTACCTTCATCAAATTTACTCACTCTCGCACCCTTCTGCTCATTTCGTCTAAGGTTATACAATTGTACTTTTTCGATATTTTTCTCAGCCCCGCTACGCATCATTTCCAAGTCTCTCCCCCCGGGCCAGAAGTGTATTCGTCTAAGTATTCAGTAAGTTTGTCTATCCCCTCGACTCTTTGGTTCACCCCAAACAAAGCGTGGCATGGGGTTATTCCTATTGATCTATTTACTGAGTTATTTAGCGCATATTCAATTTTCCCCAGTTGTTTTACCCAGTCAGCATGAAGTATAGGGTCGCTGAGTTTAGCTAGCATTTCTACTAGACTTCGATTAACTCTTTCTACTTGTCCATTCGCCTGTGGTGAATGTACTGCTACTTTTACATGAGTAATGTTTTTATCTTCTAGATAGTCCTTAAATTGTGCTGATGTGAAACAACTACCTCTATCTGTTATACATCTATGGGGTCGGCTGTAATATTCAAAGTATTTATTGAGTTCAGCCGTTACTTCCTTAGTGCTGGTTGTTAATACCGGGTACAGCTTTACATATTTTGTAAATGCATCAATTATGACTAAAATGTGTTTTCTTTTTGACTGCAAAGACGGAAGTGGTCCTAAGTGGTCAAGGTGAACTGTGTGAAATGGCTGAGGCTCTTTCGGAATGTTGTGTAATTGCCTAACGTTTAGCCTATTGGGCGCTGAATACATAATGCATTTTATGCAATTTTGTTTAAATTTGTTAATTTTATGTTTCATATTAGGATACCAATAGTTTGACTTAATTTTTTGGTAACATTTCTCAATGCCTTGATGTGCTAGTTGCTCATGGGCTGTTCTAATTATCTCCTTTTCTAACTCCTTGGGGACGTACAGTTGTCTATTATCTCCATCTTTTTTAAACACAATACCATTTTCCATTGCAAAAGTTCCTAAATTTTCATTTTCCAGTTTTTTTTTTAAACTTACTATATCTGGGTCTCGAGATTGCATGACTTGTAATTGGAAATCTATATTTTCGCTATCTATAGCTGCTATTGTATTCTCGCGATCTAATTCTACTCTACTCAGTGCATCTACATGCGGCATCTTTGTTGTTGTTGTAACGAGGTGTAGCCCTGCCTAAATGTCAGACAGGGTCACCTCGAGTGTAAGTGCGGCATCTTTGTACCTGGTCGGTGTAATATGGTATAGTTATAATTTTCTAGTTCTAGGGCCCATCTCGCTATCCGACTATTCACTAGTTTCTTATTAAGCGTTAGTGTAAGAGAATTACAGTCTGTTATAATTTTAAATTTAATTCCTTCTAAATATACCCGAAATCGTCGTAGGGCATAGATCACTGCTAGCGTCTCTAATTCAAAGCTGTGGTATCTACTCTCTGCTTCCGAGGTTCTTTTTGAAAAATAAGATACCGGGTGTAATTTCCCATCGTTCTGTTTCTGTAATAAAATTGCCCCAAAGCCCTGGGTACTTGCGTCACAGTGTAATTCTGTTTCTCTGTTATGATTGTATATTGCTAATACTGGACTTGATACCAGTTTCTGTTTAAGCGTATCGAAAGTTTCCCTACATTCATTATTAAACTCGAATTTCTTGTTTTTCTTAAGTAAGTTATAAAGCGGACGTGCTAGTAGTGAAAACGATTCTACAAATTTTCTGAAGTAAGAACATAACCCTACAAATGATTGCAACTCCCGATGATTTTTTGGAGCTGGGAAATCTGTTATAGCTTTTATATGGTGTTCGGAAGGTCTTATACCCGACACAGATACATTGTATCCAAGGTATTCTATTTCATCGTATACGAACTTGCATTTTTTTAATTTTATCTGCAATCCGTATTCAGCTAATTTTTCTAATACTTTTTTAAGCAGATCGTAATGGCTTCGTATCTCTTTGCTAGCGATAATGATGTCATCCATATACACCATTATTTCATCCTTTTCTATAAACTGCTTAAGGATTTTGGTTATAAATCTTTGAAAAATGGCTGGTCCATTTTTTAGACCGAAAGGCATTCTTAGGAATTCGTATTGGCCATTTGGAACTACGAATGAGGTGTATTTAATAGATTCTTCGGCCATTTTGACGTGGAAAAAACCAGACTTGAGATCTAAGAGTGTGAAAACAGTATTTTCACCTAGGTAATCTAAACAGTCTTCAATAAGCGGAAGTGGATAGTTGTCTCTTGCAATTGATTTGTTTAAATTCCTGTAGTCGATACACATTCGTGTTTCTCCTGATTTTTTCTTTGTAAGGACTATGGGGGATGCGTAGGGGGAGTTACTTTGCCGTATAATATTTTTCTTTAGTAAGTCCTCGATAATTCTGTTTACTTCGTTTTTTTCAGCAAACGACAGACGTCTAGGTGAGCAGAAGGTTGGCGAGTTGACCGTAAGTATGAGTTTAGCCTCATAATCAATATTCGGAAGATCTTCGGTTTGTTTACCTACGTAGGTGTTTTCTATCATTGACTTGAACTTTATTACTAAATCTGAGGGTAGCTTAGGGTTGATGTCGATAATTTCTTTGCTTTCTTTCAGAGAATCTATGTTACAAATGTCTTCATTTACTGGTTCAAGCTCCAAAAGATCTGAAGTATCTGTACTTTTGCCCTGTTTTGACCTAAGATGTTTTTTATTCTTAATTATCTGTATCTCATTTAATTTACCATTTTTTCCATTGAATGTACTAAAAGAATTCTTGTAAGGTTTTAGCGAAAAGCGTTTATTTAATTCATTCGTACGCATTGATAGAGTAATATTGAACATTTCAAGGAAATCTCTTCCTAGTAATAGTTTAAAAGGCATTACAGTGTCTGCCAGAACAAAAAGTGACATTTTCTTTACTACATATATTTTTGAATTTAATTAAAACTGAGATCCTTCCTAAAGGTTTTATTTTTGACTGTCCGATGCATCTAAAGCTTTTGATGTTATCTTCTTGTCGCACGTAACTCGTATTTATGCTTGAAACTTCCGAGAACCTCACGAAACTATTGGGGCTACCCGTATCGAGTAAAGAAAAAAAATTAGCATACTTAGGGGTGTTTTTATACCTAGGTGCAAAAGCGACACTTACCGATTCCTGGAATCGTACGAAGGTTTCGTCATCTTCCATTACTGCCACCGTTCGTGTTGGGCACTCCTGTTTCCGTTGCGGTAAAACGGACCATGACCACAAGGTCCGTTTTACCGCAACGGAAACAGGAGCCTTTCTCACGTCTTTCCCTCTTGCAGTCTCTTGCCATGTGCCCATAGCGCGAGCAGTTGAAACACCTTATGTTGGTTTCGTCGATGTTGCTTCGTAATCCACCTGTGATGTTGGTATTCTTGCTCCTTAGCTTTTCATACTTTGGTATTAACGACTTCAGTGCCTGTAGGTTGGATATACCACCAAAAATTAAAGCGCTTCCCGTGTTGTCACGTAGACCATCTACGATGAATTCCACCAGCTCTTCTTCTTCTATCGGAGCGGCTTGTGCGATTTCTTGCATCGAGAGTACATAATGAGTTAAACTCTCGGTTTTCTCCCACACTCTCGATTGAAGTTTTTTAAAGACGTCTTTTACACTTACTGGCTTTTTAAATTCGTTCATTAGAGCTGCTTTGAGGTCGCCCCAAGAATGAACACTCACAAGCTTCATGTATAGGTTTGCGCTTCCAGTGAGCATACGGCGTGCGAGTAGTGATAGTGCTTTTTCGTCGTACCCGTATCCTTTCGCTACGTGCTCTAAGTCACGCACCCACTTGACTATATCTGCTCCATCGTCTCCACTAAATTTCGAGAGGGCGTTTTCAATGTCGGCGAAATTGGCGGAAGGTTGCTTTGGCATTGAATTTCCTTCCAAACTGTTTATTTCCTGTTGAGTTTCAGGATTCGTAGCTTTATTTGGAGCTGGGCTTCTAGTTCTGCTAGCTCGTCGGTTGCATTAGATGAGGCTCCTTGTATGGCTAATGTGACATCAGATGCAGTTTGTGCTGCGGGAGCTAGTTGTGCGGAAGGTGCTGTTTGTGCGGAAGGTGCTGTTTGTACGGAAGGTGCTGTTTGTACTGAAGTTGTAATTGGTGCGGAAGTTGATGGTGCTGAAGGCATTAATAGCATTGAGGCTGATATTGGTGATATTCAGACGGAATCAAGATAGCGGATGATGATAACGGGACGCCGCCATCTGCCGTAGTCGAATTACCGTTTTGCGAACATGCGCCCACCGATGAGGTTAGCAAAGCTTTTAATTGTTGTAGGCTTGCCGTTTCTGGGAATTCGACTCCCATATTTCTCAAAGCATCCACGATCTCTTGTTTGCGAGACATTGCTTAGCTTTTTATTTCCTATTCAAATAACTTTGATTTTAATAGCGTTTTTTAATTTTGCGGTTCGTTCGCACACCTGACGTTGTAGAAGTTCACGATCCAAGTGACTCGTATTTTATTTTCTTTTCTTTTCGTTCGTACATTTGTGAATACATATTGGTGTTGCCACAATGAAGTTTAAACTTTAAACTTCATTGCGTTGCCACCATATTACTATTAATGCTTATCGCTAATATAATACCACGTTTACATCTACCACATTGTCTAGGTATTATCTTGATAAATGTTGTGAAATGATATACCTACATATAGAAATATAAGGGAAATAATTTACCTACTATTATATTCAACACAACTATATGTGCGAACTTTAAACTTCATTGCGTTGCCACCATATTACTATTAATGCTTATCGCTAATATAATACCACGTTTACATCTACCACATTGTCTAGGTATTATCTTGATAAATGTTGTGAAATGATATACCTACATATAGAAATATAAGGGAAATAATTTACCTACTATTATATTCAACACAACTATATGTGCGAAACACATTAGTTAGTATACATTCTTTAAGAACACCCATTCTATAAAAATTATAGGTATTATTGTAGCAAATTGTAAAAACTGAAAAATATCGCATTCGAAAATGATGATTTACCCCCGCTTTCTGGTTCACTTCCCAGAAGAATAATTATTCTATGTATCAAACTAAGCAGAATTCTACCTCCATACGAATTGGTCGGTCTCTGACCTACTTCTCGGAAGATATATTATCGCCAGCTACACGCCAAATATCAAGCACATTGAGTCATAAACATGATTGTTTAGAATATATCAGGCTCTGGTCCACTTCCCCGGAAGAAAAATCATCCCATACTTTGATCTAAACATAACGCTACCTACATATCTAATTTCAAGTAAACTCAACCATTTTCACGATAGTTTAGAAAAAGTCAGCCCTGGGTCCACTTTCCGGAAGAAAAATCATCCTATACTTTGACATAAGCATAACGTTACGTACATACCAAATTTCAAGTAAATGCAACCATTTTTACGATAGGTTAGAATAAGTCAGCCCTGGGTCCACTTTCCGGAAGAAAATTTATTCTATATTATTAATCTTAGCATATAGCTACCTACATACCAAGTTTCAAGCAATTCGAGCCATAAATACGATTGTTTAGAACAGATCGGTCCCTGGTCCACTTCCCGGAAGAAAAATCATCCTTTAGCGGCCTTTACACGATCAAATTGTGTGACAAACATTTGCGGTGTGATGAGAAGTGTGAGCGTGTAAACATAAGAAATTCGTGTGTGTCACACATGTGTGATGGTTTTCTAAAATTTTAGAAAACATGATTGTGTGACACATATGTGTGATAGCGTAAACGCGTGCATCATGCACGTAGTGTATTTTTTCAGTCGATAAGCAAAAATTAGAGGGTAATGACATCGCGGGCAAACAAAGAAATTTGAAAGGAGTTCTTCGAAGTATATCGAAGCTATCCAGAAATCTGGAAAATTAAAAGCGAAGAATACAAAAATAAAATAAAAAAGAATGCTGCCTATTTTGTTCTATTTCGTCTCTTCTAAAATGTCAAATACAAGTGCTGCAACCAATGCGTGTGCCATGTTGCTTCGTTCACAAATAACAGAGAAATGAAGTATGACAACATGTGTGACCGTTTAAACGAAAGCAATTTTTTTTTTCATCACACCATGTTTGTCACACAATTTGATCGTGTAATGTCCGCTTATACTTTAACCTAAGCATAACGCTACCTGGCTTCTCCTCAGTTGTCGAATAAATCTTTCGCCTTTTTTTTATAACGCTACCTACATACCAAATTTCAAGTAAATCCACCATTTATACGATATTTTCGAATAGGGCGGTCCCGGGTCCACTTCCCATAAAAAAAAATTTACAGAAACACTCTCCAGGCTCCTACTAATCTATCCCCAAAATAACAAAATCGGCCGAGTAGTTTTGGAGTCCATGAGCCACATACATACATACATACATCCAATTTTATATATATAGATAATTAATTAATTAATTATTATTTTTATATCTATATAGTATATAGATTAGTGAAAATTTGGCATTTAAATCTTATTTTAATAAACTTGAATGCAAATAGTCACTCGCGTTACACCAAAAAATCGTTAATAAAAACATAAAAAAATTGCCTTATATTTTTATGAATAGCTTCAGAAGTATGAATAGCTTCAGAAGTAAATACATTAAAGGTGTTTTCTTGTGGTAATGCTCCTTACTTAGCCAATATGATACAATTTCATAGGTCCCTAAAGCTAGCAGAACAATTTTAGCAGAACTTTAAGGTTCCCTATGTACAGTCACTTCTCAGAGCAGAAAACCCAGGACATCGCCATGGATCTCTGCGCAGTGGAACCACCCGGGGTTTTACCTCGGCCAAGGACTGTCACTTTCATTGTAACCCTGTTTAGTATGTTTTGTCCCATTCCGAAACTATCATCCTCCCCCCTTGCAGCAGGGCTTCAAGATATTCTATTGTTACGGGCGGGCGTTGAGCCGAACCCCGGACCAAAAGAATGGATATGCAGTGTCTGTTGCAAAAAGATATATATTAAACGGTCGCATTCTGTGCAATGCTTCTCGTGTAAGAGATGGCTCCATAACTCTGGATGTTCAGGGCTTAACCTTAACATCCACAGACCCCGTACTTTCTTTAGTACTTTCGTGGCCCCTTGTTGTTTGCGCCCTCGGGCGTCCCGCAGTAGCAATACTAATAATAATAATAATAATGTCTTAACGACTAGCAGCACTTCTGCTATACCCGCCACACAAACTCCAGACTGTTGCTCGTGCCTTATGGCGTCAACATCACGCGCAGCAGCTCAACACTCTCGCTCTGTCTCTACGTGTACTGTTTGTCGGCAAAGATTATACACGCTCGCGTCATCGGTCAAATGCAATAACTGCTTAGGCCAATGCCACGTACATCTATGCTCTGGGCTCGCTAACAGGAACCTCTGGACGGATGCGTTCATCGCACCATGCTGTAACACACCTCAACCTACGACGCCAGCCAACCCGGTTACACCAGGTCCACAGCTAACTAGGCTGAGGCACAGCCTTGGTCTTAGCCTACCAACACCTGGGCGAACACATCCGTCGCTCACGCCTATGGTTAACTCGACATCGACCCCACCGGCGCACTTCCAAATCTTACAGCACAACTGTAACGGATTAACTGGTAAGATCGCAGAGATAACTAATTTGATGGCGCAATATGACATAAAACTTGCCGCAGTCCAAGAAACCAAGCTCAGTCCTAGGTCGGACCTCATTACCTATGGCGGATATAACATCCACCGGAAAGACCGTCATAGAGTAACAGGAGGTCTGGGAGGTGGTCTAGCGTTCATAACCCACAACTATGTACAGTATCATCTATTTGATACCGACATCGAAGGAACGGATGATATCTTAGAAAGCCAAGGTATTACCATCCGTACAGGAGATGTCGATCTGCAAATCTTTAACATCTACATACCCCCTGTCTCAAGTTGCCCCACCGGTTATCACCCCGACATTAGCTTGCTATTACGAGGAGATAACCGCGTAATCCTGGGCGACTTCAATGCGCACCACAACATGTGGCACTCAAACTTGCCAGCAGACAATAGGGGGCATGTACTTGCAGAACAAATAGATGATACGGCTTTCTGTACATTGAACGGAGACGCCCCAACGAGAGTATCGGGTAACTGCTATAGGTCGCCAGATATTTCTATCGTAAGTGCAGGACTATTGAACAAAACCAATTGGCGACCCATACTCACGTTGGCGTCTGACCATCTCCCAATAGCCATTACCATCGAACGACCGACGGACTTTATTACACCTGAGCATGGTACATATATTAACTTTACCAAGGCGGACTGGGACAGTTTTCAGACATATACGGACGAATCCTTGGCTGCTCTATCCATTCCTACGGACGTACGCAAAGGCGAACGAGACTTCCGCAACATCATTGACTTGGCCTCTAAACGCTTCATTCCTGCGGGTCGAATATCCCAAATAAGACCAAATTTCCCCGCGGAGGCAGCGGCCATGGCCAGAGAAAGAGATGAAGTGCGAAGTCTCAATCCCGCAGACCCCCGTATAAGGGATCTCAACGCGGAAATTCGTAGGTTGGTCGACTGGCCAAATGGAAACAACACCTAGAGCAATGCAACCTCTCTGATGGTGTTGGCAAATTATGGACTACGGTCAAAGCTCTATCTAATCCAACGCAACACAAGGATAAAGTAGATATTACTTTCGGTGACAGGGTGAAGAAGGACCCTAGGGGATGTGCGAACTCCTTCTGTAGACAATTTGTATTACATTCCCCGCCCGATAGAGCTAAATGTAGAACCATGCGACAGGCGCGTAAATATAAAAACCAAAATACGACCATTGTCATCACTGCCTCAGAGGTCAAGGAAGCCATCAGACAGGCTATGCCCTCAAAATCCATCGGCCCCGACGGCATTGCCATGAAGATGCTGAAACATCTAGGCCAGGAGGGACACAAATACTTAGCGGCTCTATTCAGTCTTTCACTGAACACTTTCGTCATTCCTGAAATATGGAAAAAGGCGAGAGTGATTCCATTACTAAAACCTAGAAAACCGGCAAACATAGGCGATTCATATCGCCCTATATCACTTTTGTCACCGGTAGTGAAGACGCTATAGTCCATTTTGCTCCCGTATTATACTGCAAATCTGCACCTGGCTAGTTATCAACATGGCTTCCGTAAGCTGCACAGCACTACCACCGCACTCAATGCCATTACAACGCAAATAAATAGCGGCCTAAATCAAAACCAACCAAATCACAGGACTGTGTTAGTGGCACTTGACCTGTCGAAAGCTTTTGACACAGTCAACCATGCCACTCTCATACAAGATCTGTTTGAGACACAGATACGTGATGGTTTAAAGAGATGGACCGCTAATTATTTGAATGGACGGCAGGCGTCGGTTAACTTTAGAAACGCAACATCAAAACCTAGACGTATTAGACAGGGGGTGCCACAGGGTGGTGTCCTATCCCCGACACTGTTTAATTTCTATCTATCGAAGATGCCCCCACCACCAGAGGGCGTCTCCGTCGTTTCATATGCCGACGACTGTACAATAATGGCGACGAGGAAGGGCCCCTATACTGATGAACTCTGTACGAAAATCAACGGTTACCTCTGCGACCTTTCCAGGTTTTTCACTGAGCGAGATCTGACGATATCTCCGACTAAATCAACGGCGACGGTTTTTACGACATGGACGCACCAGGTGAGAAATGAATTAGACATTTTCGTTCATGGCACTAAGCTACCAATTGTCAGCCACCCAAAGTTATTAGGGATGACACTGGATAATACTTTCTCATTTGCTGGTCATGTGTCTGCAATGGTCTCAAAGGTACGTGGTCGCAACAAGATCCTCAAGTCACTTGCCGGCAGTACTTGGGGAAAAGACAAAGAAACGTTGCTGACTACATATAAGGCCATTGGCCGACCAGTCTTTGACTATGCTGCACCCATATGGTCGCCTAATGTACATAACACCAACTGGACGAAGTTACAAGTCTGCCAAAATACTGCCATCAGAACTGCTACGGGATGTCTCCTCATGTCTTCCGAGCCTCACCTCCATCAGGAGGCAAAACTGCTCAATGTAAAAGAGCATGCGGAAATGCTGAGCAGGCAATTCCTTCTGAACTGCCACAAGCCAGCACATCCAAACCGTCATCTTTTGGACATAGATCCGCCCCCGAGAGACATAAAGAAACATCTCCGTAAGCATTATGATGAGATCCGGCATCATATTACCTTGCCGTTTGATCTGCAGAATCATAAGCGGGCTCTAACCGACATCCACACCGAGTCGGTAGACACTTTTGTCGGATCTCTACCTGTGAATCCCGTTCTGAACAATCCTCCACCGGATATTGCTGAAGAAGAACGCACCTTACCAAGGGAGACAAGAGTCACCTTGGCAGAGCTTAGGTCTGGATATAGTGTAAGGTTAAACTCCTACTTATCCAGACTTAATGATACAATCTTAAACACATGCCCTGCATGTGGTAGGACCCCCCATGATACTCTACATCTCTTCAATTGTTCATCTGAACCTACTCTTCTAACACCTCTGTCCCTCTGGACAAACCCTGTTGAAACTGTTTCCTTGGACTCCCCTTGTTGCTGTTGTTGTGTTGTTGTTATGATGATAGCTACATCAAAACTGAGTATGCAGAAATTAGGGTGGCGCGAACTAAAGTCAATGGAACAAATGTAAGTGACATTAAGACGCATGCCGAAAGCGAACTAAGGTCAGAATTTTTAGCGAACTAACGTTGTTGTTGTTGTTGTTGTAACTAGGTGTAGTCCTGTCCAACGCGTACTTTTCCTTATCCTAAATTTTCATCAATATCTTCTAACGGGAGTTCTAGGAAACTAGCAGTTTCAATTGGGTTGGACCAAAAGGAGATAGGTGTTAGAAGAGTGGGCTCCGTAGAGCAAGTGAATAGGTGGTTTTTATGTAACGACAGCCTTTCACCATGCTGGCAACATATCCCAATGTGAGCTAAGTACCAAACATAGATGTACTGCAGCAAGGCTTCATCAACACTGCTTGTGTTACAGCTGTAGATAGCACGGATGATTGCTGTTAGCAACAGAACACTGTAACAGAGGAATGTTGCTGAACGCCTAGCAACATTATATCTATGTTAGAAAGAAAGGACCATAGTAGCCTGTTGTGCGAGTGTATGAGTGTGTAGATGTGCATGCGGGAAAAACGAATGGTAGATTGTGAGCCTGTGTGAAAACCTGCCCAAATAGGTAACTTTCCTTTCCACGGCAGAAGCTATAAAAGGGGTGCAGAGGTAGTCAACGGGCCAATGTTACGTTAAACTGTGCCCTGAAGTGAGCGTAGCTAAGCGAAAGCAAAAGTAAAGTTTTTAGTGAAGTGTGGGAAGCTTTAAACAAAGTCCGGAATTCAGCAAAAAGTTGTTTATATTGGAACGCAGACACCAACGAAGGAACGCAGACACCAACACCTTAATCCACACCCACAAATTGGAAAAATCCCGGTAAGTCTTTCCTATCCTCACCATACATACCCTGGCATGCTCTACGGCGAGATTGGTTTGACTTCATGGCCAATCCCCCTGGCAAGCCAAAAAGTGAAATTGCATCCACGTAGGTGCATCTGTATACAGATAGTTCTGTGCATGTGCACCTACGGCTGAGCAAACAAAAGATTATAAACATATATATATGTTTAGATAATATATATATGTTTAATTGAGCATAACCTTTTCCTGTCCCCTCTTAATGAAACCTACCCTTACATTTTTTCTGAAATATTTTGTGTTCTTGTTCTTGGATCCAGGTCGCATTGTCACCGGGAGTACCCACCAGGGCACAGGATTTTCGCCGCTGAACGCTTGGGAAATGGCACCCAAAACATTGAATTCCACAAAACAACAATAAGTTACGCATTACAACTACAACATAGAGACACAACATAGAGATACATCAGTCAGTCACACACCACAAAAACAACATAGAGACACTGAAAACCGTCACGGTACTTAACAGTACAACAACAAACACAAATCAAATCTGATCGAAGGAAGCAACACCAGATACGGGCCAGATTGGGCGGCACGGACGCCAGCAACAACTACAACACAAAGACACCAGCAGCAAAAACATCGCCAACAGAGTCAACATAATTCCACGACAACACATTCACCACATACACTACATGACACATACCAGGATCGAGACGCAAGGAGTGGCTTTATATTTAAGTTTTATTTACATCATTTCCAATTTTTGATATTTTTTTTTACTGTGGGTTTTTTTGAATAGGGGAGTAAAAACATAGTTGCTGCAAGGGGTATTAGGCCATAAGGGGCATTTTGGGGTTGCATAGAATTCGGTGTCAAAATTTTTATTTTCTTACTTAATATTACATTTCGAATGTTTACTCATTAATTCCGGAATCTAATTTGTGCACTTAAGCACCCACTTTTCTTCATTTCAGTTTACATTTTTCTTTTATCCAGTTTTTGAGTTACCTATTTTGTTCATTTAATTTCTTCCTACTTAAGAAACTTTTCATTTCATTTTCGCACTTTTTACCAATTTTTCGTTAGGTTTTGCCGGTTCCTTCACCTTTTCTTTATCGCATTTATAACTCCTACGCTTTTTCTTTGTTTTTTTTTGTTTTTGTACCGCACAAACGCAACACCACCCACTTTTTTTTTTTTGGTAACTCTTACCTAAATACTTTTGTTGCAACTTGGCGCCATCTTGGCCAACCTTTTTCCTTGGTCGGCCGTCTCCACCAATATCCGAATCCGGAATTTATCTCCCAGATATTGGAGATAAAATTTTTTTTTTTTTTTTTTTTGGTCTCTAATTGAATTTTTTTACAAGGGGGTTTGCCTGACGTGCGCATCCGAGGTGGTGTAGTACACTGAAACAGCAGCTCGAAAGCCAAGATCACAAGCGAGTGATCTGGCTGAGCAATAACTAGAGAGCGATCGTTGTGCGCATGATCGAGCATAGGTGGGTGAGCATATATGACTTTCTCTGTTTCCGAATTTTGCAGCACAGGTACTCTACAGTGGCACCATTGGAGCAGTGACTTGGTGAGTAATTCATAATACGTATATATGCCGGTGTGTATGTACATATAATGAGCAAATAATCCCACCCTACTCCCAAGGTAGATAAAATGGATTAGTGACAAAAGAAAAGCGAAGAAATATATGTACATACATAACGATCCTAAAAACACTTAATCACACGCACAAAATCACACAACTCTCTCAGCCTGTTTGATGCTTATTCTTTTGCATACATATATTACATATATGACATAAATACACATTTTTGATATCTGGGTCGTTGAACTCGAAATTTAAAACTGGGTCAGTGGGACACCGAACAGCTGATCACAAGATCATCATTAGAGCGTCGTGGAATTTTAACTTTTCTTCAAATTTTTTTCTTCCGAATTTGTGTAACATTTTTTTGAATTGCATGCGTAATGAGATTAGTTTAGAATCATTTAGTGTAAGTTTTAGAATTCGATTTTTTTATTTGTAATTTTGCTTTGCATTTTCTTTACCTTTTTTTTGCTAGGCTATAAGACTAGGTACATAGCCAGATACACCTACACCTAAGTACCTATATATATAAGAAGAAAGTTGGAATTTGAGTGAAGTTTGGAGTTAAAGATAAAATAGATTAGGGATAGAGATAGGTCTAATATACTAATTATTACATTAAATAAATTATAATGAATGGTTGAAACAAGGTGTCTTGTTTGCTAAGATGCAGGGTTAAGAGGCGCGATTTTGGTGTGGGTGCTGCGCTTGCGCGCTCACGGATATGTGAAGGTGAGTATTAGGGAAAATGACTAAGTGACCGACAGATAGACTTGAGTCAGGTTAGGGGGCACAGTAAGTAATTAGGAGTCAGCACAGTGCCCATGGTTTCGCGCGAGTTGCGCGGAAGCGGGTGGGAAGACTCCACCTGACAGGACAGGCCTCTACTTTATCTATGTATCTCTCCTTTTCTTTAGCGACCTAGACTTTTCCCACCTATGCCCTTTTGGTACCTTTATGTTTAACTTTTTTTTCACATGCAGGTATGAAACCTCTTTTTGTTCATGTGGCTGTAGGTGAGGGTGGTGGAAAGTACCCCGCCCAACGGTGACGAGCTAGCCTGGGATGCAAGCATACCTGCTTGCCACCACTCCTCACCCAACAAACTACCAGCTACGTAACAAAGGGGGGACGAGCCGCATGCCGAATATGCATTCGGCACATTAGGGTTCAGCCTGGATATGTAGGAGTTTAATCTGCCACAATATCCAGAGCGTATTGAGCGAGAGTGACCCTTGCCTCTCGAGGAAGATAACGTTTCTCTACAGAAATGCGTGGTGTTGACGCATGCAAAACTCATTCACCGAACAGAGGGCGATCTGGTGGTCAACAACGTGTCATGCATATGCCCAAAGGCCCGGTTATGCACCTCTGGATCAAACGGCATTGTTATAAAGTGCCGGATCCCAATATTTACGTAGATGCGTCCTTACGGTCCTAGGAGGCGGAGTTAGCTCAAACAGTTGCCTATTGGGGGCTGTGGTTTACAGCAACGTTGTTGTTGTTGTTAACAGCAAAACACTCCCCGAAGGTTTTGGGGAGTGATGCCGAAGTTGACAGTCCTTGGCCGGATATGACCCCGGTACGCTGCGGTACTCCCTTGCGGTACTGCCCGACTGTCGTGGTAGCGATTTGGTATGACCAGTGGAACCTTCTAGGTCATGTCATCCCTCCATCCGTGAGGAAGAAGAAGATGGGTAAAGAGAGGTGAGAGGAATCATATCCGTAGCATATTAGTCGCCTCTTACGACCGGTATGCCTACCTCGGGCATATTCTAAACCCCTAACCCGCAGGGTTTACAGCAACGTCATTGACATTAGTTTTCTTTGCGAAAGCGAATTAAAGTCAGCAAATTTTTTTTTTATATTCTTCCCTTAATACACGCTGGAAGTTAAAGTTACAAGATGCACTTAGGCATTGGAACCCTGGTGCTAAAAAGGCTTTATTCCAATTTGATAGTATATGAAAAAGATAATATATACTTAGTCAAAAATATTAATTCAAAAAAGCGCAGCAGCCAAGGTGGAAATCGCGCGATTTTTTATTAAAATCTCCAGCAAAGAACTGTCAGCAGAAGAGAGTCTTGTAAAAAGCTGTCAAAATCTCATTTCTGCTCATTTTTCGTCGAACAGGGTTCAGCAGAAACTTGCAGACAAAACAGCGGTTACGTTTCTGATTGGCTAACAATTTGAATTTACATTTTTTTTGTTGTTTTGCTATGTCACCGATCGGCTGTTCCTGCTTGCTAATTTCTGCTGGACGAAAAATCTCCAGCAATAACTTGCAGCGAATTGGCGCTCTCTCTCTCAATAAAATGTCAAAAAGCTGCTGATTTCGCTGCTAATTTTTTCAAAGAACACTTTTTTAAGTATAATTATTCATAATTAGCAGGAAAGAAACAAAGCTATTAGCTTTTTTTATTTTTAGGAATAATTATTCATAATTAGCAGGAAAGAAACAAAGATAATAGCTTTATTTCTTGAAATCTCCAGCAAAGAACTGTCAGCAGAAGAGTCTTGTAAAAAGCTGTCAAAATCTCATTTCTGCTAATTTTTCGTCGAACAGGGTTTAGCAGAAACTTACAGACAAAACAGCGGTTACGTTTCTGATTGGCTAAAAATGTGACTTTACATTTTTTGTTGTTGTTTTGCTATGTCACCGATCAGCTGTTCCTGCTTGCTGGTTTCTGCTCGACGAAAAATCTCCAGCAATAACTTGCAGCGAATTGGCGCTCTCTCTCTCTCAATTAAATGTCAAAAAGCTGCTGAATTTGCTGCTAATTTTTTCAAATATGTGTCTATGTGATTGTGTCTTAGCTGTTATACTTTTGTAAACATCAAATTGGCATTAAATCAGCTGATTGTTTGCAAATAATAGCAGTGAGCAAAACGCTCGCGCACAATGTTTTTGTTTATTTTTATTTTTGGCGAAACAAGGCTTTTAAAAGCAAACATAAAGGTCTCTTCAGGAAGTCAACATCGTTGGATCACATATTGTTGCAAAGATTCAGTTGGTAAATTTATCTGCACCTTTATCAGGTTAATATTGCTAAGCAGTATCAACCAATAACAACATTAAATTTTAATTCTTTCTGAAAAAAAAAAACACATAATTCATATTGGTATCTAGTGTGTGTATTTGGTTTTTATAGTTGAATAAACATACAATTAGTGATTTGTGTGCATTAAACTGATAATTTTTATTGTTGATTTGTTTTTTTTTTTTGGCTGTGTAAATCGTTTTATTTACGTGATGATGATGGCTGTTCATCACAGCAATGAAAATGTGTCTCTGTTGGATGTGCAAGAAGGTATGTGCACTATTTGTAATGACGTCTTGAACGAATCCAATAATGCGATTGCTCCGTGTGACCACCGCTTTCATCTAACATGCATATCTACATGGATGGATAGTAATAGTACCTGTCCATTGTGTCGCAGGGTATGTAGTAGCAACGCATTTACGGATTCTAATGGTCAAGGTATTCGTCTTTTGAATAGGGTAAATACACGTTTGCAAGGAGCACCGGGTAATACACCTGATTCAGGTCGTGAAAACCATGAACCGCTTCCGGGATCCAATAATAATCGTAGAAGACATCATAATAATCGCGGTAGGCAAAATAGAACAAATTTATTGAACGAAACGAACTCCAATAATCCAAACGGTGATGTAAATCGTATCGGAGAAATGGTGGAAGATGCTGTTCGTAGACAACAAGAATTTTTGACGCGCGATATGCAAAGCACTATTGAACGTGTTGTTAGAAACGCGTTAGAGCATCAGTTGTCGACCCTTAACTTAGGTCCCTCGCAATCACATGCAGATATACATTCCCCTAACAGAGTAGATAATGTAGAAAATAGAGAAGTGGGTCCGGCTTCACCTGAGGCGTCTGCTTTTCAATCGCAAACACGTTTACGTAACCCTCCACCGCAACAAGATTCGTCTTTTAGTATGAGTAGTGTTGGTAAGATAATTTCTAGTTGGAAATTAACGTATGATGGTTCTAGTCAGGGTATATCTGTGAATGAGTTCATTTACAGAGTAAATGCGTTAACAATGTCTTCATTGCGTGGTAATTTCGAGGTGCTTGGTCAGAACGCTCACATATTATTTGAAGGTAAAGCCAAAAATTGGTTTTGGCGATATCATCGAGCAAATAGGGTGATTGATTGGTTTGGTTTTTGTGAGGATTTGAAAACGATCTTCAGGGATGTTCGTACTGATTTTGACATTAAGGAATCTATTCGAAATAGGAAGCAAAAATTCAACGAATCATTCGAGCAGTTTTTAGAGGGTGTCTTGTCCTTGTGTGATGCTTTAAATACACCAATGTCAGAACGCGAACTTGTCGAAACTCTAATACGTAACTTACGTTCTGATATTCGTTTGGAATTGCTGCATTTCGATATAGTTAACCTTCATGACTTACGTCGAGCTTGTCTGAAACGAGAAAATTTTTTAGAAACAATTCAGGCGGCACAAAAATCATCTTTTAAGCAATTGAATGTACCAAAGAGGCAAATATCTGAGCTACAACAGTGTGACATGGAAGAGGAAATATCTGAAAGTGGTGATCCTGTCGAAATTTTTGCTAGAATTGCGATGAGCAGGGACATAATTATAAGGAATGTGTCAAGCCTAGACGCGTATTTTGCTATGGTTGCGGTCTGATAGCTTTCTTCTACTCAACTTGTCCTAACTGTAATAAGTCGGGAAACGTTCGACGGGATGTTTGCAACAACAACAGCAAACATCCGAGAGCGCAGCAACCTCAACATCGGAATCAATAAAGATTCTGAAACCCTTACCTAGAGTCCACGTAAATACCCAAAATTGTCCTGTTTTACACCCAATTAGACCTCTTCATGAACGGTTACAAGAGTATCGAGAGCGGCGTGAACGAATCTTTAATCCTTCACGGTCTGCATTGCGGGGTAGAGAATATTGGAAAGATGTAAATGATAAACGTAAGAACATAATTTCAACGATCCTTTGTAAACCGGGCGATGATAGGCCATACGCAAAAATTCGATTGTTAGACTCGGAGGTATTTGGCTTGTTAGATTCTGGAGCTACAATTAGTTGTCTTGGAGGGAAGCTGGCTCTAAGCGTGTTAAATTCAAAAATCAATTTGGGTACAAAAGCGATAAGATCACATGCGCGTACGGCTGACGGTTCGAAACAACAAATTGTAGGTGTTGTGGAATTGCCCGTTAAATTTAAAAATGAGGATCGGTCTATTGAGTTTTATATTATACCATCTTTAACCCAAGACGTGTACTTAGGAGTTAACTTCTGGAAAGCGTTTAAGTTAGCTTCACATATAATTAGCGAGGCTAGTATAGTTGATGATGTTGATGAACATCTTCATGAAGATCCTAATACACATGCATTGACACCAGATCAATAGCAGAAACTTAATGCGGCAATAGAATGTTTCCCGTCATACGAACGAAATGGTTTAGGAAAAACTACTATTTTAAAGCATGAAATCGATGAGGGCCTTGCGAAGCCAATTAAGCAAAGGCATTTTCCGATTTCACCAGCTGTTGAAAAACTAGTGGGGCAAGAGATTGAGCGCATGCTTAAGCTAGGAGTGATTGAGGAATCAAACAGTGCATGGTCTTCGCCTGTGGTGCTAGTGAGAAAACCGGGCAAAGTCAGGCTTTGTTTAGATAGTCGCAAGGTAAACCAAGTTACGCAGAAGGACGCTTATCCATTGCCACACATAGAAGGCATTTTGAGCAGATTACCGCGTGCTGAATTTATATCTAGTCTAGATTTAAAGGACGCATTCTGGCAAATCCCGTTGGAGGAAAAATCGCGTGAGAAAACCGCATTTACCATCCCAAATCGGCCACTTTATCAGTTCACGGTTATGCCATTTGGATTGTGTAATGCTCCGCAAACTATGTGTCGGTTAATGGATAAGGTGATTCCTTATAACTTGAAAGAACGTGTCTTTGTTTACTTAGACGATCTACTCTTGGTCTCGGAAGATTTCAAATCGCACATCGATCTATTGCAAGAAGTTGCATTTCACATACGTAATGCAGGTCTAACTATTAATATCGGAAAAAGCAAGTTTTGTCTTAAGCAAGTAAATTATCTGGGCTATATAGTGGGTCGAGGTACATTACAAACCGATCCGGCTAAAGTTTCCGCAATAGTCGAGTTCCCTGTTCCGAAATCAGTTCGACAGCTTCGAAGATTTTTAGGAATGGCTGGGTGGTACCGGCGATTTATTGCAAACTTTGCGGATGTAACGCAACCCCTGACAGACCTGCTTAAAAAGAGCAAAACTTTTGATTGGACAGAGAAGGCACAGGAATCATTTGATATTTTAAAGCAACGAATGACATCTGCTCCATTTCTCGCAAACCCAGACTTCACAAAGACATTTATTGTTCAGTGTGACGCAAGCCAAAACGGAGTTGGCGCTGTGTTAGCGCAGGCTAACGGAACAAGAATGTCTTGCAGCAGTTTTAGCAGTTAAAAAGTTTCGTCCTTACATTGAAGGTCAAGAGTTTAAAATAATCACAGATCACGCAAGTTTACGTTGGCTTATGAATCAAACCGACTTAAGCGGCAGACTTGCACGCTGGTCACTTAAGCTTCAATCATTTCAATTCACAATAGAACACCGTAAAGGAAGCCAAAACGTGGTACCTGACGCACTGTCCCGTACGTTTCCTGACAGCATAGAGGTAGTAGGAGGTATGCAATTAGACTACGTACCGGACATTGATCTTTCCTCAACTGCTTTCAATGATACAAGTTATAATGAGCTTCGAGTTAGAGTTTTGGCAAACAAAGATAAATATCCTGACTTCGAGGTTCGTGATAACTACATATACTATCGCACAGAACACTATTCAGGTGACGATGCACAACAAAATTCTGCTTGGAAGTTAGTGGTTCCGGAGGGCTTAAGAGAGGAGGTAGTACGCAACTCACACGATAATCCAACTTGCGCACATGGTGGTATAGCAAAGACTACGGAGCGTATTAGGCGATATTTTTTTTGGCCAGGGCTTTTGAGATCCGTGCGCGATTACATTGCAAAATGTGAGACATGTAAAATGACCAAGCATCCTTCGAAGATTTTAAGACCACCTATGGGAAATTTTGTACCTACTGAAAGAATTTTTCAAAGATTATTCGTAGATCTTATTGGGCCCTTTCCTAGGTCGAAGAATGGTAATATTGGAATTTTGATCGTTTTGGATCAACTATCAAAATTTACTTTTTTGTGTCCCTTGAAGAAGTTTGCCACGACACCTATTGTGAACTACCTGAAAGAGCATATTTTTGATGTTTTTGGTGTACCGGAAGTATTAGTCAACGATAATGGAAGTCAGTTTAAGTCAGGCGAGTTTGAATCATTTTTAACCAAGTGTGGAATTAAGCATGTATGCACCGCTGCGTACTCTCCCCAGAGCAATAGTTCGGAGCGGGTCAATCGTTCAATTAATGCAGCACTTCGGGCTTATATAAAGGGTGATCAGCGGGAGTGGGACCAACATTTAAGTAGCGTCAACTGTGCTTTGCGAAATTCCGTACATCAGTCCACGTCGTCTAGTCCGTATTTTGTAGTTTTTGGTCAGCATATGATGACTCACGGCGAAAACTACAAGCTGTTGCGAGGCATTGGTATGGCCGAAAAGGGCCCGTCTTAAATACGGAACAAAGACATAACACCCTTTCTTTGATACGTGACACTGTGCGTACCAACATTCAAAAATCTTACAAAACTCACGAGAAAACTTACAACTTAAGGTCAAGGCCAGTCACTTTCAAAGAGGGGCAAATGGTATTACGTAGGAACTTTGCTCAGAGCAATCAGAGTAAGAATTTCAACAGTAAATTAGCAAATACGTTTCTCAAGGCGCAGGTTCGAATTAAGCAAGGGTCATCATACTATGTACTGGAAGATGAAGGCGGCAAACTTTTGGGGACTTACCACTGCAAAGACATGCAGCCACTTTAATATTCAGAAGACTCAAACTAGCACTACCTTATATTTTAATTATAGTATACATTTTTCCAACTTCAAAATTCTAGAAGTGTCTGAATTTTTAATTTGTGTTTGTGATGTATGCTCTACAGGGTAATCATTATTACTTTGAATTTATTTTTGTTGTTGTTGTTTTTTTTTTTTTCTAAAAACTACCTTGCATATTTTTTTTTTAAATTTCATGGTTTCAGAAACTTTCAAAAAATTTAAGTAACCTTTTCAAAATTTCATCATAATCAGTTGTTGGTATTTTTCCCTTTAGCTAACTACTTTACATTCTTCAAAACTTTCAAAAAAGTTTAAGCAACCTTTTGAAAATGTCATCACAAACTTTTGTTTGTATTGGTTCCCTTAGAAAACTAGAAAACTACTTTGCATTTATTTTAAAAAACTTCATAGATTTAGAAACTTTCAAAAAGTTCTAGCAACCTTTGAAAATTTTTTTTTACGCTTGGCGTGCCTTTGAATAATCGGCCATTGAGAGATTGAGAATTGACCTGAACAGTCGTTATAAATATCTAAACCGGAAAAAAATTAATTAAATTCCGAATTAAAAACGAATGAAATTAATAAATTTTAATCAAATTAAAAATTAAATTTAAAACGCTAAGGTTTATTGTGCGTTTGACCGAATTTTCATGGCGAAAAGGATACACCTGCCAAAGGGTACTCCACCAAAATTGGTGCTCCGGCAAAAGTTGGAGAAGCAAAAAGAATAAGAAAAATTAAGCTGAAGTAGAAGTGCGCTTATCAATTGCTGTACCTACAAGAGACCCATTTTCAACTGCAGTTCGTGTCGACACACAAATCAACAATAAATTTTAATAAAATTTTGTTAATAATAGATTTTGAATTTAAAAAAAAAAAGAAAAAAAAATATTATATATTCATATATTAACCTAAATAAAAAAAAAATAAAAATGAACTATGTTTAATAATGTGCATAAAAATGCATAATTTTTAATTTTTTTTATTAAATTTAAAAAAAAAAAAAAAACTCCTTTAACGTTTTCGAATGTAAAAGCGAAAATATATGTAGCATTGCAAAGTTTTTGTTTTGAAGTGTGCATAGACAATGAACTTAACTATACCAACACATAAAAGGGATCCAGCTGTTTGCGCAAACAACAATCAACCCCAAGATGAAGGTATGTAATTATTAATAGTATCTGGTTGATACCATAACAAAAAAAAATATATATTGTCGCTTATTTGATTTCTTTTTGTAATTAAATTTCAAACTTGTTCGCCTAATTTAATTTTTCAAGTACTCTGCTTTCGAGTTGTGTTTATTGTTATTGATTGAAATGGGAAAAAATATTTTTTGAATTTATGTGAATCAGCAGACATGCTGAACTATTCGTTAAACAACTTTTATTTTGGTTAATGTAACGTTAAAGAATTTTAAAAATGAATAAAGCTTAAATAACTTTGTAATGTGATCCACGAGTTGACTTCGATTTAATAGGCGGGTTGGGAGAGACGTGGATGTACTCTCACACATGGTTGGGAAGGGAGAGAGATGGGGACTAATTTCACCTATGTCCCCTGGATTGTGTTTGCTTTGGTAAGGTTTGGTTTCGTCATTTTCGCTACACCCGTCTGACCCTGTAGGAAAAACTTATCCCTTTGTTTATCCGACTTCTTAGTACCCTGTTGTCCAGAATGAATTTGAAGTGCGTTTATGCTGTAGTATTTTGTTTGTAAGTTTATATTTACCAGTGCATGAAATAAATGTATATGTATGTACGCAGTGAGATGGTTTCATACAAGAATCCCCCCCCCAGCCGAAGAGCGTAGTCCTGGTCTAACAAGCATGCACGACCCTGTATGACATTTCACTGCCGCTACAACAACTTAGCGAATCTACGAGAAGGTACATTACAGGGTACAGCACAAGTACTGGTACCGTTCTCGTAGAACCGGCAATACAAGAAATTAGCCATGTAGGCCATGTAGCTCTTTTAGCGTTACCCAGGGTGCACCAACGGGAGGGCGACCTACTCTTACACCCCCGGACTTGGCATGGCGTAGTCCAGTGTTATTTATCATAAGCGCGGCCGAAGGCCGCCAACTCACAAGGTGTTCTGCATATAAATACCATGGATTCAGCCCCAATTTTGGTATCTGGCCCGAGTCAATTTTCGGTTTCTTGACCATAACTTCCAACAGAAACAAAAAATTAAAAAAGCGCTTCCGGATTCGTGATCCATGTTCAAAACCGTCTTTTGATCTATCTCCCATAATTCGAGCTAATTTATTTGCAGTTGACCCATCTATATATATAAAAGTTTAGCCGTTTTTCGCGTTGTAATGAACTTTACAGAGAATGGCTGAACCGATTTTAACCAAACTATGCCACATTGAAGAGACACATGTGGAGAAGGTTTACAACTAAAAATGGGGGTTATCATACCGTAATTACCATACAAACTAAATTTTTCAAGCAGAGTATCTGTGAAAGGGTTCAAGGTAGGGACCTGAAAATTGGTATAGACCTATATAATATCAAGGACATTCTCACACATGAAAATGGGGGTTATCAGAAAAGGGGGCGTGGCACCTACAATACAAACTAACTTTTTCAAGCAGAATGTATGTGAAAGGGTCCAAGGTAGGGACCTGAGAATTGGTATAGACCTATATGATATAAAAAGAAAGGTTATCAGAAAAGGGTGCGTGGCACCTCCCATACAAACTAAATTTTTGATGCAGATTATCTGTGAAAGGGTTCAAGGTAGGCACCTGAAAATTGGTATAGACCTATATATCAAAAGCATTCTTCACACATAAAAAGAAGGTTATCAGAAAAGGGGGCGTGGTACCTCCCATACAAACTAAATGTTTCAAGCTGAATATCTGTGAACGGGTTCAAGGTAGGGAGCTGAAAACTGGTATACAAACTTAAATTTTCAAGCAGAATATCTGTGAAAGGGTCTAAGGTAAGGAGCAGGAAATCGCTATAGAGCTATAGGACACAAAAACCGTAAGTAGGGGTTATGTGAAAAGTGGGCGTGCACCTCCCACACAAACTTAATTTCTTGAGGTTGAATGTGTCTAAATAGGGTAAAGGTAGGGGGCTGAAAATTAGAATAGAGATATAACTAGGGAAACCACCGTTACTGTATATTTATATACCGCATGAAAAAAAAACCAAAACTGTTGTTTATCAGACGGCTTTAAAATTAGTTGTTAGTTTGTTTACAATAATTAGAGTAAGTCACTGAAAGAAATAAAACATTGTTATTAGAAAAAGTCACAAAATAATGGCCGAACATGAATTAAATGATCCGCTAGTATAATTATATATTTTATAAGCGCGGCCGAAAATACGTATTTTGGCATCCAGATAAAGAATCTGGAAGCCGCTTTTTTAATATTTTGTTTCCCTAAGGAGATATTTGCAATTAAAGTTTCAAGTTTTCATGTGGTGGTTGTAATCACAATAGGAAAAGCGCTTCCGGATACGTGATCCTGACGCCAAAACACGTTTTTCGAGCCCTACCATAATTTTAACTAATTTATTAGCAGTTGACGTCTTAACCCTCCAAAAATGGAGAGTACTCTATTTCCTATCCAAATAATACTCAAATCGGAGCATGGATGCGCGACCGAAGGCCACCCACTCGAAAAGGTGTTCTGCACATAAATACCAATTTTCGCTTTTTTGACCTTAACTTTCCACAGAAACAAAAAATTAAAAAAAGCGCCTCCGGATTCGTGATCCCGAGGCCAAACCCCGTCTTTTGAGCTATCTCCCATAATTTTAGCTAATTTATTCGCAGTTGACCCTTAAAGGAAATACCCAAAATTGGAACACATAATCCAACGATTTTTATAGGGAAGTAGTCAATTCCCAACAAAAGATAGAGCAACCTAGATCAAGTGTTCATGAAATGCCCTGCGGGTTAGGGGTTTAGAATATGCCCGAGGTAGGCATGCCGGTCGTAAGAGGCGACTAATATGCACATAGGTAATTGACGTGCTACTCGATGGTTGATCTACGGATATGATGCCTCTCACCTCTCATTACCCATCTTCTCCTTCCTCAAGGATGGAGGGATGCAATGCCCTAGAAGGTTCCACTGGTCATACCAAATCGCTACCACGACAGTCGGGCAGTACCGCAAGGGAGTACCGCAGCGTACCGGGGTCATATCCGGCCAAGGACTGTCACTTCGGCATCACTCCCAAAAACCTACGGGGAGTGTTTTGTTGTTAACAACAACACTAACAACAACAACAACATCAACAACAACAACAAGTGTTCATGAAACACAGTTTTGTGAAATATCTCAACCTGACGTAAGCTAGAGCAGCTCAATAAACAAGCCTATGTGCTGTCGCAAACCATTACCTGAGTGATCGTCGTAAACAATTACCAGCGACTAGTTTAAAGAACTACCTCAACCTTTCTATAACCTTTAATTATATCTTTAACGTAATCTGCCACCGATAATTATAATAAAACACAAAAACACTGGAATCGGATTATTTCGAAAAAAGCTGTGTATGGCAGCTGTAATACTTTACATATGGATCGAAATCCGCGGACCGTGATGCGTATTAAACACGTTCAACTTTGCCGTGATGTCACATTTTATATCCATACTGACACGCTCCATTGATGTTAATTCCATACTGAAGACCTATGCTGAGGCCATCCGACACAGTGAATTTAGAATGATCATGCCTCTGCTGGGTCTTACTAATGCATATAGCATTCGGCTGCCCTCGTGTCACATATACGTGCCTACGGCAGTCGTCGTATCTCTGCCGGCGCGGATTGGCCAAAATCTCAAATTCAATTTAGCACTCGCTCAATTTTACTGTGTCGGGTCATGAATGACTGATTGACCAGCAGGGTGGTAGGTAATGTTGTTATGCGCTAGGCTATTGCGCTAGCGCAGTAACTTCCACTTGCGTCGATTAAATTGTTATCATTGTTCAAATACTAAAGCTTTCGGCAGAATCAGTCCGCCAATACGTCAGCTGCGTCACGTACGTCAATTTTAGAGCAATTTCTACTTTGACGTATCCGTCTTATCTGGCGTTACGCATACAAACATCCGCAGTCTACTTTGCTGTCAGTTATTTCGACGTACGTGACGTACGTCACGGATTGATTCTGCTGAACGCTTAATGTATTTTAACATGCCAAACTACATACACACACACATATGTAAATACATTAGAACATTTTTATATACATAAATACATACTTACTCACAAATATGATAAGTTGCATCAACCTATTCACACACAAACCATGTAATGTACCTTCTCGTAGATTCGCTAAGTTGTTTTAGCGGCAGTGAAATGTCATACAGGGTCGTGCATGCTTGTTAGACCAGGACTACGCTCTTCGGCTGGGGGGGATTCTTGTATGAAACCATCTCACTGCGTACATACATATACATTTATTTCATGCACTGGTAAAAATAAACTTACAAACAAATTACTACAGCATAAACGCACTTCAAATTCATTCTGGACAACAGGGTACTAAGAAGTCGGACAAACAAAGGGATAAGTTTTTCCTACAGGGTCAGACGGGTGTAGCGAAAATGACGAAACCAAACCTTACCAAAGCAAACACAATCCAGGGGACATAGGTGAAATTAGTCCCCATCTCTATCCCTTTCCAACCATGTGTGAGAGTACATCCACGTCTCTCCCAACCCGCCTAATAAATCGAAGTCAACTCGTGGATCACATTACAAAGTTATTTAAGCTTTATTCATTTTAAAATTCTTTAACGTTACATTAACCAAAATTTAAGTTGTTTAACGAATAGTTCAGCATGTCTGCTGATTCTCATAAATTCAAAAATATGTTTTCCAATTTCAATCAATAACAATAAACACAACTCGAAAGCAGAGTAATTGAAAAATTAAATTAGGCGAACAAGTTTGAAATTTAATTACAAAAAGAAATCAAATAAGCGACAATATATATTTTTTTTTTTGTTATGGTATCAACCAGATACTATTAATAATTACATACCTTCATCTTGGGGTTGATTGTTGTTTGCGCAAACAGCTGGATCCCTTTTATGTGTTGGTATAGTTAAGTTCATTGTCTATGCACACTTCAAAACAAAAACTTTACAACGCTACATATATTTTCGCTTTTACATTCAAAACGTTAAAGAAGTTTTTTTTTTTTTTAAATTTAATAAAAAAATTAAAAATTATGCATTTTTATGCACATTATTAAACATAATTCATTTAGGTTAATATTATATGAATATATAATATTTTTTTTTTTTTTTTTTAATTCAAAATCTATTATTAACAAAATTTTATTAAAATTGATTGTTGATTTGTGTGTCGACACGAACTGCAGTTGAAAATGGGTCTCTTGTAGATACAGCAATTGATAAGCGCACTTCTACTTCAGCTTAATTTATCTTATTCTTTTTGCTTCTCCAACTTTTGCCGGAGCACCAATTTTGGTGGAGTACCCTTTGGCAGGAGTATCCTTTTCGCCATGAAAATTCGGTCAAAACGCACAATAAACCTTAGCGTTTATTAGTTCGCAAAATTTATTAATTTCATTAGTTTTTAATTCGGAATTTAATTAATTTTTTTTCCGGTTTAGATATTTTTTTCTTTTTGAATACAAAATTTGGTAATAAATTACACAAAACGACTGTTCAGGTCAATTCTCAATCTCTCAATGGCCGATTATTCAAAGGCACGCCAAGCGTAAAAAAAAATTTTCAAAGGTTGCTAGAACTTTTTGAAAGTTTCTAAATCTCTGAAGTTTTTTAAAATAAATGCAAAGTAGTTTTCTAGTTTTCTAAGGGAACCAATACAAACAAAAGTTTGTGATGACATTTTCAAAAGGTTGCTTAAACTTTTTTGAAAGTTTTGAAGAATGTAAAGTAGTTAGCTAAAGGGAAAAATACCAACAACTGATTATGATGAAATTTTGAAAAGGTTACTTAAATTTTTTGAAAGTTTCTGAAACCATGAAATTTAAAAAAAAATATGCAAGGTAGTTTTTAGAAAAAAAAACAACAACAACAACAAAAATAAATTCAAAGTAATAATGATTACCCTGTAGAGCATACATCACAAACACAAATTAAAAATTCAGACACTTCTAGAATTTTGAAGTTGGAAAAATGTATGCTATAATTAAAATATAAGGTAGTGCTAGTTTGAGTCTTCTGAATATTAAAGTGGCGGCATGTCTTTGCAGTGGTAAGTCCCCAAAAGTTTGCCGCCTTCATCTTCCAGTACATAGTATGATGACCCTTGCTTACTTCGAACCTGCGCCTTGAGAAACGTATTTGCTAATTTACTGTTGAAATTCTTACTCTGATTGCTCTGAGCAAAGTTCCTACGTAATACCATTTGCCCCTCTTTGAAAGTGACTGGCCTTGACCTCAAGTTGTAAGTTTTCTCGTGAGTTTTGTAAGATTTTTGAATGTTGGTACGCACAGTGTCACGTATCAAAGAAAGGGTGTTATGTCTTTGTTCCGTATTTAAGACGCGCCCTTCTTCGGCCATACCAATGCCTCGCAACAGCTTGTAGTTTTCGCCGTGAGTCATCATATGCTGACCAAAAACTACAAAATACGGACTAGACGACGTGGACTGATGTACGGAATTTCGCAAAGCACAGTTGACGCTACTTAACCCATTAACGCCGGGGTATAGAACCCGTGGACCGATTGTCATGATTTTTCATGGACCAGCTAATTTTGGCCTCTAGATGTGAAAAAATATTTTTAAAATTTTTTTTTTTATGCCACGCCCATTTCCTAACCTGTACTTTAAAAAGTACAGCCGGCGTTAGTATGTACACTCCTCAGTTTAAATTTGGGGATCTTGCCCTAGGGAAGTGATGATTAAATCCGAATTTGTAACATCATTTCTTTCATAATTATAACACAATAGATCCTCAACTGCTTCTTGGAGACCTCTAAAGCTATTTTTCTTACGGAAAGTTTTTTTGTCCTGTACTACAGAAATTTCTGAATACGGTAGAAAAAAGCAAAAAATGAATACTATATACGCCGGCTGTACATTTTAAAGTACACCAGATTTTGGAGCGTAAAAAAATGTATAAAACTGAACTTATCGCAAAAATATTGTTTTTAGTATTCTTACTAATGCTTTTCTATACACGTTTTCAATAAATAAAGATATTTAAATAGTCACAGTTTACTTTTTTATCACTTCAGAGATGTACAACTCTTAAAAGATAAATTTTTTTTCTAACTGATTGACTTTGACACATCACAGGTGACACAATGTGATCCCAATAACGGTAAAAAAAATTAATTGCTTAGAATGGACTGTCAACTAACCACAGGATTGTCAAATTAGTCGGAATCGATTAAGGTGTGTCCTAAAAAAATCTCGGAAAAGAGCCTAATTTGCTGTACTTTTAAAAGTACAGCCGGCGGGAAAGGGTTAAATGTTGGTCCCACTCCCGCTGATCACTCTTTATATAAGCCCGAAGTGCTGCATTAATGGAACGATTGACCCGCTCCGAACTATTGCTCTGGGGAGAGTACGCAGCGGTGCATACATGCTTAATTCCACACTTGGTTAAAAATGACTCAAACTCGCCTGACTTAAACTGACTTCCATTATCGCTGACTAGTACTTCCGGTACACCAAAAACATCAAAAATATGCTATTTCAGGTAGTTCACAATAGGTGTCGTGGTAAACTTCTTCAAGGGACACAAAAAAGTAAATTTTGATAGTTGATCCAAAACGATCAAAATTCCAATATTACCTAGGAAAGGGCCCAATAAGATCTACGAATAATCTTTGAAAAATTCTTTCAGTAGGTACAAAATTTCCCATAGGTGGTCTTAAAATCTTCGAAGGATGCTTGGTCATTTTACATGTCTCACATTTTGCAATGTAATCGCGCACGGATCTCAAAAGCCCTGGCCAAAAAAAATATCGCCTAATACGCTCCGTAGTCTTTGCTATACAACCATGTGCGCAAGTTGGATTATCGTGTGAGTTGCGTACTACCTCCTCTTTGAAAAATTCTTTCAGTAGGTACAAAATTTCCCATAGGTGGTCTTAAAATCTTCGAAGGATGCTTGGTCATTTTACATGTCTCACATTTTGCAATGTAATCGCGCACGGATCTCAAAAGCCCTGGCCAAAAAAAATATCGCCTAATACGCTCCGTAGTCTTTGCTATACAACCATGTGCGCAAGTTGGATTATCGTGTGAGTTGCGTACTACCTCCTCTCTTAAGCCCTCCGGAACCACTAACTTCCAAGCAGAATTTTGTTGTGCATCGACACCTGAATAGTGTTCTGTGCGATAGTATATGTAGTTATCACGAACCTCGAAGTCAGGATATTTATCTTTGTTAGCCAAAACTCTAACTCGAAGCTCATTATAACTTGTATCATTGAAAGCAGTTGAGGAAAGATCAATGTCCGGTACGTAGTCTAATTGCATACCTCCTACTACCTCTATGCTGTCAGGAAACGTACGGGACAGTGTGTCAGGTACCACCATTTTGGCTTCCTTTACGGTGTTCTATTGTGAATTGAAATGATTGAATCTTAAGTGACCAGCGTAAAAGTCTGCCGCTTAAGTCGGTTTGATTCATAAGCCAACGTAAACTTGCGTGATCTGTGATTATTTTAAACTCTTCACCTTCAATGTAAGGACGAAACTTTTTAACTGCTAAAACTGCTGCAAGACATTCTTGTTCTGTGACCGAATAATTGCGCTGTGCTTTGTTAAGTTTTTGTGACATGTACGAAATTCGAACCTCTTCCCCATTCTCATTAGCCTGCGCTAACACAGCGCCAACTCCGTTTTGGCTTGCGTCTGGGTTTGCGAGAAATGGAGCAGATGTCATTCGTTGCTTTAAAATATCAAATGATTCCTGTGCCTTCTCTGTCCAATCAAAAGTTTTGCTCTTTTTAAGCAGGTCTCTCAGGGGCTGCGTTACATCCGCAAAGTTTGCAATAAATCGCCGGTACCACCCAGCCATTCCTAAAAATCTTCGAAGCTGTCGAACTGATTTCGGAACAGGGAACTCGACTATTGCGGAAACTTTAGCCGGATCGGTTTGTAATGTACGTCGACCCACTATATAGCCCAGATAATTTACTTGCTTAAGACAAAACTTGCTTTTTCCGATATTAATAGTTAGACCTGCATTACGTATGTGAAATGCAACTTCTTGCAATAGATCGATGTGCGATTTCAAATCTTCCGAGACCAAGAGTAGATCGTCTAAGTAAACAAAGACACGTTCTTTCAAGTTATAAGGAATCACCTTATAGATCGATGTGCGATTTCAAATCTTCCGAGACCAAGAGTAGATCGTCTAAGTAAACAAAGACACGTTCTTTCAAGTTATAAGGAATCACCTTATCCATTAACCGACACATAGTTTGCGGAGCATTACACAATCCAAATGGCATAACCGTGAACTGATAAAGTGGCCGATTTGGGATGGTAAATGCGGTTTTCTCACGCGATTTTTCCTCCAACGGGATTTGCCAGAATGCGTCCTTTAAATCTAGAGTAGATATAAATTCAGCACGCGGTAATCTGCTCAAAATGCCTTCTATGTGTGGCAATGGATAAGCGTCCTTCTGCGTAACTTGGTTTACCTTGCGACTATCTAAACAAAGCCTGACTTTGCCCGGTTTTCTCACTAGTACCACAGGCGAAGACCATGCACTGTTTGATTCCTCAATCACTCCTAGCTTAAGCATGCGCTCAATCTCTTGCCCCACTAGTTTTTCAACAGCTGGTGAAATCGGAAAATGCCTTTGCTTAATTGGCTTCGCAACGCCCACATCGATTTCATGCTTTAAAATAGTAGTTTTTCCTAAACCATTTCGTTCGTATGACGGGAAACACTCTATTGCCGCATTAAGTTTCTGCTTTTGATCTGGTGTCAATGCATGTGTATTAGGATCTTCATGAAGATGTTCATCAACATCATCAACTATACTAGCCTCGCTAATTATATGTGAAGCTAACTTAAACGCTTTCCAGAAGTTAACTCCTAAGTACACGTCTTGGGTTAAAGATGGTATAATATAAAACTCAATAGACCGATCCTCATTTTTAAATTTAACGGGCAATTCCACAACACCTACAATTTGTTGTTTCGAACCGTCAGCTGTACGCGCATGTGATCTTATCGCTTTTGTACCAAAATTGATTTTTGAATTTAACACGCTTAGAGCCAGCTTCCCTCCAAGACAACTAATTGTAGCTCCAGAATCTAACAAGCCAAATACCTCCGAGTCTAACAATCGAATTTTTGCGTATGGCCTATCAACGCCTATCATCGCGTTGGAGTGTAATGGGGTGTGGTTGCTGAGTGACCGCGCTCAATCCCGACTCTTGCGTCCTCGTTCGTGCACTCTGGGCAACGTTGAGCTACCTAGGCTCGCGGCAGAAAGAGAGGGAGCCCGGTGGGGCCACTCTGACATACTTGGTTTAAGGGCTCACCGGGGTCTTTTTCGCAGCGTCTGTACACCATGAGGTGCGGCTGTAAGCGGGCGTCTGTCTTGAAGCAAGCGGCTCGCTATATAAATGTGCAAAACTTTTCCCTCCCAATCCAGGGTGTTATGCGATACCGTGCCCATTGGACGTTTGCAGCCGGGAGGCAAATCGTGGCTGTAGTCGAACGGAGCCTCACTGATACCGGGCCGCCTCAGGGAGTAACTATGGTCTTACCGCGGTATGGGGCTCTGCCGCGGCGGACGACACACTTCCCCTTACACTACCCTTGAACCTAAGCTGGCCTTGTCCGGCGAGGGGTCGTACGAACAAGATGAAGAACACACAAAATACAAAGCAATTAACGACTTCGTTTACTCCGCAGCAGAGAAGAACTATGCTGGAGCAAGCGAAAACACAACGCCGGAGGACAAACTCCGCCTCAAAGTTAACTGGGAGGCCGACAGCGATGGAAACTACGGTTCAGTCATCCCCCAAACTGCTATCAAGAAAGAGTGACTTGATGGGAGCAAGCAGCAGTGCGGCTGCCTACGCAGTCAAGCAGAAAACGGCGGAAGCTAAACTTCCATCAAGCGCTGGTACGAAACCCAATCTCTTCACATCTGGGGCAATGGTCTCACGACCTGGTTTCAGAGTTTCGAAAGAGAAGGAAGACGCCGCAAAGGGAGAGACCGCGATGGCAACTACGAGTCTGAATCCCCCCCAAGAGGCATCTCCCCGACGCTCTGCGTACTGGGATAAAAGAAAGGCCGCAAGGATCCTTAAAAAAATATGAGGGAGCATCGCAGGAGAAGCTGTCGCCGGAAGAAAGGAAGATGGTGGAGGAAGCGAAAGCTCTGATACCAAATTTCCAGAGGCCCTATGTGCCTAAGAGGGTGAACGGTAATCCCTTCAAACTCAGAGATCGGACGGAGAGGTAGACCCCCATCCGAAGCGGCATCAGGTCAACCCCGTAGTGGGAAAACTCAGCTTTGCTGAAGTAACCAAGGACAGAATCCTTATAGGTTTCATTGACCGAGGTAACAACCGTTGGTCCATCCCCAAAGACCAGTGGCTGTATGTCCGGAATGAAATGGGCAGGGCCCTCCTCGACTTAATGCGTGAGTCTCCGGGTAGTCCGCCGCGAGGTACTGACGCGGGCTGGCACCAAGGTCAGATCAAAATATTCGCGTGCGAGGATGCAAGAACTGTCGCACTGTATAAGGCAGCAGTTGCAAGACTGAGTGAAGTCTACCCAGGGGCAAGACTAGATGTCGTCGACTGGAAGGACATTCCTGCTCGGCCAAGGGCAAGGGCATGGATTCCTGCCGTCCCTGCAGAACCCGAGAATATTCTTGAGATGCTGCAGGTCTGGAATCCGTCTCTCCCGACGCAGGATTGGGGCGTCAATCTGGTCGATGATGTGGTTGGGCCCAATAGACAGGTGGTTATCACTCTGAATAAGGAGGCGCTCGAGCCCCTTAAACGGTGCAACGGACGAGTGCATTACGGCTTGGGTCAGATCGTGATCCACGTATACCGTGGCGATGCACAGCGCGCTGCTATTCCGGACGCTCCGGAGGACTCGGAGATCGAGGCATCGGAAGGGGAAGCAGAGGAGTCCGACGCGGAAAGTATGTTATCCGCCACGTCAAATTGCGATAGTGCTGCGAACAACTCGGCGATAGAAGAAAGCCTGCTTGACGAAGAAGGCCTCGACGTCACGATCGTGGCTAAACCTGAGCACACTAACGTTGATGCTGCTTCAGACAGCAGGGTTCCCGCCACGCCAAATCGTGCAGGTGCTCTGAACAACTCCTCGTTGAGAGACAGCCCCCGGAGCAGGCCAGACCTCGACGACACCCTGGCGGCAGGGAAGTCTGACCTCTCTCATGTTGGTGGTGCTTCAGATAAATCTGCACAAATCTAAAGCAGCCTCGGCTGTTTTAAGCAGTCGTCTTTCTAAAGGCGACGTAGACGTGGTCCTTATCCAAGAGCCCTGGGTCAATAGCTCTAGGATCTGTGGATTGGGGACTAAGGGGTACAAGCTCATCCAAGCCAATGATGAGGGCAAGGTCAGAACCTGTATTTTGGTAAAGTCTGAGCTAAACACCTTTCTATTACCAACTACTCAAATGGCGACGTTACAGCTGCCAGCTTAACAGTCGGCAGCACCAGCCTAACGATGGCGTCGGTCTATATGCCCTATGACGCCGAAGAACCTCCTCCACAAAAGGAGGTGAAAGATCTGGTGGATAATTTCTGTACGGGAAATCTTATTATTGGAGCTGACGCTAATGCTCATCACGTCCAGTGGGGAAGCTCCGATATTAACGCTAGGGGCGAGTCTCTGTTTGACTACCTACTAACAACTAACCTGGTGGTTTGTAACGTGGGTAACGAGCCTACTTTTATAACTAAGGCTCGTAGGGAGGTTATAGACCTCACTGTTTGTAGCGAAGGCGCTTATGAGTGGGTCAGAAAATGGCGTGTTCTTGATGAGCATTCATTTTCTGACCATCGGTACATAGAAATTGTGTTAGACTTTATTGTTGAGCAGCCAGTTATGAAACGAAATCCACGCAACACTAACTGGCAGCTACATAACCAAATATTAGCTAGGGACCTACCAGTATTACCTACACAAGTCCCCTCATCAGTGGGAGAACTGGATGATCTGGTAACGACCTTTACAACGGCGCTCTCAAATGCCCTAGAGCAGGCTTGTCCAGTACCAAAACCACGCGGCAAACATAGACCCCACTGGTGGTCTTACGACCTGGATTCGTTCCGTATATCATGCAGGAAGCAATTTAACAAGGCCAAGAGCATCGGTACGGAGCCTGAATGGCTCGAATATAAAGCTAAACTGAGGACCTATAAAAAGGCTCTAAGGCAAGCGAAGAGAACTTCGTGGAGAAATTTCTGCACCGGGGTCGAAAAAGTCGATGATACAGCGAGACATATACGAGTGCTATCAAAAACTCAAACAGCCATTAGCTATTTACGGAAGCCTGACGGATCTTGGACCAGCACGGAAGGGGAAACCCTGGAGCTGCTCCTGAACACACACTTTCCGGGGAACTTGTATGATGCACCTGTAGCATCTGCAACAAACCTGGCGGTAAACATACCCATTACGGAGGAAAGGGTAAGGTGGGCAATCAAAAGCTTTGAGCCGTTCAAGGCAGCTGGGCCAGACGGGATTTTCCCCGCACAACTCATAAACACGCTGGATATATCAGCTAAATGGCTGGTAGTTCTCTATTCAGCCTGCCTGGCTCTTAATTACATTCCGTGCTCCTGGAGAAGCGCCACGGTAGTTTTTATTCCAAAGGCTGGGAAGGCCTCACACTATGAGCCTAAAGACTACAGACCGATCAGTCTCTCGTCTTTTGCACTTAAAACCTTCGAGAGGATAATTAGCGATTATCTCTCCTCTACTATTGATAGCAACCTTATTTCTAGCTATCAACATGCATACACCAAAGGTAAATCAACGGAAACTGCACAGCCTAGTCTCTATTGTTGAAAAATCATTGCACGAAAAGGAGTACTGTCTCGTGGCCTTTCTGGACATCGAAGGGGCTTTCAACAATATAAGGCCGGAGGCTATTAACACTGCTTTAACAAACCTGGGCATAAATAGGTCTCTTATTGGACTAATTGATCAACTACTAAAGGGAAGGAAAATAGTTTCTTCACTGGGAACAGTTGATCTTTCACGCTATGTCACAAGAGGAACGCCCCAGGGTGGTGTTCTCTCCCCGCTCCTATGGAACCTCACCGTAAACTCGCTGCTACGAGACACAAGGTGGGGGGGCGGGAAGATAGTGGCATATGCAGACGATTTAGGTATTGCATATAGGGGCAAATTCCCACAAACCCTGTGTGACTTGATGCAAGTAGCACTGCGAGAAGTTTCTTCATGGTCCTCTCGCTGCGGACTTAGCATCAACCCGGGAAAGGTGGAGCTTGTCCTTTATACCAGACGGTACAAGATACCACCGTTGAACCTACCAGAACTAGATGGCGTGCGCCTGAACTTAGCTGACAAAGCCAAATTCCTAGGCACAGTTCTAGATAGAAAGCTTAACTGGAAGGAGAATGTCATCCAGCGCCAGAGGAAAGCGTGCATTGCACTTTACACGTGTAAAAGAGCCATTGGCAAAACATGGGGGCTCAGCCCCAAAATTTGCAGATGGATCTACACTGCGATAATCCAGCCAATTATGCTGTATGGAGTCGTGGTATGGTGGCCTGCGCTAAGAAAGGCAACAAACCTAAATCTGTTAGGGAAAGTCCACAGATCGAGCATGATCTGTATAAGCGGGGCGTTAAGAACAACGCCCAATGAAGCTCTCCGGGCCATTCTTGGCTTTTTGCCACTCGATCTGGAAGGGTACCGGGCAGCAGCAGCATCGGCTGTGCGTCTAAGGGAAACGTCCGTCTGGGGCGCAAGCGCTATTGGACACTCCTGTATTCTAAGATCTTACAGCTTTCTCCCTCTGAGCACTGATCGCTGTGCGACCACAACAGTCGGAGATTGTTGTTTTAGAATAAACATTCCCAGCAGGGAAGACTGGGAGAACATAGATCGGTGTCCCGCTACTAATGGCGGCACTTTTATATACACCGACGGCTCGAAGTTAGACGGCAGAGTCGGAGGAGGGGTTTACTCAAGGGATTTGGACCTAGAACTCTCCTTTAGACTACCTGATCACTGCAGCGTATTCCAGGCTGAAGTTTCTGCAATCATGGACGCCGTGACTTGGATAGGTGAACGCACCATCGGACAGGATATCTGTATTTTCAGCGACAGCCAAGCGGCCATCAAATCCCTTGGCTCTTACTCGTTCAACTCTGAACTGACGCTCAGCTGTCGTCGATCTCTTCAAGAGATGGCCCAACAGAACCGCGTGAACCTCACATGGGTCCCGGGACACAGGGACATTGAGGGAAACTGTAGGGCAGACGAACTTGCCAGGCAGGGCACGACCAAGCAGATTCTTCAAGATAAAGAGCGCATAGGTATGCCGTTTGCCACGTGCAAGCTAATGCTGAAGGAGCATACACTCCGCGAAGCCAACGAAAGATGGCTACAAGCCCCAGGGTGCCGGATATCCAAGCAAACCTGGCCAAAATGCGATCTTAAAAGATCTAGACACATATACGCCCTAAAAAGGAAGGAAATCTCCATATTAATAGGTGTTTTAACCGGGCACTGCCTTATTGGTAGGCACGCAGCAAGGCTAGGCGTTCCCTACCGACGATGCTGCAGGAGTTGCAAAGAGGATGAGGAAGAGGAAACGGTGGAGCACCTCATCTGCAACTGCCCGGCCTTAAGCGGAGCGAGAAGGCGCTCTCTGGGAGTTCCCTTCCTGGTTAGCTTAAGCCAGGTCGCGGAGCTAGACATAAAGGACTTGATGGTCTTCATCAAGTTATCAAAATGGTTCGAGGAGGGGTAGCGGTGTCGGTTAGGAGTGTCAGTCCCGGGTTTCGGCTATATGGAGAGTCCCGACAGCACTGGGATTTTCCATATGGCCGGGCCCCGGGACTGACTTTCCTAGTGTTTGGTGGTATCACAACGGGCCTTTTATTACTGGCCTAGGTGTGCCTTTGCGGCAGCCACTTCTACCTACCTACCATCATCGCCCGGTTTACAAAGGATCGTTGAAATTATGTTCTTACGTTTATCATTTACATCTCTCCAATATTCTCTACCCCGCAATGCAGACCGTGAAGGATTAAAGATTCGTTCACGCCGCTCTCGATACTCTTGTAACCGTTCATGAAGAGGTCTAATTGGGTGTAAAACAGGACAATTTTGGGTATTTACGTGGACTCTAGGTAAGGGTTTCAGAATCTTTATTGATTCCGATGTTGAGGTTGCTGCGCTCTCGGATGTTTGCTGTTGTTGTTGCAAACATCCGTCGAACGTTTCCCGACTTATTACAGTTAGGACAAGTTGGGTAGAAGAAAGCTATCAGACCGCAACCATAGCAAAATACGCGTCTAGGCTTGACACATTCCTTATAATTATGTCCCTGCTCATCGCAATTCCAGCACTTGCGCTCCGATATATCCTTTACAGCAAAAATTTCGACAGGATCACCACTTTCAGATATTTCCTCTTCCATGTCACACTGTTGTAGCTCAGATATTTGCCTCTTTGGTACATTCAATTGCTTAAAAGATGATTTTTGTGCCGCCTGAATTGTTTCTAAAAAATTTTCTCGTTTCATACAAGCTCGACGTAAGTCATTAAGGTTAACTATATCGAAATGCAGCAATTCCAAACGAATATCAGAACGTAAGTTACGTATTAGAGTTTCGACAAGTTCGCGTTCTGACATTGGTGTATTTAAAGCATCACACAAGGACAAGACACCCTCTAAAAACTGCTCGAATGATTCGTTGGATTTTTGCTTCCTATTTCGAATAGATTCCTTAATGTCAAAATCAGTACGAACATCCCTGAAGTTCGTTTTCAAATCCTCACAAAAACCAAACCAATCAATCACCCTATTTGCCCGATGATATCGCCAAAATCAATTTTTGAATTTACCTTCAAATAATATGTGAGCGTTCTGACCCAGCACCTCGAAATTACCACGCAATGAAGACATTGTTAGCGCATTTACTCTGTAAATGAACTCATTCACAGATATACCCTGACTAGAACCATCATACGTTAATTTCCAACTAGAAATTATCTTACCAACACTACTCATACTAAAAGACGAATCTTGTTGCGGTGGAGGGTTACGTAAATGTGTTTGCGATTGAAAAGCAGACGCCTCAGGTGAAGCCGGACCCACTTCTCTATTTTCTACATTATCTACTCTGTTAGGGGAATGTATATCTGCATGTGATTGCGAGGGACCTAAGTTAAGGGTCGACAACTGATGCTCTAAAGCGTTTCTAACAACACGTTCAATAGTGCTTTGCATATCGCGCGTCAAAAATTCTTGTTGTCTACGAACAGCATCTTCCACCATTTCTCCGATACGATTTACATCACCGTTTGGATTATTGGAGTTCGTTTCGTTAAATAAATTTGTTCTATTTTGCCTACCGCGATTATTATGATGTCTTCTACGATTATTATTGGATCCCGGAAGCGGTTCATGGTTTTCACGACCTGAATTAGGTGTATTACCCGGTGCTCCTTGCAAACGTGTATTTACCCTATTCAAAAGACGAATGCCTTGACCATTAGAATCCGTAAATGCGTTGCTACTACATACCTGCGACACAATGGACAGGTTCTATTACTATCCATCCATGTAGATATGCATGTTAGATGAAAGCGGTGGTCACACGGAGCAATCGCATTAGTGGATTCGTTCAAGACGTCATTACAAATAGTGCACATACCTTCTTGCACATCCAACAGAGACACATTTTCATTGCTGTGATGAACAGCCATCATCATCACGTAAATAAAACGATTTACACAGCCAAAAAAAAAAACAAATCAACAATAAAAATTATCAGTTTAATGCACACAAATCACTAATTGTATGTTTATTCAACTATAAAAACCAAATACACACACTAGATACCAATATGAATTATGTGTTTTTTTTTTTCAGAAAGAATTCAAATTTAATGTTGTTATTGGTTGATACTGCTTAGCAATATTAACCTGATAAAGGTGCAGATAAATTTACCAACTGAATCTTTGCAACAGTATGTGATCCAACGATGTTGACTTCCTGAAGAGACCTTTATGTTTGCTTTTAAAAGCCTTGTTTCGCCAAAAATAAAAATAAACAAAAACATTGTGCGCGAGCGTTTTGCTCACTGCTATTATTTGCAAACAATCAGCTGATTTAATGCCAATTTGATGTTTACAAAAGTATAACAGCTAAGAAACAATCACACAGACACATATTCCAATGGCAGAGTATACCAAACAGCTGATACTAAACTCTGTTCCCAATAGGAAATATAAGTATGTGAGTTAAAAGCTCCCTATTAGAAATAGTTATCATTATTTAAAGAGTTTGGTTAGCTAAACGCAATATGCATTTAAAACTAATTCCTTCACCTCTTTAAACATGATAGTCTGTAAAACAGAAAAAAAAATAATTTTCAGGTACCCACAAAATCGTGGGCCCCACGTTGGCCGCCATTTTATGTAATGTACCTTCTCGTAGATTCGCTAAGTTGTTGTAGCGGCAGTGAAATGTCATACAGGGTCGTGCATGCTTGTTAGACCAGGACTACGCTCTTCGGCTGGGGGGGATTCTTGTATGAAACCATCTCACTGCGTACATACATATACATTTATTTCATGCACTGGTAAATATAAACTTACAAACAAATTACTACAGCATAAACGCACTTCAAATTCACTCGGGACAACAGGGTACTAAGAAGTCGGACAAACAAAGGGATAAGTTTTTCCTACAGGGTCAGACGGGTGTAGCGAAAATGACGAAACCAAACCTTACCAAAGCAAACACAATCCAGGGGACATAGGTGAAATTAGTCCCCATCTCTCTCCCTTCCCAACCATGTGTGAGAGTACATCCACGTCTCTCCCAACCCGCCTAATAAATCGAAGTCAACTCGTGGATCACATTACAAAGTTATTTAAGCTTTATTCATTATAAAATTCTTTAACGTTACATTAACCAAAATTTAAGTTGTTTAAAGAATAGTTCAGCATGTCTGCTGATTCTCATAAATTCAAAAATATGTTTTCTAATTTCAATCAATAACAATAAACACAACTCGAAAGCAGAGTACTTGAAAAATTAAATTAGGGAAACAAGTTTGAAATTTAATTACAAAAAGAAATCAAATAAGCGACAATATATATTTTTTTTTTAGTTATGGTATCAACCAGATACTATTAATAATTACATACCTTCATCTTGGGGTTGATTGTTGTTTGCGCAAACAGCTGGATCCCTTTTATGTGTTGGTATAGTTAAGTTCATTGTCTATGCACACTTCAAAACAAAAACTTTGCAACGCTACATATATTTTCGCTTTTACATTCAAAACGTTAAAGGAGTTTTTTTTTTTAATTTAATAAAAAAATTAAAAATTATGCATTTTTATGCACATTATTAAACATAATTCATTTAGGTTAATATTATATGAATATATAATATTTTTTTTTTTTTTTTTTTAATTCAAAATCTATTATTAACAAAATTTTATTAAAATTGATTGTTGATTTGTGTGTCGACACGAACTGCAGTTGAAAATGGGTCTCTTGTAGGTACAGCAATTGATAAGCGCACTTCTACTTCAGCTTAATTTATCTTATTCTTTTTGCTTCTCCAACTTTTGCCGGAGCACCAATTTTGGTGGACTACCCTTTGGCAGGAGTATCCTTTTCGCCATGAAAATTCGGTCAAAACGCACAATAAACCTTAGCGTTTATTAGTTCGCAAAATTTATTAATTTCATTAGTTTTTAATTCGGAATTTAATTAATTTTTTTTCCGGTTTAGATATTTTTTTTTTTTAATACAAAATTTGGTAATAAATTACACAAAACGACTGTTCAGGTCAATTCTCAATCTCTCAATGGCCGATTATTCAAAGGCACGCCAAGCGTAAAAAAAAATTTTCAAAGGTTGCTAGAACTTTTTGAAAGTTTCTAAATCTATGAAGTTTTTTAAAATAAATGCAAAGTAGTTTTCTAGTTTTCTAAGGGAACCAATACAAACAAAAGTTTGTGATGACATTTTCAAAAGGTTGCTTAAACTTTTTTGAAAGTTTTGAAGAATGTAAAGTAGTTAGCTAAAGGGAAAAATACCAACAACTGATTATGATGAAATTTTGAAAAGGTTACTTAAACTTTTTGAAAGCTTCTGAAACCATGAAATTTAAAAAAAAATATGCAAGGTAGTTTTTAGAAAAAAAAAACAACAACAACAACAACAACAAAAATTAATTCAAAGTAATAATGATTACCCTGTAGAGCATACATCACAACCATTATACTTTCTAACATAAATAACTATAAATAATCAGTATGCTAGACATGTATATCCATTTAAAATAATCTCTAAAATAGGAAACACTTGAGAAGTAAAAAAAAAAAAATCAATAAAATTAACAAAGACCAACTTATCGAAAAACTATGATTAGAATCAGTTCCTTTTTTATTGCTCGTTTGTTACCTCACACAAACACATTTAAATAGAATAGGAACATTATTTTAAGAAATTGTATATAAACTCATGTAAATATCTGAATAAACCAGTCTTACAAACTCACCCTAATTTGTTGCATTAATTCAATAAAAACTGAACAACTTCCCCCCACCAGCGGTAAGGGGTTGTCAGTTTAATAAAATATTCAGTATAATAAATTATCACTGATTTAATAAATTAACATTGGTCCATACGAGCCTTGGAAATGAGCTCAAGTGACATTTAAGGTTTTGCAATCCAAAGGAATAGCATCAGCTGTGAGTCGAGGCATAGCAAGGTCATTCGGGCGACCAAATCAATTACCTCCATCGATTCCTTTGGAGAGTAGCAAAAACCTATAGTGAAGTGTTTAGTGCTCAGTGTTTATTTTGGAATTAGTAAAACCAAAAATAAAGCAACATGAGATTAAATAAACGAACAATTCTTGAAGGATATTAGCGAAAAAGTACTGCAGTTAAAAAGCAAGAAAAATAGGACCTAAGTAGATCCAACGCCAAAGTGATTTCAAAATAATAAAAAGCCTTATTATATTAGGCACATTAAAAAGCCCTGCAAACAAAAACAGGTAATAAAAAGGTCTGCTAGTGAAAGGCTAAGCAAAAGTCCTTTCTGATGATTAGGCACTTCATTCCCCGGCAAGACCACATATTGTGGTGTAATAAATCCTTTGAAATTAATAAAATGGCGAATATTAAGATTTTCAAGTGGAAGATCGAAAATCTAACGAGAAAAATGACAGATACATGTGCAGAAATCGATAAGTATCGTATCAAATATCTAGAAAGTCTATTTGGTGACATACAGAGTTTATATAGAAATGACTTGTCAAAATACTACAATGCTGAAATTGAAAGTGCTTATGACAAGGTATTAGCGGAATTTATTGAAAATCTGGACCGTTTGGATAGACGTTCAGTGAAGAACAAGTCATGTTTAAAGCCGCCGTTCGTACTTAACAGTGGAGACGAAAATAAGGCAGCTGTAAATAAATCAAGAGTTGAAACAGAGCCTCTAAATAAATTTAATGATGTAAAAACTAAGCCAAAAAAAGTGCCTTTCTTCGTACAAATCGTAGAAGACGATGAAGCGGAAGAGGTAAAAATTACCCGGCAGGATCTCAACATGGTGAGATGAGCGAAGCAGGTAGCAAAGATGTCAACATCAAGCGTACAAAAGATGAAAAGAAGCTGTCTGATACATCCAAGGAGAGGTGGGACAAAATTTCAAAGGCTATGGCTGTCGCATTAAAAAAACCCTTAAGATTTGAACTCGCTCCTAAAACAGAGGAACTGAAGGTCCCAGAAAAAACTTATGAAGCACCCATAACTGTAAAAGAAGAAAAAGTCACTGAATACGCACCTAGAAACAAAATGAAAGTTGAAATAGCTAAAAAACCACACAACACAAAAATGGACAACACAAAATATGTCTCCAAACAAAAAGGGGAGAAAGAAGCCCAAGAGATCCAGCCTGAAGCAAAGAGAATATATCAACAAGAGCCACCACTCGTTATGATAGCAACGAACAAGATGGATGCCGTTTTCTTTCAGGGTTTCGGTAATTTCGATACAAATATGTTATTATCTAATCAAAACAAATTGTGTAATGCGTCCGCGCAACGATCAATCTGCTTGAGGTTACCATGGCAATCGGGCTGAGGTTACCATAGCAACGCGTGCTTGTGTGCGTGTCGCGTGATTGTCCCTTGCCACGCCACACACAATCAGAAAGCATCAATCCCCATTTGTACTGAAAATTCGTAGCGTGCGGAAGTCATCGGATGAATGTTTTTTTTGCTTTTTTATTTTATTTTACTTTATTTTATTTTATTTTATTTTACTTTATTCTATTTTATTTTATTTTATTTTATTTCATTTTATTTTATTTTATTCGTAATTGAATAATGCGTTTCAACGTAAAATCTTTTTCTTCAGCGAACTTGCTCATTTCACGTTCTCACAAAACTAACACACTAATGCTTGTCAATCATTCCGGCAACGATCAAATAGACAAGCGGTCAAGCGAAAAAATCTAAAATTTTTGATTTTCATCAACGAAAAGCCGACAACAAGTACGTGTGAGCCGATTGCCACCGGTTTCTATGGTAACCTCAAGCATTGCTGGATGGTTGCGCGGACGCATAAAAGAAAATAGACGAGAACTGAAATAACACAAGAGTCGAAACAAAAATTTACCAGCTGTCGAATTCACAAAACTGAGGAAAAGAAAATTACTGAAACCCTGAAAGAAAACGGCATCCATCTTTTTCCTTGCCATTATAACGAGTGACGGCTCTTGTTGATATATTCTCTTTGCCTGAAGTGGAGAAAGCAATGGTAACTACCCACGTTACCCTCCCGGTAGGACCACTTCCTGGTGATACGATACAGCGCCATCACACATTCAAACCGACTGTGGCAAAAACGGCAATCCCAGCAACAACACCATCGCATAAGAGTGGAATAATGAGGCAACAACGTGGTATATTGAAGGCTCCACAAGGTGATAATACACAAAGGCATCGTGAAATCACATTTGGTGATACATTAAAGACGGCAGATGTTTGCCTGATCAAACCTTACATCCGAGACAAAGGCGGAGGCAGCAGAATTCACAAATTTATAAATAAGTATTTTTAACTAATAAATATTTTATTAAATTTTTTGTCATTTAGCGCAAATACATATACACGAAAATAAGTGTTCGCTAAAATGAGTTTTTAGAAATATGATAAGCACTTAAATAATTTTAAGCAAATTAATACAGTCCACTCAATTTGAAAGAAATATTGCTTAAAACAAATACATATCTATTTTTGCTCGTGGCAATATGTTCAAATACTAATGTATTTTAACATGCCAAACTACATACACACACACACATATGTAAATACATTAGAACATTTTTATATACATAAATACATGCTTACACAGATACTTACTCACATACTTACTCACAAATATGATAAGTCGCATCAACCTATTCACACACAAACCATTATACTTTCTAACATAAATAACTATAAATAATCAGTATGCTAGACATGTATATCCATTTAAATCATTGTGCATAACATAAAGTGTGAAATGTAGCTTTGACAGAAATGTCAAAACACACTTCAACGTCAATCAAAACACACATCCATGTCATAAATCTGGGTTGCTATTGTGGTTTCTGCAAACCAGTGTTTTGTGCAGGACCGTAAAACAATGAGACAGGGTTCTTGTTTGCAAAAAAGTGTTGCTGTGTTGCACAACTTTTTCATTCCAATTTGTAGGGAAATTTTTAAGCGAATCTTTCAGCTTACACTTTTATTATATTTTGCAAAAACATACAAAACTTAAAACGATTAAATTTTATTTACTTTACAGGAAAAATTTTAATGTTGGAAATAAGAAACCAGAAAATGAGAACACAATTTTTTAGATAGATTGTTTTTAATTTGTAAACCAAGTACCAACATTTATGCCGTGGAATTTCGCCAGCATAATGCAATTGGCCTGTCGTGAAATGTTGTTAGCAGTTTTCATTTTTTTGTTGCCTTTTGCAGTACGTTTTTAAATCTTAACAAATTCTAAGAAGTAGCAAATAATTTCTGAAAAGAGTTCTACAAGTTCAAAATGTAAAATAAACTTTATAAATTACAACTCTAAAGGCTGGTTTTCATTAGGTCAAAGGTTGACAAATTTCATCGACTTTATCGAGATTCGGTTGCTTATTTGGTAATTGTCTACTTTAGCTGTCAACTGCTAATAAATTAGCTAAAATTATGGGAGGGGGCTCAAAAGGCGGAGTTTGGCCTCAGGATCACGAATCCGGAAACGCTTTCTTAATATTTTGCTTCTCTGAGGAGATATTTGCAATCCAAATTTTCATGTGGTTGTTGTATTTACGTTAGACTGCGCTTAACAACGTCCAAAAAAGTGCGTACCGTGGCACGGTTCAGGCAACACCCCGGACTTGGGATGGCGTAGCCCAGGTTATTTATTTATAAGCGCGGCCGAAGGCCTCCAGCTCAGAAAGATGTTCTGCACATAAATACCATGGATTCCGCCCCAATTTTGGTATCGAACCCGGGTCAATTTTCGACTTTTTGACCATAACTTTCACTTTCAAGCCCCCTTCCACAATTTTAGCAAATATATTAGCAGTTGACAGCTAAAGTATACAATTACCGCTTATTTCGATAAAGTCGATAGAAATTATAAAAATTTTACCTAATGAAAACCAGACTTAAGAAGTTTTCAACCATTACTTTTCACCTTATTTTATAAATTCAGAGAAGTATTACCCCTTTATTTACTACTAATTTTTTTTACGCAATCGAATGCAACTCGGCGCTAAATGATACTATTTTCCAAAAAAGCAACTCTGATCATCAGGTGTTCAACTCACTTTGAAAATTTGACGTCTATTTAGAAGATTCCACACTTGTACTGATACACAATGATTTAAATTAATCTCTAAAATAGGAAACACTTGAGAAGTAATAAAAAATCAATAAAATTAACAAAGACCAACTGATCGAAAAACTATGATTAGAATCAGTTCCTTTTTTATTGCTCGTTTGTTACTTCCCTATTTAAAAATATTTTTCCCTATACCAAAATTTGATTAAATAACACTCTTTTGAAATTTTTTCAGCAACGCTCTATCTAAGAATTCCATTAAAAAATAACCTATCTAGGATATTTTGGAAAATATGTTTACACACAGGGTTCGAAAATGCTTTTATTTTTTGCTTTTGCTTGATAAAAAAACGAAGCTCACCAGCAGCACGAAAAATGCTGATAAGCAAACGATCAACTGCTCTTGCTTGCTTTTAGAAAATTTAAAAGCACAAGCAAAAGTAATCGGTAGGCTTTCGATATGCTGCTGCTGCCGAGTCTGAAAAGGGAACTTCTTAGCAGCAGTGCAGCTATAATTCAATAATTTTATTAAATATCGAATATGGCAGGAGCAGCAAAGCTATATATTGCTCCTGCTTTTGCAACAGCAATCGTTATTTCCTTCAAAGCATTGCTTATGCTGCTGCTTTTGCTATTGACTTTTTCAAGCAGAAGCAAAAGCAAACATGCTGCTTTTCAAGCATTACCAATTCCAAAGCACAGCATCAGCAAATTTTCTATGCTTTTGCTAATATTGCTTAAGCATTTTTAATCCTGTTTAAACATATTTTTTTATGTACTTATGTAGGTACATATAATGGTAAAGTAAGAAAAACAAATTAAAAGGAACTACTGTAACTTTGCACTCAATCAAGTGCACTTAGTACAAAGTTTGGGGCACAGTGTTCAGTACAAGTGTGAACTTTTCTTTTGACAACACACATCAAGATGAATTAAGAAAGTTATAAAAAATATTATTTGCAAAAACTAAAAGTGCGCCAGTTTGTGTTTTTTTGTTTGTTTTCGGGCTCAACACGGTCATGCACGAGCACCACATGAAATCAAACACGAGCACTTGGACACACGCGTGCGTGTTTGGTGTCACGGCCAAAAAAACACACGACACCCACCTCTAGTTTAGACACCGTGACTTACGAAATCAGGGCGTTAAGCGGGAAACAGAATCACTCCGCCAATACGTCAGTTGCGTGACGTACGTCAATTTTAGAGCAAATTCTATTTTGACGTATCCGTCGTATCTGGCGTTACTCATACAAACACCCGCAGTCTACTTTGCTGTCAGTTATTTCGACGTACTGACGGACTGGTACTGCAGAACGCTTTAATGTTGCATTTGTTTTCTCCTAAACAATGCAGTGCTGTGTTACACAACCTTTGTATTCACGATGGCACATTTAAAGGAGAAATCCAATATTGTTAAAGAAAAGAAACAAAAACATAAATATAAATCACAAGCACCACGATATGCTGATGTTGACGGACCCAAAAGTCGCTTTATGTCAATACCGAATACCATTAAGCTAAGTATGTTGAATAGTGGACTGCTTTCTTTTGAAAAAATAAGACTTGAAGCTAGGGATGAAAATAACTCGTTATCAAAAACCATACCACATTTTCCAATAAGCCAAGCACACTTTTTGAAGTTATGCGAATTACGCCGAAAATTTCCCGTACTATACAAGTTAGAATTTCAAACAGCTGCTAGAGTGGAGACTAATATGTGTAGACACGCACTAAGAAAAAACAATGTAGAAAAAAACCAAAACTCGAAATGTATTCCCTATGATTATAATCGTGTCGTTCTAAAGAAAACAGAAGGTGCTCCAGATTCAGATTATATTAATGCATCGTATGTGGATAGTCTACTAAAGCCAAACGCATATATTGTGTCACAAGGTCCTGTGGAAGAAACTGTAAACGCTTTCTGGCAAATGGTGTGGCAGGAGAACATTAGTGCTATAATAATGCTGACAAAAACTTTCGACTTTGCGAAAGTAATGTGTGTACAATATTGGCCCCCAAACATGGAAATACACGAAACATATGGTGATATCCACATAAATATAGTACAGGAAGAACAATTGGCTAACTTTCACATCAGGACCTTTCATTTATATAAAATTAATGAATGTGGAGATATTTATGATGAGCGTCAAATATTACAATTCCACTATACTGAATGGTATTCACACTCCTGTCCTTTTTCAAATGCACTTCTGGAATTCCGTCGTAGAGTTCGTTTAGTTGTCGGTAACATAATAAAAAGTGATGATATTAAAGGGCCAATGCTAGTGCACTGCAGTGATGGAGGGGGTAGATCTGGAGTTTATTTATCTATTGATGCTAATCTTGAACTAGCTGAAGAAGAAGAATGCTTTAATGTTTTTGGGTATTTGAAAAAACTGCGCCAATCTAGAAAAGGCCTTGTAGAAAACGTTGATCAATGCAAGTTTATATATGACACACTCGAAGAGCATGTTTTATGTGGAAAAACTTTTTTTCCTGTATGCGAACTATCCGACCGCCTCAAAGTCAAGGCCCGTCGTAATGCGCTAACAAAGATGAACGAATATCAACTGGAATATGATCAAATTTGCAAGCAGACTCCTCGATTCACCATAGGAGATTGTGCCGGAGGTCATAGAGCCGATAATAGAGATAAAAATCGAGATGTGCTCTGTGTCCCTCCAGACAATTTTAGGCCTTACCTTACGTCTTTTCAGGGAAATGCTTTTACTGATTACATAAACTCAGTTTTCGTAGATGGATACACAAAGCCTCGAGAGTATATTGTAACTGAATGGCCACTGAAACACACGCTAGGAGAATTTTGGTCACTAGTATACGATCAGGAATGTTCCGTTGTTGTAGTCCTTTGTCAACCGCCTTTAAACTCGCAAAATTTTCCTTCATTTTGGCCTCATAAAACAAAAATGGAAAAGTATGGGCCTGTGTTTTCAGTGCACAACGTGTCTTCAAAAAACTTTGCAAATATTAAGCAATGGGAATTTAAAATTAACAAAAAAATTGTGTCACTAACCGAAATGATGGCAGGAGTTAAGGCTCCAACCAAAACCGTTCAACTGTTTCAACTGACTTGTTGGCCTATGGGCCATAAGGTACCGAGTTCCACTAATTCTCTTGTGTATCTGATGAATATGGTTGAACTTTGGAGGCAAAAAGTGGATTATGGTCCAGTTTGTGTTGTCTCCCCAGACGGGCGGAGTCGCGCTGGAGTATACTGCGCAGCAAATGCTTGTATTGAGCAAGTAATTCAACATGGAGAAGTCGATGTTTTTCAAGCTGTAAAAACAGTACGACGAAATCGTCCCCAGCTTGTTGAAAGTATGACGGAATATAAATACTGCTACGACTTGGTGCTACATTATGTTCTTCATTTTTTAAATAAATAAATGTGTATTTATTCATTTATGTAGTGTGATTAGTAATAACTACTAGCCCTATTTATATAAATTATAGGAAAAGTTGGGAACAAGTGCAAAATACATACATTTGTCATGTTTACCGGTACTTTTCTTTTTTGGTGCAATTGCTAATTGGATTTGGGGCATCTGTTTTCTTTAGCACCCAATTAGGGAGAGGGATCAAGATACGTGTTTTGGCATCAGGAATCGGGAAGCGTTTTTTTAATTTTTTGTTCCAGTGAAAAGTTATGGCCAAAAAAGCGAAAGATGACCCGTGTCCGATCCCAATTTGGAGGCGTGATCCAGGGTATTTGTGTGCAGAACACCTTTCTAAGTTGGAGCCTTCGGCCGCGCATATAACAACCCCGGCTAGGCCATTTCCAGTATTTCTACGCCGAACACTTTTTTGCACATTTCTAGGGACAGCCTAATGTAATTACAACAACCACATGAAAACTTGCAACTTTGAAAATATCCTTCACAGAAGCAAAATATTAAAAAAAAATAGTTTAAAAAAACTAAAACTCACGCTTTTAGAGAGTATTGAACTAAAAAGTTGAAAATAATTTTTTAAACAATTGGAGTCATAAATGAGTCCGAAAGGAGTCCTAAATGGGAGCGTTTACGCTCTTTATGAGCTCATTTATGAGTCCGTAATGAGGGTATTTCCCTTCTTGCGATGGTCGTCCGATATGAGCTATTTTTCATAGATCATATGAGCCTAAATAAGAGTCATATATGAGCCCAAACAAGAATCATTTATGACTCCTTTTGGACTCATAAACTGCTCACATTAGGGCTCTTATCTGATGCTTTTTGGACTCCGAACAGACACCTATAGGACGCTGCGTGTTTCTTAAACCTCATATGTATATTGAACCATATAGACCTCCCGTAACGGCTATTTTGGACACAAACAAATCAAAAATTATGTAATAAGTCATTTATTATATTAACGTACAAAGATAAGATTAAATATGGAAAGAGTAAACACTATAATAAAGTCTTGCAAATAGTATACTTCTGCAGGCAGCCAACGAAATGCTATGCCGCGAAACTCTTCGTTGTTCGTGCAATGACAGCAAATAAGAAGCGAACTTTCATCGTGGTTATACTTGCCAAGAGCATCGCACGCTTCGAGCAAATTGTTTGCAAATTGATGGCCATGGAAGTCACTATTTTATTTTCTCTCCTGGTTCCTTCTTACCCCGTTTGGTCAACTGAAGCAGTTCTGGCCCAGTGGTTCCCATAATATGGGAGGCTGTGAATGGTTCGAAAACTGGTCGCAAAATGTTGGGTGCATTTTTCCCCAGGAGACTCCTTCTGGCACTATTCGTGGTACTTTCTTCATCCAAGTCGGTCGCAATAATATTGGCGGCTTCGATGCCGTTAAATCGGCAATTAGGTTTTGCCATTGAATAATAATAAGCAATAAAGATTTTATTTTGATTTTATTTGAAAAAATATGAAACTGCCTGCCTATGCTGCTTTGTTGAAATTATACTTTGGGCTTACGGCTCATAAATTTCATCATATCGGAGTCATAAAAGATTTCTACATGATCATATTTCTGAGGCTCCAAATTTTCAAATATTTAGGACTCATATCGGACTCCTGAATTATGAGTGCTCAGAAAATGTTTGATGGGACCCTACACAGTAGTAATGTGAAAAAAGCGTAGTCCGCTTTGTTCCATAATCTTCGTTTTTTTTTTAAATTATTTTTACCTTTTTAGTGCAATATTCTTTAAAGGCGCGTGTTTTCGCTTTTTAAACTATATTTATTTTTTTACTTTTTAGTTAAATGTGTTATGAAGTAATCGATAAATATATCGAAATATACCGCAGTGCAAACGAAACCGCTTTGCCTCCACTTTCATATTGTAGGCAATTTTGGATATTATTGGACAACCTCATTTTGACCGATAACTCAGCTATCGATAAATATATTGAAATATTCCAAAGCCCAATAGAAACCTGTAGAACTTCCCTTTTGTTTGATACCCAGATTGTAGGCATTATGACCGATAACTTAGTTATCCATACCCTCGTGAAGGGTGGATACCATTGTGTATCAATAACAAGTGTGAACTCTTCTTTTGACAACACACATTAAAATGTCGGTTTGTTTACATCCTGCACATATTAAAATGTCGCCAGCACCGAATAACAGAAAAGCAATGGCGTGGTGTTTAACATCGTGCACACATCAACATGGCGGTCTCCTATCTTTTACCTAATGGTAGAAAGAGATGGGAAGATGGAAAGAAGTGAGACAAAAAAGGAAATTAAAAACAGGTGACTAAAATCACTTTGAAGTTTTCACGACTATAGATTTGTTTCTTGAAATCTCCAGCAAAGAACTGTCAGCAGAAGAGAGTCTTGTAAAAAGCTGTCAAAATCTCATTTTTGCTAGTTTCATCTCTCTTCTGCTAGTTTTTCGCCGAACAGGAGCCAGCAGAAATTCTCCAGCAGAACAGCTGTTCTGACAATTGACAAATGAAAATAAATTTTTTTCGCAGCACATTAAATTGCGAATTTTTCAGCATTTGGACAATTACTGCGTATATATCGGATTAAACCTTACAAAATATTAAGAAAATTGAATGCCTTATATACCTTCAGTATTTCCCATTCCTGTAACTGCGCCTGCAGGATTATATTGGTCTCCTAAACGAGCCACATTACGTTGGTCCAATGGACATTGGGCTTCGGCGCTTTGCTATTCAAATATACGGAATTATTGAAGATTTGGTATTTATTGTATGTACTTACTTCATTTGCTGGTAAATAACTCATAGTTTTCAAAATATTCGTAATAAATTTTTAATTTCATAAAAATATGCAATCAATTTTTATTTTGCCATATGTCACAATCAGCTGTTTGTTACTTGCTAGTTTTTGCTGGACGAAAAATCTCCAGCAGCAACTTGCAGCGAACTTGCAGCGAATTGGCGCTCTTTCTCTCAATTAAATGTCAAAAAGCTGCTGGATTCGCTGCTAATTTTTTCACAAAACACTTTTCTAGGAATAATTATTCATAATTATTCATAATTAGCAGAAAAGAAACAAAGCTTATGTCTATGATATCACACTTGTTATTAACCACAATCTCAAACAGGTGTTAAACTCATTTTGGAATTTTGACGTTTATCGTCAAGTGAATTCACTTGGTATTTATGCGCAATGGTGGATACCTTGCCGCGGTACGAGGGCTTAAGTCGATAGCCACAGGGCTACGCTGCCCTTGTGATCATAGCTCCGTACGGCACTTCATCACGAGAGCAGCCTAGCCTCTCTGGCGCGACGACAAAGATCTTCCCCCTCCCAATCCAGGGTGTTATGCGAAACCGTGCCCATTGGACGTTTGCAGCCGGGAGGCAAATCGTGGCTGTATTTGAACGGAGCCTCTCTGATACCGGGTCGCCTCAGAGAGTAAGCATGGCCTTACCGCGGTACGGGGCTCTGCCGCGGCGGACGACACATTTTCCCCTACTCTTCCCTTGACCCTAAGCTGGCCTTGTCCGGCGACGGGTCGTACGAACAAGATGAACTCAAATAACCCAAATAAAAACGATAAAACTAAAAAACAAACAACGCCAAATTTCACTCCTCAGCAAAGGAGAGCTATGGAGGAACAGGCGAGAAAGCAACAACAACGCCGGAGGACAACCTCCGTTCCACAATCAAGGGGGGGATCGACAGCGATGCCAACTACGAGTCGGTCAACCAACCCTCTATCGACTAAGATTGACTTGATGGGAGCTAGTACCAGTGCGGTTGCCAACGCAACTAAGCGGACAACGGCGGATGCTAAACTCCCATCAACCGCTGATATGAAAACCAGTATCTTTACGTCTGTGGCAGCGGTCTCACGACCTGGCCTCGGAGTTTCGAAGGAGAAGGAAGCTGCAACTGAGATTTCGGCAAGGAGAGCGACCGCGATGGCAACTACGGGTCCGCACTCCCAGGAGACATCTCCCCGCCGCTTCACATACCACGAGAAAAGATTGGCTGCAAAGATCCTGAAGAGGTATGAAGGGGTACCGCAGGAATCGCTGTCGCCGAATTCCAGTAAATCGGTAGAGCTAGCGAAAGCTGTGATACCGGATTTCCAAAATTCGTACATGCCAAAGAGGTTAAAAGTTAACCCTTTCAAGCGCCAGAGATCGGACCTGGAGTTAAATCCCCCTCCCAAGCGGCATCAGAAGACCCCTGGAGCGGGCAAACTAAGCTTTGCTGAGGTAACCAAGGACAGGATCCTTATAGGCGTCCTTGACCGAGGCAATGACCGTCTGGCCATCCCTAAGGACCGGTGGCGTTACGTGCGAAATGAACTCGGCAACATTCTTCTCAATGTTGCTCCAGAGTTTCCGGGTAGTTCGGCGCGAGTAACGGATGCGGGTTGGCACCAGGGTCAGATTAAATTACTCGCTTGCGAGGATGCAAAAACCGTAGCACTGTACAAGGCAGCAGCTGATAAGCTGGGTGAAGTCTACAGGGGCGCAAAGATAGAGGTCGTCGACTGGAAGGACATTCCAGCTCGTCCAAGGGCAAGGGCGTGGATTCCGGCCATCCCTGACGAACCCGAGAGAATTCTCGGGATGCTACGGCTAATAAATCCGTCCCTGCCAACGCATGACTGGAGTGTCAATCTGGTCGGGGATGCGGTAGGGCCCGACAGACAGGTGGTGTTCACCATGAATAAAGAGTCAATCGAGCCCCTCAAAAGGTGCAATGGCCTAGTACATTACAGCGTAGGCCAGATCGTTATCCACGTATATCGTGGTGATGCTCAGCGCGCTGCCTTCTCGGCTGCTCCGGGGGAACCGGAAAACGAATTACCAGAAGAGGAAGCGGAGGATTCCGATGCGGAAAGCATGTTATCCGCCACGTCCCTTGGCGATAGTACTGTGAACAACTCGGAGATGGAGGACAGCCTACAGGACGAGGAAGCCCTCGACTTCACGGTGGTAGCAGCCAACGCTGAGCGATTAACATCTAACGCTACAGACAGCAAGACACCTGCAACGCCATATCGGGCAGTTAATCGGAACAACTCGTCGTTGATAGGCAACCTCCGGGATGGGGCAAACCTCGACGATATGGGGACGGCAGGGAAGTCTGTGCGCTCTCATGTTGGTGGTGCTTCAGATTAATCTGCACAAATCTAAAGTAGCTTCGGCTGCTTTAAGTAGTCGTCTTTCTAAAGGCGACGTGGATGTGGTCCTCATCCAAGAACCCTGGGTCAATAGCTCGAGAATCTGCGGATTGGGGACTAAGGGCTTCAAGCTCATTCGAGCCAGCGAGGAGAGCAAAGTCAGAACGTGTATTCTGGTCAAGTCTGAGTTGAACTCCTTTCTCCTACCTAATTACACCAATGGGGATATTACCGCTATCAGTCTAACGGTCGACAGCACCCGCCTGACGGTGGCTTCGGTCTATATGCCCTACGACGCCGAAGAACCCCCACCACAAACGGAGGTGAAAGACCTGGTGTCAAATTTCTGCACGGGTAATCTTATTATTGGAGCGGACGCTAATGCTCACCATATCCAATGGGGGAGCTCCGACATCAATGCCAGGGGCGAGTCTCTGTTTGATTACCTCTTAACAACCAACCTGGTGATTTGCAACGTGGGTAATGAGCCTACTTTTATCACTAAGACCCGCAGGGAGATCATAGACCTCACTATCTGTAGTGAAGGCGCTTATGAGTGGGTCAGAAAATGGCGGGTTCTGGAAGAACATTCTTTCTCCGACCACCGTTACATAGAAATGGTTTTAGACTTTATTGTAGAACAACCAATCATGAAGCGCAATCCACGTAACACTGATTGGCAGTTACACAATGAAATATTAGACAGAGACCTACCAGTACTGCCCTCACAAGCCCCCTCATCAGTAGAGGAGCTGGAGGATCTTGTTACTACATTTACATCGGCGCTCTCAAATGCTCTAGGACAGGCTTGTCCAGTGCCAAAACCACGCGGTAAACACAGGCCACATTGGTGGTCCTACGATTTGGACTCGCTCCGAATATCATGCCGGAAACAATTTAACAAGGCCAAGAGCTTCGGCTCTGAGCCTCATTGGCACGAATATAAAGCTAAACTAAGGGCCTGCAAAAAAGCTCTGAGACAGGCGAAGAGAACCTCGTGGAGAAATTTCTGCACTGGCGTCGAAAAGGTCGACGACACAGGGAGACTTAGACGAGTCCTCTCGAAAAGTCAAACAACCATCAGCTATCTGCGAAAACCTGACGGATCCTGGACCAGCACGGAAGAGGAAACCCTTGAGCTGCTCTTGAATACACATTTTCCGGGGAATCTGCATGATGCACCACTAGCACCTGCAACAAACCTGGCAGTAAATATACCCATCACTGAGGAGAGAGTAAGGTGGGCAGTTAAGAGCTTTGAACCGTATAAGGCTGCCGGGCCGGACGGGATTATCCCCGCGCAACTTATAAACACGTTGGAGACATCAGCTAAATGGCTGGTATTTCTCTTCACAGCCTGCCTGGCTCTCAACCACATTCCGGGCTCCTGGAGAAGCGCCACGGTAGTGTTTATCCCTAAGGCTGGGAAGGCATCCCACTACGAGCCAAAAGACTACAGACCGATCAGTCTCTCGTCCTTTGTACTAAAAACCTTTGAGAGGATACTAAGCGACTACCTCTTAACAACTATTGATAGCAACCTTATCTCTAGCTATCAGCATGCATACACCAAGGGTAAATCAACAGAAACCGCTCTGCACAGCCTAGTGTCTGTCATTGAGAAATCGCTGTGTGAAAAGGACTACTGTCTCGTGGCCCTTCTAGACATTGAGGGGGCTTTCAACAATATAAGCCCGGAGGCTATCAACTCCGCTCTAACTAATCTGGGCGTAGATAGACCTCTAACTGATTAAATTGACCAACTTTTAAGGGGAAGGAAAATAGCTTCTTCACTTGGTACGGTTGAGTTATCACGTTATGTCACAAGGGGAACACCCCAGGGTGGTGTTCTTTCCCCGCTTTTATGGAACCTCACAGTCAACTCGTTGCTACGTGACACAAGCTGGGGGGGGGGCGGGAAGATAGTGGCATACGCAGACGATTTAGCTATTGCATTCAGAGGCAAGTTCCCACAAACTCTGTGTGACCTGATGCAAGTAGCACTGCGAGAAGTTTCGACGTGGTCCTCTCGCTGCGGACTTAGTATCAACCCAGGGAAGGTGGAACTTGTCCTCTTCACCAACCGGTACAAAATACCGCCACTAAGCCTACCAGAACTAGATGGCACGCGCCTGGGCTTGTCGGATAAGGCCAAGTTTCTAGGCATAGTTCTGGACAGGAAATTGAATTGGAAGGAGAATGTTCTTCAGCGCCAGAAGAAAGCTTGCATCGCTCTTTACACATGCAAAAGAGCCATTGGCAAAAAATGGGGGCTCAGCCCTACAGTATGCAGTTGGATCTACACGGCCATCATTCGCCCAATCTTGCTTTATGGAGTCGTCGTATGGTGGCCTGCGCTGAGCAAGGCAACATACCTGAATCTGTTGCGGAAAGTCCATAGATCCAATATGATCTGTATAAGCGGTGCGCTAAGGACAACGCCCAACGAAGCCCTCCAGGTCATTCTGGGCATTTTGCCACTTGATCTGGAAGGGTTTCGGTCAGCGGCGGCATCAGCTCTGCGCCTAAGAGAAACCTCCAGTTGGGCTGCGGGTACTATTGGACACTCCAGTATTCTGGAATCTTACAGCTTTCTCCCTCTAAGCACAGATCGTTGTGCGACTACTACAGTCGGGGATAGCTGTTTCAAAATAAACATTCCCAGCAGAGAAGACTGGGAGAGGACGGATTGGTGTCCCGAAACAAATGGTGGCACTTCCATATACACCGACGGCTCGAAGTTGGACGGCAGAGTTGGAGGAGGAGTTTATTCAAGGGATTTGGACCTTGAGCTCTCCTTCAGACTACCTGATCATTGTAGCGTCTTCCAGGCGGAAGTCTCGGCAATCCTGGACGCCGCGGCCTGGCTAAGCAAGCGTGTTATCGGAGAAGATATCGCTATTTTCAGCGATAGCCAAGCGGCGATCAAATCCCTTGGCTCATACACGTTCAACTCTGAACTGACGCTCAGCTGTCGTCGATCTCTTCAGGAGATGGCCCAACAGAACCGCGTAAACCTCATATGGGTCCCGGGACATAGGGACATTGAAGGAAACTGTAAGGTAGACGAGCTTGCCAGGCAGGGCACGACCAAGCAGGTTCTTCAGGATAAAGAGCGCTTAGGTATGCCGTTTGCCACATGCAAACTAATGCTGAAGGAGCACACACTCCGTCAAGCCAACGAAAGATGGCTGCTATCCCCAGGGTGTCGCATATCGAAACAAACCTGGCCAAAATGGGATCTTAAAAGGTCTAGACGCATTTATGCCCTAACTAGGAGGGAAATCTGCATATTGATAGGGGTATTAACCGGTCACTGCCTCATTGGTAGGCATGCAGAAAGGCTAGGTGTGCCCTACCGACGATGCTGCAGGAGTTGCAAAGATGATGAGGAGGAGGAAACAGTGGAGCACCTCATCTGCAACTGTCCGGCTTTAAGCGGCGCGAGAACGCGCTTTTTGGGAGTTCCGTTCCTGGATAGCCTAAGCCAGATCGCGGAAATGGACATAAAGGACTTGATGGGCTTCATAAAGTCATCTAAGTGGTTCGAGGAGGAGTAACGGTGTCGGTTTAGGAGTGTCAGTCCCGGGATTCTGCTATGTGGAAAATCCCAACAACTCAGGGATTTTCCATATGGCTGGGTCCCGGGACTGACTTTCCTTGTGTTGGTGGTATCACAACGGGCCTTTCAAAACTGGCCTAAGTGTGCCTCTGCGGCAGCCACTTGAACCTAACCTAACCTAGTTATCGAAATATATCGAAGTCCAAATGCAACCTCCTATCGTTTGACACCCATATTGAAGGCACATTTCAAGGTTTTTGTGACATTCATATCCCACTATCGGGTAGACTGAAGTAGAGTTACATACAAACAAGCAAACATACATATGAATGTATGTACAAGTAAAGCTAATGAAAGCGTAGTAAAGAAACTAGCATTATGTGGGAAAAGCGTCGAGCGCTCGATATACGAAAATTATGGCACAAAGCGGACCACGCTTTTTCTACAATACTACTGTGTAGGGTTTTTAAAATTATTTTCAACTTTTTAGTTCAATACTCTCTAAAAGCGTGAGTTTTAGTTTTTTTAAACTATATTTATTTTTTTACTTTTTAGTCAAATGTCCTATGAAATTATCGATAAATATATCGAAATATACAGCAGTCCAAACGAAACCTCTGGACCTCCACTTTCGTTTGATACCCATATTCTTAGAAAATTTTAAGGTATTTGGCCTCACATTTTGACAATAACTCAGTTATCGATAAATTTATCGAAATAGGTCGATGTTCAAATGAAACCTGGGGCCTTCACCTTTCGTTTGTTACCCATATTGTAGGGAATTTTTTAGGTTTTGGGCAATCATATTTTTACCGATAACTCAGTTATCGATAAATTTATCGAAGTCCAAATGAAACCCGGGGCCTTCCCCTTTCGTTTGATACCCATATTGTAGGGAAATTTTAAGGTTTTCGGGCAACCACATTTTGACCGATAACTCAGTTATCGATCAATTTATCGAAATATATCGATATCCAAGTGAAACATGTGGCCTTCACCTTTCCTTTGATACCCATATTGTAGGGAAATTTTAAGGTTTTCGGACAACCATATTTTGACCGATAACTCAGTTATCGATAAATTTATTGAAATATGTCGATGTCCAAGTGAAACCTGGGGCCTTCGCCTTTCGTTTGATACCCATATTGTAGGGAAATTTTAAGGTTTTCGGGGAACCACATTTTGACCGATAACTCAGTTATCGATAAATTTATCGAAACATGTCGATGTCCAAATGAAACCTGCGGCCTTCACCTTTCATTTGATACCCATATTATAGGGAAATTTTAAGGCTTTCGGGCAACCACATTTTGACCGATAACTCAGTTATGTTGTTGTTGTTGTTGTTGTTGTTAACAATGCATTGCCCTGTCTAGAGTGTATGATCATTCCGAAGATCTTCATCAAGCTCTTCTAAGGGGAGTCCAAGGAAACGTGCAGTTTCAACAGGGTTTGTCCAGAGGGACAGAGGGGTTAGAAGAGTAGGTTCAGATGAACAATTGAAGAGATGTAGAGTATCATGGGGGGTCCTACCACATGCAGGGCATGTGTTTAAGATTGTATCATTAAGTCTGGATAAGTAGGAGTTTAACCTTACACTATATCCAGACCTAAGCTGTGCCAAGGTGACTCTTGTCTCCCTTGGTAAGGTGCGTTCTTCTTCAGCAATATCCGGTGGAGGACTGTTCAGAACGGGATTCACAGGTAGAGATCCGACAAAAGTGTACCGACTCGGTGTGGATGTCGGTTAGAGCCCGCTTATGATTCTGCAGATCAAACGGCAAGGTAATATGATGCCGGATCTCATCATAATGCTTACGGAGATGTTTCCTTATGTCTCTCGGGGGCGGATCTATGTCCAAAAGATGACGGTTTGGATGTGCTGGCTTGTGGCAGTTCAGAAGGAATTGCCTGCTCAGCATTTCCGCATGCTCTTTTACATTGAGCAGTTTTACCTCCTGATGGAGGTGAGACTCGGAAGACATGAGGAAACATCCCGTAGCAGTTCGGATGGCAGTATTTTGGCAGACTTGTAACTTCGTCCAGTTGGTGTTATGTACATTAGGCGACCATATGGGTGCAGCATAGTCAAAGACTGGTCGGCCAATGGCCTTATATGTAGTCAGCAACGTTTCTTTGTCTTTTCCCCAAGTACTGCCGGCAAGTGACTTGAGGATCTTGTTGCGACCACGTACCCTTGAGACCATTGCAGACACATGACCAGCAAATGAGAAAGTATTATCCAGTGTCATCCCAAATAACTTTGGGTGGCTGACAGTTGCTAGCTTAGTGCCATCAACGAAAATGTCTGATTCATTTCTCAACTGGTGCGTCCATGTCGTAAAAAGCGTCGCCGTTGATTTAGTCGGAGATAATGTCAGATCTTGATCAGTGAAATGAATAACTCAGTTATCGAAATATGTCGATGTCCAAATGAGACCTAGGGCCTTCACCTTTCGTTTCATACCCATATTGTAGGGAAATTTTAAGGTTTTCGGGCAACCACATTTTGACGGATAACCGAGTTATCGATAAATTGATCGAAATATGTCGATGTCCAAGTGAAACCTGGGGCCTTCAGCTTTCGTTTGATAGCCATATTGTAGGGAATTTTTTAGGTTCATATTTTGACCGATAACTTAGTTATCGATAAATTTATCGAAATATATCGAAGTCCAAATGAAACATGGGCCTTCCCCTTTCGGTTGATACCCATATTGTAGGGAAATTTTAAGGTTTTCGTGCAACCACATTTTTACCGATAACTCAGTTATCGACAACTCAGTTATCGAAATATGTCGATGTCCAAATGAAACCTGCGGCCTTCACCTTTCATTTGATACCCATATTGTAGGGAAATTTTAAGGCTTTCGGGCAACCACATTTTGACCGATAACCCAGTTATCGATAAATTGATCGAAATATGTCGATGTCCAAGTGAAACCTGGGGCCTTCACCTTTCGTTTGATACCCATATTGTAGGAAATTTTTTAGGTTTTTGGGCAATCATCTTGTGGCGAATGTTCTCAAGAATCGCTCATCTCCCAACTCTAGCGTATTTCCATCACTAGCGTCACTACCACAACTACAGCTGTTTAGATACATGACGTGAGAGCGAGAGAGGGAGAGGCAGCTCGCGTGTTTGCGAATGTTGCACAAAGAGGAGATGACGATAGATAAACGCTTCGAGAACATTTCTAGGTTGTGAAGCTGCTGTCTGCTAGGGTATATAAGCCGCGCAAAGACAACGCAAATCAGTCAGTTTATTTTGAAGTGTTGTACAGTGAAGTACTGAACAGTGAATTAACCCGCGATATTGTACTACGGTTTTTAGTACTGAATAAAGCGTACTACTTATTAAGCAGAATCGGAGTGTTTTATTTAACGTACAGTGATCGAACTCAGGGAAAAATAGTCGAGGATTCATCGAATTCGTCACAATAGGTGTAAGAAGCGGTATTGTTAAATAAATACAAGGACATCGATAAATTGATCGAAATATGTCGATGTCCAAGTGAAACCTGGGGCCTTCAGCTTTCGTTTGATAGCCATATTGTAGGGAATTTTTTAGGTTTTTCTGCAATCATATTTTGACCGATAACTTAGTTATCGATAAATTTATCGAAATATATCGAAGTCCAAATGAAACCTGGGGCCTTCCCCTTTCGGTTGATACCCATATTGTAGGGAAATTTTAAGGTTTTCGTGCAACCACATTTTTACCGATAACTCAGTTATCGACAACTCAGTTATCGAAATATGTCGATGTCCAAATGAGACCTGGGGCCTTCACCTTTCGTTTCATACCCATATTGTAGGGAAATTTTAAGGTTTTCGGGCAACCACATTTTGACCGATAACCCAGTTATCGATAAATTGATCGAAATATGTCGATGTCCAAGTGAAACCTGGGGCCTTCACCTTTCGTTTGATACCCATATTGTAGGAAATTTTTTAGGTTTTTGGGCAATCATCTTGTGGCGAATGTTCTCAAGAATCGCTCATCTCCCAACTCTAGCGTATTTCCATCACTAGCGTCACTACCACAACTACAGCTGTTTAGATACATGACGTGAGAGCGAGAGAGGGAGAGGCAGCTCGCGTGTTTCCGAATGTGGCACAAAGAGGAGATGACGATAGATAAACGCTTCGAGAACATTTCTAGGTTGTGAAGCTGCTGTCTGCTAGGGTATATAAGCCGCGCAAAGACAACGCAAATCAGTCAGTTTATTTTGAAGTGTTGTACAGTGAAGTACTGAACAGTGAATTAACCCGCGATATTGTACTACGGTTTTTAGTACTGAATAAAGCGTACTACTTATTAAGCAGAATCGGAGTGTTTTATTTAACGTACAGTGATCGAACTCAGGGAAAAATAGTCGAGGATTCATCGAATTCGTCACAATAGGTGTCAGAAGCGGTATTGTTAAATAAATACAAGGACATTGAAAAGGATAACAAGGACATTGAAAAGGATAACAAGGACATTGAAGAGGATAACACGAACATTGAAAAGGATAACAAGGACATTGTAAAGGTAACAAGGATATGGCAAAGTTTAATGACTTGAAGATCCAACAACTCAAAAACGAGTTGGAGAAACGTGGAATGGTAACAACAGGCAATAAGCCAGAGCTACAATCACGTCTACGCGAGGCTATGGAAGCGGAAGGAATCAACGTTGATGATTATGTTTTTCAGCTTTCGGAAGAGGGAGCGACGAAAATAGAAGAGCAAAAGGATACTCCGGATTCAGTAACAAATGTGGACACAAACTCGCTGTTGGCTGTATTGGCTCAGATGTCGACGAATATAACATCAAAGTTTGAAGAACAGAAAACTTGCATGGCATCTCGGCTGGAACAGGTGTCATCACAGATCTCCGCTCAAATGGAGGAACAGCGGTCATTTATCACTTCGCAGTTGGAAGCACAGGAGGTGTTGGTGTCCTCAAAACTGGAAGCACAAGATGCAAAGCTTGCACAGCTGCAGGATAAAATGGACGCTGAAGTCAATGCGCTGAGAGGACGTATCCAAGAGTTGCAGCTGAATCGTCCATCTGTTTCAACAAGCACACCCAAGGTAAAGGCCCATCCTTTGACGGTTCTGTTCCTTTTCAGGTGTTCAAGCTACAATTTGAGAAGACTGCATCGGTGAATAGCTGGAGCGCTGAGGACAAAGTCGCTGCGCTATTCTTAGCATTGAAAGGACCGGCAGCGGAAATCCTTCAAATTATTCCAGAAGGTGAAAGGAACAGCTATGAGGCATTGATGGGTGCAGTTGAGAGGCTTTACGGTAGCGAGCATAGGAGGCAGATATTTCAAATGGAGCTACAGAATCGCTTCCAGAAGGCTAATGAGACATTGCAGGAATTTGCCTGGGACATTGAGAGGTTAGCTCATTTGGCGAACGCAGACGCACCCGTGGAATACATCGAGAGGGTAAAGATCCAAAGATTCATAAATGGAATAATGGATGTAGAGACGAAGCGAGCCGCATATGCAAACCCCAAAAGGACATTCGCAGAGACGGTATCACACGCTTTATTGCTAGAGACAGCCTCGCTTTTATGTAAACCAGATAACAAGGTTCACCAAGTGGAAAAGGAGACACCAGACTTGGTCGAAAAAATCAACAAAGTTCTGGAAGCCTTGAATGGAGCACAAAAGAAAAGCGATGGTGCGATTAAATGTTTCAAGTGCGGAAAGTCTGGTCATATTGCACGTTCTTGTGGATCTGGATCCAATTATTCCAGCAATGCAGGTGAGCGTAAGGTTGCTGTGTCGCAGGTCGGAGGGCAAGCAAGTACTGTTACTGTTAGAGGTTTCTTGGACGGAAAAGAGCGGTTATTCACTGTGGATACTGGCGCATCTCATTCCATCATTAGAAGTGACTTGGTCCAAAAGAGAGTAAGACCATTGCAGGATGCAAAGTTGCGGACAGTAACTGGTGAAAGTAAGCTGGTTCATGGAGAAGTGTGGTGCAAAGCTGCGATTGGGAATGCGACTACATACCACAACTTCTTAGTGGCAGATGTTGTGGACGAAGTCATCATTGTCGTCGACTTCTTGGCTGTGAGAGACATTCACATGAACCTTAGAAATAGAGTTATGACATACAATGGCCAAGAAGTACCTCTGATCTTTGGACACAACATTGGGTATTGCACCAAAGGAGTTTCATTAGAGGTGAAACACAGGGACACTCGAAAGGCAAAGGTACCTCCTCAAACAATGGCTTTGATAGACAAACGCCTGCTTGAGGAAATTCGGAGAAGTCAACAGGAAGATTCAGATCTGGCATGTGTGATCCGAGGGGTTGACCGAAACAAACGACCAGCAAGAAAAGAAATGTTAGCGGCGAGTCCAGTTGCCAAGTCATATTGGGCACAATGGAACAGGTTACGAATGGTATCCGGTTGTTTGCATCGAATATGGGAGAGTGAAGATGGTCAATGCGCTCGGAAGCTTATAGTTGTTCCAAGGAAGCGGGTGTCTGATGTTCTTAGCGAAATGCATAACGATCCAAGTGGAGGTCATCTAGGAGTCAAGAAGACCTTGGAGAGGATTAAGCAGACATTTTATTGGGTTGGTTACGGTCAGTCGGTAAAGAAGTGGATTGCCAAATGCGATGAGTGCATCAGAGCAAAGGTGCACCGGTTGAGAGGATTACCTTGGATGAAGCAGGTCCATTCACCAGAATTATAAGCAAAAACATGAAAACCAGGTACGACAAAGCAATGGAAACGGAAGGGTTCCTGGAAGGAGATTTAGTATTCCTATACGGGCCACAACGGGGGAAAAGTGTATCTCCCAAAGTTCAGTGCAACTGGGAAGGACCATACAGACTTGTGAAGCGGAGCAACGACGTTGTTTACCGCATACAGGCTGTTGGAATGCTACGGAACAAAATGAAAGTGGTTCCCCTGGAGAGACTAGCAACGTTCGGATTGGGAAATGTGTCTGATCGGGACGATCAGACTTAGGTGGAGGGCAGTGTGGCGAATGTTCTCAAGAATCGCTCATTTCCCAACTCTAGCGTATTTCCATCACTAGCGTCACTACCACAACTACAGCTGTTTAGATACATGACGTGAGAGCGAGAGAGGGAGAGGCAGCTCGCGTGTTTGCGAATGTGGCACAAAGAGGAGATGACGATAGATAAACGCTTCGAGAACACTGTTGCACGAATAAACCAGAAATGTGTAGACATTTCTAGGTTGTGAAGCTGCTGTCTGCTAGGGTATATAAACCGCGCAAAGACAACGCAAATCAGTCAGTTTATTTTGAAGTGTTGTACAGTGAAGTACTGAACAGTGAATTAACCCGCGATATTGTATTACGGTTTTTAGTACTGAATAAAGCGTACTACTTATTAAGCAGAATCGGAGTGTTTTATTTAACGTACAGTGATCGAACTCAGGGAAACATAGTCGAGGATTCATCGAATTCGTCACAATCTTTTGACCCGTAACTCAGTTATCGATAAATTCATCAAAATATATAGATGTCCAAATGAAACCTGGGGTGTTCCCCTTTCGTTTGATACCCATATTTTAGGGTCATTTTACGGTTTTTGGGCCACTGGTGCTTAGACCGAACGAGAGTTACATACATACAAGCAAGCAAACAAACAAACAAACAAGCAAAACATACAAGTGAACCTAATAGGGCCCTTTACACGATCACACTGTGTGACAAACATGTGCGGCGTGAAGAGAGGTGTGAGCGTGTAAACATGAGAAATTCGTGTGTGTCACACATGTGTGATGGTTTTCTAAAATTTTTGATTTTTTTGATGTTGGACACACATGTGTGATAGTGTAAACGCTTGCAATCAAGCACGCAGTGTATTTTTTCAGTCGATAAGCAAAAATTGGAGGGTAATGACATCGCGGGCAAACAAAGAAATTTGAAAGGAGTTCTTCGAAGTATATCGAAGCTATCCAGAAATCTGGAAAATTAAAAGCGAAGAATACAAAAATAAAATAAAAAAGAATTCTGCCTATTTTGTTCTATTTCGTCTCTTCTAAAATGTCAAATACAAGTGCTGCAACCAATGCGCGTGCCATGTTGCTTCGTTCACAAATAACAGAGAAATGAAGTATGATAACATGTGTGACCGTTTAAACGAAAGCAATTTTTTTTTTTCTTTTTTTTTTTCATCACACATGTTTGTCACACAGTGTGATCGTGTAAAGGGCCCTAATAAAAGCGTGGTAAAAAAAGCGCTCCCGGATTCATGATTCTGAGGCCAAAACCCGTCTTTTAGCCCTCCCTCATAATTTTAGCGCTATAAGCAAAAAAGTGAGTAACAAATTCACTTTTTTTTTTAGTTATCTATCTATTATGTATTTTATGACTTGAACTCGCTTGGGGTTTCCAATTGGCGTCAGTTATCGCTAAAAAGGAATGACTGGCATGCTTTGATATGCAACGGCCAAAATCGCTTAGGCGGTTAAGCGCCAAGATGATCTATTATGTATAAATGCGCAATGCTCAAAAGTTTTCTCCCCTTTTTGCAATAACCACGATTCTAAGGTATATAAAATTTGATATGTATCGATAAGACTCGTCGAGCAGGGTGTGCGACAACAAACCAAAAGTTAAAAAAAAAAATAATTATAATAAGATTTGAAAGTCACACCACTACAAGTGCTAAACACGCATTCACTTTATAGAGCCGCTGTTATGTGTGTATGTAGGTACACTTGCTTTGCTGTGCTTGCATTCATTGCAGTTGCAGAGAAGCAAATGATGTTTTAAAAAAAAAAAGCACAAAGCCCTTCGTGGCTAGACTTAGTGAAATAAAATACAAAGAAAAGTGATTAAAAGTAAAAAAAGAAATTTGTTGGAAATGAAAGGAAAGGAAAGAATATAAAATAAATATAAATAAACAAAATGCGTTAAATATATGTATAAAATAAAGGAAAGAATGGGAAAGGAAGGGAATGGATAAAAGGTAAGACAAGGTAAGAAACGGAAATATGAGAGAAAAATCAAAGGCAAATAAAGGTAGGAAAAGGAAAGGAATGGAAAAGAAAAAAGGAAGGGCGAGAAAGGAAATGTAATGTAGGTAAAGGAGTGGAAAAGAGAGGCAAATAGAGAAAGAGAAAAAGAAAGGAAAGAAAAGGTAGCGAGGAGGAAGGTACGAAAAATTAATGAAAATAAAAAGAATGAAAAACAAAGGAAGAAAGGTAATTAAAAGCTAAAAAAATAAGTAAAGGAAATGAATGGAAAAGAAAGAAAACTATTAAAGGAGTTACGGAAAGGAAAAGAAGAAAGTACGGAAACGGTAGGAAAGGAAAGGTAAGGAAAAAAGTGAAAGAAAATAAAGGTAAGACAAAAAATAAATGAAAAGAAATGAATTGAACAAAAATAAATGTATAAAATGAGAGGAAACGAAAGGTAATTAAAGAAAAAGAAAATAAAAGGTAAAAAGGAATGTAATGGAAATGAAAAGAAAGGTCAGGTAAGAGAATAAAAGAAACGAAAGGAAAGGAAAATAAAAGAAAAGAACAGAAAAGAGAGAAAGAAAGAAGGGAAATAAAATGAAATGAAAGAAGAGAAAAGGAAAAGAAAGGGAAGAAAAGGGTAGGGAAGGAAAGAAAAGCAAAAGATATAAAATGAGATGAAAGGTGGGAAAGGAAAGGAAATAAAAGCAAAGGAAAGGAAAGGAAAGAAATACGTACGCAAGTGGTGCTGCTCATGGACACGTTACATCGTTTTATCCACTTTCCGTTGCCTCTGCCGACGTCACTGCTAGTAATAGTGCTATCCCTGTCGCACATCCGTCTTTAATAAACGTAGGTCCGACGTGTTATCAACCGATTAGCAGTATACATCAACAAATTATGATGTCAGGCGAAAGTCAACCATTTTGCGCGCCATTTGTGTCGTCGGGGGCCCCATATAGCTCGTCATCATATACGCCGCCCGTGTCAGAAACAGGTATGTCTTCCACTGTATTACCAAATAATTTTAGTCGCAACTATGTTACTGTTGCACCTCGCAAACTACAAGACTTGCCAGAGTTTAGCGGCCAGCCAGTGGAGTGGCCTCTGTTTCACACGTCGTTCGTACAAACTACTGCTGTTTATGGATATACAAATTTGGAGAATAACCAACGCCTGCAAAAGAGTCTAAAGGGACTAGCCCGAGAAGCCGTACAGTCATTACTGATTCATCCTGATAACGTGAATGCCATGGTCGAACAATTACGCTTTCGCTTCGGCCGCGCTGAGCAGCTAATACGTAGCCAATGTCAGTTATTAGAGAAATACCATCTATTGCCGAATCAAACCTGGTAAATCTTATTCCGTTTGCTACCAAAGTGCAAAATTTGGTTGCGTTTTTGCAATCAGCCAATGGTCAACAACATCTGTCGAACCCAACATTAATGGAGCAGCTGGTCAACCAGCTGCCGATGAGCAAAAGGATTGAATGGGCAGGTGCGCTAAAGGAATTCAACCTTACGCAACCGTAGTACAATTTAGCTACTGGCTAACTCAGACCGCAAACCTTATATGTACAGTGCAAAGCTATGAAGACAAAGATACCACAAAACGTAGTGTTGTACTGCATGCGGCGGAGGGTCAGCGTGAAAAGACGCCTATGACATCAAATAATGGCGTAATTTGTCAAGATAATCATAAACTAGCTGAGTGCGCACGATTTACAAAATCTTCTGTTGCTGATCGGTGGGCAGATGTCAAGCGCCATCGTTTATGTTTCTCCTATCCCTTTAGTGGCCATTCTACACGCGATTGCCGTCGCCGAAAAACGTGTGGTATTGATGGCTGCAAAAGGGTGCACCACAAGCTGTTGCACGATTACATCCAAATATCAGCTCCGGCTCAAGAAAAGTCTACAACCAGCACATGTCAACAAAGTAACAACAATGCACGATCGGTATTGAGTTGCGTCAGCAATTCCACTAAGGATAAACTGCTGTTTCGAATTCTGCCGGTGACACTATATGGTAGGGCAAAAAGTATCAACACATATGCTTTGCTTGACGGGGGCTCGTCCGTAACCTTAATCGACAGTACCTTGGTGGAACAGTTGGATCTGCGTGGCTATCAGCAAAAGTTACACGTGCAATGGTTGAAAGCGCAGTTGATGTTAGGGCAAAGAAAATTTTGCTTGATACGACGTCTAGAGTAGGGGGAAGATTTCAGACAGGCCTTTTATGGAAATCCGACAACGTTACCTTACCAGAAAGTTACACAATGGCATACAGGCGACTTATAGGCATCGAGAAGAAGATGCAGCGCGATAAGTATTTTGGAGAATCCTACAAGCAAATAATAAGCTCTTATATAAAAAAGGACTACGCTAGGAAACTTCAGCCAGAAGAAGCAGCATTGGTGCAGAACAAGACGTGGTATTTGCCGCATTTTGCAGTGGTCAACCCAAATAAGCCGGGAAAGCTAAGGCTAGTTTTTGACGCAGCTGCAGAATCCCACGGCACTTCACTAAATGCTCATTTGCTTAAGGGCCCCCAAGGTCTTCGTGCATTACTATCAGTGCTTTTTCACTTCAGGGAGGGAGCCATTTCTGTGTGTGGTGACATACGAGAGATGTTCCATCAGGTCCTAGTTCGCCTGGAAGACAGATGCGCTCAACGCTTCCTCTGGCGAGATGGTAACATAACAAAAGATCCAGACGTGTATGAGATGAATGTGACGACATTCGGCGCAGCTTGCTCACCGTGCGCGGCCCACTTTATCAAAACTCTCAACGCCAAAGAGTATATTGGAAAATGCGAACGAGCAGTGGAGTCCATACTTAACTATCACTACGTCGACGATTTTGTAGATAGTTTTAGCAGCGACACGGATGCCATTGAGATAGCACAACAGGTACGTGCGACCGCCGTGGTGTAGGGGTTAAGTGTTTGGCCTTCTACACCAAGTCGTGTCGGTTCGATGCCCGGCAAAAGTAACATCAAAAAATTATTTAGAAAAAGAATTTTTCTAAACGGGGTCGCCCCTCGGCAGTAGTTTGGCAAACTCTCCGGGTGTATTTCTGCCATGAGAAGCTTCTCAGAAAAAAATTCATTTGCTTTGCAAGTGCCGTTCGGAGTCGGCAAAAAAGCAACACACCACAAGTTGGAAAGAGAAGCTCGGCTAAAAACCTCGTTAGAGGTTATGATGACCTGTTGGTATAAGCAACACACCACAAGTTGGAAACAGAAGCTCGGCTAAAAATCTCGTTAGAGGTTATGAGATGACCTGTTGGTATATCGCCGCCATTATTATTTTTTTTTACGTGCAATACACAAGCGCGCTGGTTTCGAACTGAGAAACTTCGCGTCAAATTCGGAGAAGGTTATTAGGGCTCTACGGGGCGGCGATATTACTGTACCTACTGTAAGTAAAGCGGACTACTCACCTGCCAAGAAATATCAAACTCCATATAAAAAACGCTCAAGAAATGGTCAAGAAACGTTTTTACACGTCAAATTTTCTTGAGTCGATACTCAGTTCTTAAGAAAAAATAAAGCACTTTTCGATAGTTGGCAACGCCGGTTAACCTCAAGAAATAAATAAGCTCGTATATATTTCTTGAGGTAAACGTGCAGATTCACAGAAAAGGTGAGTACATGTCTCGCTAAACATATTTTGTACATTTTTATAAGAGTAATTTGCAAAAAAATGAAAAATTTGGTAAACGTCAAAATTTCTTGACCAGGCACAAGAAATATATGCTCGTTTTTTCTTGAGGCATTTCTTGGCTGGTGAGTAGCCCGCTTAAGGATAGTCTATCCGCCGAAAAGGTCTTAGGCATGGTTTGGCAACCATCAAACGATACATTTAAATTTAAAGTCAGCTTTCATAATTTCGACGAAAGAATAATAAACGGGGAAATGTATTGAACTAAACGGGAATTGCTACATATACTAATGTCCGTATACGACCCGCTCGGATTTTTAAGCAATTTTACGATTTCCGCAAAGCTACTTATGCGTGAGGTTTGGAGGCGAATGATTGGCTGGGCCGAACGTTTGCCTGAGGGTATAGGTGTAATCTCGGAAAGGTGGCGGCAGTTGTTACCATCAGTACTCAACGTAGAAATTCCAAGGCACTAATGTTTAAGTCCCAATAATTCCCAAGCCCAAAATAAAAGACACTTTATTTTAGTTGGGAAACATTAAGTAAAAACCAACTTTTATTTGTTTATAATTTACACTTATCACAACTAGCTCCGATTCACTATTTTACTAGCACCATAGCACGACTAGCCCACATCACAACCTTCTCGACTAGCACATTATTATATGTATCCATCGTTCACCGCACATCGTTGCCAGATTAACCTCTATGGCCTCATCATTGCCAGATCAATGTCAATCAGCACACTACTTCGTATGAAGGTGGGTTCATACGGAACACTGCCCCGTTGAGCTTGCTCAAACTAGCTCTCACCATGATTAGGTACTAGCACTCGTATCAATCGGTAACACACAAATCTTTTGCACTGGTCGGGTTAGCTTGTTAGTAGCTGTTTGTACGACCACATTGCGCACTAGCTCATCCTTGCTCGTTATAAGCTCTACAACTCTTCCCAAAGCCCATGCCGCTGGTGGGAAGTTCTCGCTCTTAATGATGACCAGTTGGCCAATCTTCAAGCCCTCATGCTCCTTGCGCCATTTCTTCCGCTCTAGTAAAGTTGTAAGATATTCATCTTGCCAGCGCTTCCATATGTGTTTTACCATGCTCTGTCTTTCTTGCCATAGCTTTCGTCCTCTGGATCCAGGTTGCGGTACCACCTCAAATGTAGGAGGTAGCACCAAAGGTTCGCCTACCAGGAAATGACCTGGCGTTAGCGCTTGCACATCTAATGGATCATCGCTCAGTGGATACAGTGGACGCGAGTTTAATATGGCTTCTATTTGTACTAGAAGAGTTAGAAACTGCTCATATTCTAAGCACCTTTGCTCTATCACGCGTGTCAAGTGATGTTTCATTGACTTCACAGCTGCCTCGTAAATACCGCCTTGATGCGGTGCAGCTGGGGTTATGAAATGCCAATCTGTCCACTTCAACATTAGCTCCGCAAACATATCACTAGCTCTCCAACGCTCATAAGCTCTAGCAATCTCTTTCGATGCTCCGACAAAGGATGTCCCATTGTCGCTGTAGATGCTCTCACATCTGCCACGCCCGGCGATGAATCTTTCATAGCAAGCTATAAAGGATTTAGAAGTTAAGTCAGTGATCATATCGATGTGCACAGCTCTTGTTTTAAGGCACACAAATAAAGCGACCCAACTCTTCCTCTTTACTACACAGTGCTCATTCTTATCCAGTTGTCTGATCTCAAAGGGACCTGCATAATCCACTCGTGTGTAGGAATGGTTTCCCGACTTGCACTCGATCAGCTGGCAAATCAGCCATTAGCTGTTCGCTTAATCTTTTGGCATATCTAGCACAGGTGACGCACTGATGGATAAACTTTTTATGCTCACTTCGCAGTCGCGGTATCCAAAAACGTTGTCGGATATATCGCATCATAACCTGGATCCCTCCATGTTTAGTGGCTTGATGCGCTTTGCTCATAACTAACTGGCACAATCTAGAACCCGGTGGGATAATAGCAGGATGCTTCATTTCGCAATCACATTCTGCTCTTCCGATTCTACCACCTGCACGTAAAAGCCCATTTTTGTCTAGCACTGGTTTCAATGATTCGATCTTGCTCCCATCAGGCACCGGCATTTCCTTGGACAAAGCACGAATCTCCTTCATGTAAACTAGCCCCTGCGCTTCTTTAATTATTAGATCTAAAGCTCTAAAGCGTTCCTCAATGGTCGGAACGGCCATCTGAGGAGCTCCCCGGTTTGATGTCCGGATCCTCTGATTAACACTAGCTCTCAACAGACGCACAAACCTTAGCACTTGTGACATGACTCCAATGAGTTTGTCTAAAGAACGTTGCACCAGTGGAATTTCTTCCACATTAGCGTTGCTCCTAGCACTCCATGTTGGTCTTGCTTCGAATGCGACATGCACTTTCAGCTCAGGCAATGTATCTTCTGGTACGCTCCCTTGCACAGAGGCACTCCTTGGCCACTCCTCGCTCGGCAGCCCAAGCCATATAGGGCCGTGCAACCATAGTTGATTGCCCACAATCTTGCTCGCACTGATACCCCTGGTTAGAAGGTCTGCTGGATTATCGCTCGTTCTCACATGTCGCCACTTACTGATATCTGTGTTTGCCTGGATAGAAGCCACCCGATTTGCTACATAGACCTTCATTTCACATGGTAGCTTCCGTATCCAATGCAGGACTATCGTGGAATCAGACCACAACACATAGTCGACTGACTCCCATTCCATGCTCCGTATAACGCTCAAGTATAACCTGCTCAACAGCTCCGCAGCAGCTAGCTCAAGTTTAGGAATTGAGATGGTTTTCAGTGGCGCGACTCTAGCCTTGGATACTAGCTACTCAGATCTTATCTCGCCCTTGCTCGATACTACTCGCACGTAAATCGCTGCCCCGAAGCCCTTCTCAGATGCATCTGCGAACCCGTGCAACTGGACTGTCGCATCAGCACTAGCACCGATAAATCGAGGCAATTCGAGTTGTTCTAGCTCTGAAATATCTTCCCAGAATTCGCACCATCTGAGTTTAATATTCTTAGGCACCTCGTCATCCCAGCCCATTTTCAATCTCCACAAATCTTGCACTATTATTTTTCCAATAATTGTAACTGGTGTTATATAACCGTTTGAGTCATAAAGTTGTGCAACACAACTTAAAACAATGCTTGCTAATTAGCGCAGGTATCTCTGGCGCCTTTACTCTAAATGTGAGAGTGTCACTATTAATTTGCCATTTCAGGCCTAGCACGGATGTATCAGTGTTGTCAGCCATCAACGCTGTATTTGATTCTTCTGATTGGAAAGCACTTGCAAACCGCTTACTATTAGAATGCCACTTGCACAATTCCATGCCTGCACTACCTAGCACGAATTTGATTTCCCTACCTAATTTGATCGCCTCATCGGCATTGCTTGCTCCAGTGATACCATCATCCATATAAAAATCATTTATAATCGCTCTAGCTGCTGATGGGAAATTCTCAAGCTCATCTGTGGCTGCTTGGATTAAGCAACGCATCGCCAAGTGGGCCGATGCAGTCATCCCATATGTGACGACTGTCAAGCAACTTTTCCCTGGGACTCTCGCGCCAAAATATTCTCTGTAGGTCATACTGGCTCTCTACTATTCGCACTTGCCTAAACATCATTTTCACGTCACAGCTTATGCCAATCCTATGACGCCTAAATCGCATTATGATATCAGCTAAATCTCTTTGCAACTTTTCTCCAAGCATTTGCACCTCATTCAAAGATACTCCTGTTTCTGTTTTACAGCTCGCATTAAATACCACACGAAATTTCTTAAGCACACAATGGTGTGGAATGTAATATACTAGCTCACCAAGCACTGGATCGCTCAGAGCTTCTTTCATATGCCCAAGCCTCGCATACTCCCACATAAAATCTATGTATTTGCTTGCAATTTCAGGGTTTCTAGCTAATCTTTTCTCCAAATAGAAGAACTGTTTTAGTGCAGTTTCACGAGAGCTGCCCAATCTCCTAGCCTCTTTCATTGGAATCGTAACTACAAATCGCCCAGTCTCATCTCGAAAATGCGTATCTGCAAATATTTGCTCAACTAGCTCTTGCTCCTTTGTTCGGAGGGGTGAATCACTGATGTGATCCATTTCCCACAATCTTTGCACATTCTTGTCTAGCTCTTCATGACTGACACAGCCTATGCTAGCACGATCTGAATCTCGTTGGATTCCCAATAATGTGGATTAGCAAACGGCACATTCACTGGATTATTTAATCTAACCAAGCTGGACTGGCCAGATGGCACTACAAGCTCTAGCCCACCCTGCCATGGCAGTATCCAAAATTCTGCTTCGACATATTGATTCGATTCATACCATGGTATGACCTTAGCACTTATATTCCGCTTGACCACAAATGGTTGTCCTTCTATTCCTACCATGTGTCTGCAGCCATTAGCTGCAGGCAATTGGTATGCTTTGAAAATTTTAAGTGCGATGAGATTCGGTTGCGCTCCCGAATCTAACAACGCATAGAAAGGCCCAATTTTGATCCCACCAATCTCCAACCTGACAAGCGCGGTGGGTAAAAGCGATCTGCTTTGTCTAGCTCCTATATCATGCCCTGAGAACTGATCTCTGAAATCTTGCCCTAGCTCATCTCGACTATCCATCAAATTAAACGCCCAGCTATACGATGGGGTAGGCACATCTACCTGTTTATTATTATTATTAGGCTCATCTAGCTCTTCTACGTCCGACTGCTTCTTGCCCCGCTTAGCTGGTTGCCAGAATGTCGAGTTACCTCTATCCGCTTTGCGCATGGTTGACGCCTTTGATTGACTAGCTCGCTGAGATTCACCTTTATCTTGCACTACCAATAGATGCTTGTTGACATCCCTGGTTGGACACAAAACGCTGTTATGGAGAATTTTGCCTGGACAACCTTTACACGGTCCGGAGTAACAATCTTTCATGGCATGCCCCTGCTTTAAGCAATTTGGGCATGACTTATGTTGCTCTATGTATGATTTGCGCGATTTCAAATTCAAGCTCAAGAAATCTGGGAATTTATAGTCCATGGTCACCTTTGCATAGGTAGCATGGATATGTTTTCTTCTCACGCACATTGCCCTGATGCCCAATACTAGCTCTGCTGTGACTCGCTCCATGACTAGCTCCCTGCTGACCCCTCTTGGGTTGGCTACTATGTGCACTCGCCTCTCGTGCCCGCCTATTGTCTATTTGATGTGATGATGCTGCAGCTTGCTTGTCTAGAAATGAGAGCATCTCACTCGCAGTCGGCGTTTCTGACTGTCGCTGAAGCTCCCATGCCTTACAGGTGTCTTCATCTAAGCGCTCATGTAAATTATGCACAACGATCATGTCCCAACTTTCAACAGGTAACCCCTGTGCCCGCAGCTGACGCAATGTCTCATGGGTGACATTCGCCATACGCTGCAGCCCATCAGATGATGCACGCTCCAAGAAAGGAAATCGATAAAATTTACGTAAATATTCGCGGCATGTATGGTACTTTTTATCATACAGCTGCTTCAAGCGCTCCCATGCTTCATGATAATTTTCATCTGATAATTGCCACTCGCCCAAAGTACGCGCTGCCTTGCCCACAAGCGATTTTTGTAAATAGGTGAGCTTGAAAGCTGGCGCTACTAGCTCATTATCATGCACTGCAGCTTTGAAACGGTCATGGAAACCTTTGCACTTCGTCAAAGTGCCATCAAACTCGCCCCAATTGTTTTTCAAATTCATTTGTCGTTGTGGATATTGTAGCTCTACTTGAATGCTGGCTGGCGTATTTACTTGCACTGGCGCTGGACCTAGCTCATTTATTTTTCCCTGCAGGGCAGCATTGGCTGCAAAATAACCTTGCTCGGCCTTTTCTAGCTCTTCGTCGTATTCTTTAATATCGTCGCCCTCTTTCATATTAATTGCTAGCTCATCATGCATGGAAATGCACTGTTTCCATCTCCCTTCCAACGCTTGTAAACGCGCACTAGCACCAGGATAGGTAATCGAGTCAAACTCCTTGCTCTGCACATAAAGCGCTGCTCTCTCAATCGCCCGAACACATGCTGACAGCAGCTCAAATTTTGCCATTTTGTGATTTCACCTTAATGAACCTGAAAATAATTTGATAATTATTTGCCATAGGCACACAAATTTGCAAGGGCAGAAATTTTAAGCACACTCTAGTCGACTTTGACCAACATAAACAAATTGGCGCAGGCACATTGGTATGTTTCAGCAGAACAACCATATCTTAACATGCTCGCAAATGCACGTCTTTACCAAGCACGTCTAGCACAATGAATAAATATCTATGCACTTTGTTGATTTTTTAATTCACCAGCACATCTAATGACAAATTTTGTCTTTAATTGCAATCGCTCTGTTTTTCTGTGCTCTATTTATGTGGACTGTATACAAGCGCTTACCGGTAATAAGAAATGCTCTTTCGCTAGCTCTGTATAAATTAAATTCTTATTTTCTCGACCAATCGCACTTTTACACCTTCACTTCGCAAAGATTTTTAGTACAGTGGCTCATCTTCGATCGTTTTTTCAAATCGTTGTCTTTTCGTGAATATGCATGCACGCAAGCTCTAGCTTGTTCCATTATTATTGAAACACATAGCTCTTACCTTTTTCCTCTTTTGCACCATGCGCAAGAACACAATTTGCACCTGTATATTTTTCAAGCTCTGACATGTTTGATTTCACGAACTTCGCATATTCTATTGCACTCTAGCACCCTCAAAGCTCCATTTTCTTCTAGCTCAACACATGTGTTTCTAGCTCTTTTCCGCTCATGATAAACTAACTCAACTAGCTCAATGCAGTTTTTACGTACATACATATGTATGTATTCATAGCTCCTTGTCTTGCACAGCACTTTTGCGAAGTAAAAAGGGGAAAGGCGAGAAACAACTGCGCCAACTCCTATCCGGCTCTACATGGACCAATGTTTAAGTCCCAATAATTCCCAAGCCCAAAATAAAAGACACTTTATTTTAGTTGGAAAACATTAAGTAAAAAACCAACTTTTATTTGTTTATAATTTACACTTATCACTACTAGCTCCGATTCACTATTTTACTAGCACCATAGCACGACTAGCCCACAGCACAACCTTCTCGCACGACTAGCACATTATTATATGTATCCATCGTTCACCGCACATCGTTGCCAGATTAACCTCTATGGCCTCATCATTGCCAGATCAATGTCAATAAGCACACTACTTCGTATGAAGGTGGGTTCATACGGAACAACTACTATCGCGGTGGTGCACCAAAGGAGCTACAACTTCATTTGTTCGTAGATGCCAGCGAAGAGGCCTTCGCCGCCGTAGCATATTGGCGCGCCGTAAACTCAACTGGCAGCAAAGAGGTATCCTTCGTGCGTTCTAAAGCTAAATGCACGCCGCTGAAATCGGTTACAACTCCACGCCTGGAGCTCCAAGCTGCCGTGCTTGGTGTCCGATTGATGCAAACTCTACAAGAAGAGCACTCAATTAAGGCTACAAGTTGCATTCTATGGTCAGATTCGAAGACAGTCGTGAAATGGATCAGGAGTGCACACAGACGTTACAAGCCATTCGTGGCTCATCGTGTATCTGAGATTTTAACTGCAACCACGCCGTCAAACTGGAAGTGGGTCCCTACTAAGGAAAACGTAGCTGACGAGGCGACAAGGGCAAACACTACTCATGAGCACTGTTCAACTTCACGGTGGCTATGCGGGCCTAAATTCCTCCTTGACGATGAAGCAGTATGGCCAAAAGAAGAAATCATTTGGAACGAACAACAGAAAGATGACTAGTAGCTATGCCCAAAATACTCCATATTAATCGTGAGTAACGAATTTATTGACATTAACCGTTTTTCCAGACTTGTGAGGACCGTTGCATGGGTGCTACGATTTATAGACAGAGTACGCCGTCGACAAATTGACCGAAGTGAGCAAGAGTATGGTTTGACATCATTAGAGCTTGACTCTGCCAAGACACTTCTATTTCAACAGGCACAAAGGCAATCGTTTTCGCATGAGCTTCAGAGCATTACTAGTGGCACTCCCATACCTCGTACCAGCGACTTGTATCAGTTGTCGCCATATAAAGAAGAAAACGGTGTTATGCGCGTGCAAGGTCGCATAGATGCAGCAACATGGCTGCCGTATAACGTCAGGCACCCCATAATATTGTCGCATTGTCATGCACTCAGCAAATTATTAGTAGCTTATCATCATGCCATTCTAAGACTCCAGAACACAGAAGCTACGATTAGTGAAATACGCTCTATTGGATCCCTCGTCTTCGCCGACTACTGCGTAAGGTCGTTGCGGATTGTTTTGTATGCCGTTTAAATAAAGCTACGCCAGTTGCGCCACTCATGGGCCCACTACCAGTTGACCGCCTCAAGCCGTTTGTACGGCCGTTTAGCTATACCGGCTTAGATTACTTCGGACCTGTTATGGTTACAATCGGTCGTCGCCACGAGCAAAGGTGGGTCGCCCTCTTCACCTGCCTAACGGTGAGAGCCGTCCACCTGGAGTTAGCTCACGATATCAGTACGGATGCGTGTATAGTTGCCATCCGCAATTTTATTAATCGTCGGGGTGTTCCGGTAAGAATAAGGTCCGATAACGGGAAAAACTTTGTCAGTGCCAAAGAGCAGGCTAAAAGGTTTGCCGAGGTCTTCGACTGCCAGCAGGTCCAAAATGAACTTTCGTCAATGGGCATAGAGTGGCTATTTAATTGCCCAGTCAACCCATCAGAGGGAGGCGTGTGGGAGAGAATGGTCCAATGTATAAAGCGTGTGTTAAGACAGACGCGCAAAGAGATCGCAGCACGTGAACACACTCTACAATGTCTTTTGATCGAGGCTGAAAACGTGGTTAATTCTCGCCCACTCAAGCACCTGCCAATCACTCCCGATCAAGAAGAACCGCTCACCCCCAACCATTTCATCCTCGGATCAGGAAACACGGCTCAAACTCCAAGCATCGCTGAACAGCCTCAAAAACTATGCGCTCTACGTAAGCAGTGGCGTATTGCACGCCAATTTCGCGACCATTTTTGGAGACGGTGGCTCTCCGAATACCTCCCAACTCTAACGCGTAGAGCTGCAAAACTATCGATAGTGGCGCCATTCGATATTTTCGATAGTTGCAAAAATACTATCGATAGTTCGAAACTATCGTATACTACCGTAATTTAAGTTTGGAGGAAATTCAACTCCGATCATATCCATACATAATTTACATGTACATGTGCCAAAAAAAGTAAAAAATTACAAATATTGCAATTTGAGCGTTAATTTCTAAATAAGTACGATCACAGCGTCACTTAGGGCCGCTTGCATAAAAGCCGATAACGCCTAATCGGCGATTAACTTGACAGCTAACCATACAAAAAACGTCAATTAAACTCCGGTTAGTCGTAATCGGCTTTTATGCAAGTGGCCCTTAATATTATACGCATCACAAATTTTCAATGCACTGACACTATCGAAACTATCGCCTATCGCAAAAAAAAATCGATACATCGCCAAAAAAAAACTACCGATACTATCGAAAATACCATCGATAGTTTTGCAGCTCTACTAACGCGACGAACGAAATGGTGCCAGAGCACAAAACCTATTGAAATTGGTAATGCAGTGTTTATATGCGATACGAACGTGCCAAGGAGACAATGGTGTCGTGGGTTGGTAGAACAGGTTTATCCCGGAGCAGATGAAGTGGTTAGGAAGGTAGATGTGCGAACCAGCCGCGGCATTACCAGACGTCCTGTATCTAAGCTAGTCGTTCTCGACCTAGAAGTTAGTGAATCTACTTGATCCACGGGAGGAAGGGTGTTGACGAATGCCCAGCAAATGCAACGTTGTGTCTTTATGTTATCTGTTTCTATTTTACACATGACAACCTTGTTAGCCAAAGTTCCGTACTCGATGACATTGTAATTTTGGTATTTAAGATTAAAGATTTGTTACTCGTTGTAAATTAGCCGACAAAGACGGAACCGCGGTAAGAATAAAATTGTTAATTGTATCCATTTCTAATCCATCTGAATTTCAGAAATAAACTCACATTATCATTCAATTACGCCTGCCCTTTATTGATCGGTTACGAGTTTAATTTGCAGTCTCTTACAGTGAGGACAAATATCAAAAGAGAGATCGGTTTTACCTGTAGTATTTATATCATGGCTTCAATTAACATTGCGATGTCCTAGGACTGGACCACCTTGTTGTTGTTGTTGTAACGAAGTGTAGCCCTGCCCAGCGTGTACTTTTCCTTAACCTAAATTGTCATCAATTTCTTCTAACGGGAGTCCTAGGAAACTTGCAGTTTCAACAGGGTTGGACCAGAGGGAGATGGGTGTTAGAAGAGTGGGCTCCGAAGAGCAGATAAATAAATGGTTGGTATTATGGGGTGACGAGCCGCATGCCGGACATTCATTCGGCACGTCAAGGTCTAGTCTGGATAAGTAGGAGTTTAACCTGCTACAGTATCCAGAGCGTAATTGAGCCAGAGTGACCCTTGTCTCTCGAGGAAGATGACGCTCCTCAGCCGCGACGCGAGGTGGTTTGGCGTGCAAAACGGCGTTCAGTGGACAGAGCGAGACATAAGACGCAACGGACGTGTCATGGATGTGCTTCAGGGCCTGCGTATGTACCTTTGGATCAAACGGCGAAAGTGTGAGGTGCCGGATCTCATCAAAATGCTCACGTAGATGTGCCCTTACGGTCCTAGGAGGTGGCTCATACTCAAGCAGTAGTCTGTTGGGATGTTGTGGTTTGCTACAGTTCAACAGGTACTGCTTGTTTAGCATTTCATTGTGCTCCAAAACTGGGAGCATTTTCACCTCATGATGTAAATGATGTTTTGGAGACATAAGGACGCATCCCGTGGCGGTTCTGAGTGCGGTATTTTGGCAGGCCTGCAGTCTTTTCCAATGAACCTCAGCAAGCCCCGGCGACCATATCGGCGACGCGTAATTCAGGATCGGCCGACCAATTGCTTTATAGGTTGCCAGCAACGTTTCTTTGTCTTTACCCCAAGTGCTGCCGGCTAGCGACTTGAGAATTTTGTTGCGGCTTTGTAGCTTAGAGACAATTGCGGTTGAATGAGCAGCGAATTTGTGCATGGGGTCGAAAGTTACCCCTAAGATTTTGGGGTGAGAGACAGTAGGTAATTTTTGATCGCCTACGTAGATTTCTAACTCCATGCCAACTTGCGCCGTCCAGGTCGTGAATAGTGTCGCCGAGGACTTCGTTGGCGACAATGTCAGGCTCCGGGCAGTGAAAAACTCAACAAGAGAGGGGAGATAACCATTGATCCTGGAGCATAGCTCATCAACGGAAGTGCCAGAAGCCAGGATCGTACAATCGTCTGCGTAAGAGACAATCGAGACTCCATCTGGTGGGGAAGGAAGCCTCGAAATATAAAGATTAAACAGAAGCGGGGAAAGGACACCACCCTGCGGTACCCCTTGTTTAATCTTTCTCGGTTTTGATTTTTTGTTTCTGAAAACTACAGACGATTGACGACCACTCAGATAATTGGCGGACCAACGCTTAAGACAGGGGGGAGCGATGAATCTTCCAAATCGGATACCAGTTGTCCATGATTTACTGTGTCAAAAGCTTGAGACAGGTCAAGAGCAACTAGAACCGTCCTGTGATGAGGGCTTTTCTGGTTGAGTCCGTCAGTTATCTGAGTGTTAATGGCATTTAGAGCAGATGTTGTGCTCCGTATTTTTCTAAAGCCATGTTGGTGCTCGGCTAACCTCAACTTTGATGTGTAAAGAGGAAGTAATACCGCCTCCAATGTCTTCACTACTGGCGAGAGGAGCGATATCGGACGATAAGACTCCCCTACGTTAGCTGGCTTGCCAGGCTTTAGTAGTGGGACCACGACTGCCTGTTTCCATTTTTCAGGTATGACAGAAGTGGCCAGGGACAAATTGAAGACGGTAGTGAGGTATTTTACTCCCTCTTCGCCGATGTGTTTTAAATGCACCATGGCTATGTCGTCAGGGCCCATAGCTTTAGAGTTTTTGGCTTTCCTGATGGCCACTCGAACCTCTGTAGCGGTGATGGAAACGGGGGCATTGTTTTTGTGTTTATGCGCACACCTGAAGATCCTACGTCTGTCCCTGTCCTGTGCAGGGTGTGGTACAAACTGTCGGCAAAAGGCCGTTGCACTTTTCTTCGGGTCACTAAACGTCTTATCACCAAAGGTGATGTCTACGTTTTTTGGTGGGCCCGTCGAATTTGACAGGGATTTGACTGTGGACCATAATTTTCCAACACCGGTAGAGAGGTTACAAGACCTCAGATGCTCCTCCCATTTGGCATGTTTGTGTTCATCTACCAACCGTCTGATTTCCGCGTTGAGACCACTGATCTGTGGGTCTGCGGGATCGATGCTACGTATATGGTCACGTTCATTGGCCAGGGCTGCAGCTTCAGTTGGGAAGTTTGGCCGTATATTTTGTATTCTCCCAGCTGGTATAAAAAGGGCTGCGTACGTCAGTCGGTATGGGAAGAGCACCAAAGGAGCTCTCAGTAAACTCAGTAAAGCCAACCCAGTCAGCCCTCCTGAAGTTTACGTAGGATCTCTTCTCAGAGGTGGTGAAATCCGGGGCACGATCAACGGACAGGATGATTGGCAGGTGATCTGATGCCAAAGCCACCATTGGGCGCCACTTTATGCAGTTTATTAGACCCGGACTAACAATTGTTATGTCCGGGGAGCTACTGCAATTTACTGCCATCCTCGTGGGGGCGTCCGTGTTCACCGCGCAGAATGTGGAAGCGTCAATTTGCTCGGCTATTTCCCGTCCTCTGCCGTCAGCAGAATTGCGTGAATGCCACATGTCATGGTGTGCATTAAAATCGCCCATAATGACACGGTTATCGCCCCGTAGGAAATCGCTTAAATCAGGGCGATAACTTCTGGGACAACAGGTGACGGGAGGTATGTAGATGTTTATCAGCTCGAGATCAACACCTCCAGCTGAAATGACAATACCCTGTCGCTCTAAGGGTATGTCCTCTTGGTCGGTGTTGAATGCAAATTCCCTATACCGCACGGTTTGGTGGATGATGAACGCAAGACCACCCCCACCGTCCGTACGATCATGCCGGAGAATGTGGTAGCCACCACTCGCTCTGAGATCCGAGTGGGTGCCAAGTTTAGTCTCCTGGATTGCAGCAATTTTGATGGAGTTTTGCTGCATAAACTTGGTGATCTCCACAATCTTGCCAGTTATACCATTGCAGTTTAATTGCATTATTTTGAAATGCGGGGGAGAGGCAATGGTCACTCTGGGAGTCAGGGACTGGTGCGCTCGCCGTGGAGGTAATATGCTAGTCCGTGATCGTCGTCGCAGTCCTGAAGGCGACAAATTCCGCTCGTTGGGAAACGAGGTAGAATTTGTCGGCAATGTGGGCTGCACAGCTCGACAACACGGCGCAACATACGCATCAGTCCATAGATTTCTGTTTGCGAGCCCTGAGCATATGCGCAGGTGACATTGGCCAAGGCAGATATTGCACTTGACCGATGGCACTCTGGACGCATATATTCTGTGCCGACAAACAGTGCACATAGTGTGAGGGACCAGGAGCTGATGGCCTTGATTCACACTTGTGCCGGTACCGGAAGAAGTAGAGGGGAGGAGAATATTTTGGGGCGGGAGTTGTAGCTCAGCAGTGCTCACAACATCTATAGATGTGCTACGTAGGGAGTAGCTATGAGCTGCTGTGTGAGGTGTTAGCGCGCTAGGGCGCGAGCTACAACTGGGAACACACAATGTTTGCTGAGCAATAGATATATTGCGAAGGGGAGGCGATAGCGCTACGCCGGAGCGTCGCGAGCCACGGGACGTTCTAAGACGTGAACAGCAAGGCGCCACGAAGGTTTTAAAAAAACTAAGAGGCCGGTGTGTTTTTGGATCTAGTCCGGAGCAACTAGACTTGTGTAGCCAACCTTTACAAGATGTGCATTGCACCGAATGCGAACATCTGGTATAAATTTTCTTCCGGCACACGCAGCAGAACCATTCTGTTGGACCAGGGTTTAGCTCAACGCCAGACCGGAACAACAGAATAGGGAGCAGCCCTGCTGCAAGGAACTGCTCCAGGGATGACAATTTTAGGGGGAGGAATCGTGACACGTTAGACAGGGTCACTTCGGGTGTACTGCTCTTGGCCAGGCTGTAATAAAAAAATACAGCCTGGGTCGTTTCGGTACGAAGGGTACTGCGCAAGCACATGTACCTTTCTCGCAGAACCGGCAGTACGTAGAAACGTACCACCTCTCCAACCTTCGCATTGTTTCTGCTACTCCATGGAGTACCTACCGTCAGAGTACTTTGCAATATACTCCAGTGTTGTTGCTCCTTGGAGTATATACCAAAGATGACTTGATGTGAAACTCTCTCGCGCGCCACCTATCCATCAATGATTATGTGTTGCGACTTTGTAGCACTGCATAATCGAGGAACATCTGCCAGCAGAAGCAGCGAAAAATCTGGTTACCAGATGAAATATATTGACAGAAAACAGTATATAAAATAAAAATAACAACAATATATCCCCGAAATTAGTCCAAAATGACCACAAAATAACCCCAAAATGACCACACAATGAGCCCAAAAAATCCCCAAAATGACAACAAAATATTTCAAAAATGACCATAAAATAACAACAAAATATCCCCGAAATTAGTCCAAAATAACCACAAAATGACCCCAAAATAACAACGAAAGTACCACAAAATGACTCCCAAATAATCCCAATATGACCATAAAATCAAATTTTCAAATTTTTCCTCCTAGTCACCTTCAAATTCTGTTAGCCAGATTTTGATACTCCCGGCGAACGAATTTGGATCGAGTCCAAAAAGGAATCGCTTCATTTTTGACATTCGCTTAATTTTGAAGTTTGAGGCGAATGTTACCGGGCGACTCGCAGTCGGTAATACAAATGTAGGCGAGTCGCGCATATTTTTGTTCGACTCGCAAACCGTAATAGGCCCCTTAATTTCCCTATTGGCGGCGATATAACAACAGGTTATCATAACCTCTAACGAGATTTTTAGCCGAGCTTCTCTTTCCAACTTGTGGTGTGTTGCTTTTGAGTTTTCCTACAAGTTGGCGGGACCTACAGTTTTTTGCCGACTCCGAACGGCACTTGCAAAGCAAATGAATTTTTGCTGAGAAGCTTCTCATGGCAGAAATACGCCCGGAGAGTTTGCCAAACTACTGCCGAGAGGCGACCCCGTTTAGAAAATTTTTTTTTCTAAATAATTTTTGATGTTACTTTTGCCGGGCATCGAACCGCCACGACTAGGTGTAGAAGGCCGAACACTTAACCGCTACACCACGGCGGCCGACCCTATTAGCGCGAATAATATCGTTTTGAAATTGAGCAGGTATTTCGTTGGTAATTTTTTATTTGCTTCAAATATCAACATTTATTAAGAAAAAAACTATGAAATAGTACGTTGTAAGAAAAACATTCATAAAGTAAACCTTTTCTTGGCACATTTACATGACTTGGTGTGAAAAAGGCAAAATAACCACAGTTTAAATCAAAATGCCCAAATCTTATCTTCGCAATACTGGCACCTCTGGACACTGTTATAAAAAATTACACAATTAGAGCGCTCTCAGAGAGCAATAAGTTTCGGATCAAGTCAACTTTGGTATCCAGTCATCCGACTTTCAAAAAGCTGAACGTGGTCCGATGAGGTATACAAAGGATTACTATTGGAGTAGCCCAATATCAAAAAATTGGAACACATAATTCAACGAGTTTTGCAGGGTCATGTCGACACTTGGCAGTTTTTCTTCAAAGCAATTATGAAACAAAATACGGTCTAACAAGGAGGAGTGAAAGAGATGCGAGAAAAACTTGTAACGAATTGACGGTACCCGGTAATTGTCTAGTTTAGCTGTCAACTGCTAATAAATTAGCTAAAATTATGGGAGGGGGCTCAAAAGACGGTATTTGTCTCAGGATGACGAATGTGGAAGCGCTTTTTTAATATTTTACTTCTCTGAACAGATATTTGCAATCAAAGTGGCAAGTTTTCATGTGGTTGTTGTAATTTTATTAGCCCTTTCTGCTTATTATGATTTTCTAAAGCATAAGCTCACACTTTAAATAAAAATATTTAACTTTTTAGTTCAAGTTTAAAAAAACAAGCACTTTAAAGAAAGGTCATTTTTTTACCTCATTATTTTGATGAAGAAAGGGTTTTATTTTAAAATCAATAAAAATAGTAGATGACCGAATATTTTGCTTAAGGCTTGTATAATATGTAGAAAAGGTTAATTTTAACTATTTGTATTATTATTTTTTTAATTTAATTACTGTAACAGCTTTGCCGAATTTTTAAACCTTCTTTGTATCCATATGGATACAAATATTAGTTGTGGCTGTAAAAGATGTGCGCATAAGACAAAAGCATTCATTTTGCGCTTCATAACCGTTGGGTGAAGACGTCTGTTATTATACCCAGCTGTACTTGTACACAGGGTATTATAACTTTGTTAGGATAACGGTTGGTTGTACAGGTATAAAGGAATCGAGATAGATATAGACTTCCATATATCAATATGATCAGGATCGAAAAAAAATTTGATTGAGCCATGTCCGTCCGTCTGTCCGTCCGTCCGTCTGTCCGTTAACACCATAAATTGAGCAAATAATGAGATATCTTCACCAAATTTGGCATGCGTACTTATTTGGGTTCAGAATAGATTGCTATTGAAAATGGGTAAAATCGGACCATAACCACGCCCCTTTTTCGATATCGAAAATTTCGAAAAACGTATAAAATGGGTTAATTCAATATTAGAAGCAGCTACAATGATAAAATTTGCAATATGTATTGATTTAGATGTTCTAAGGCCTATTTTATAAAAATTTTTGAAAAGGGGGCGTGGTACCGCCCACGTATATTTGAAGAAATTTTAAAATTTTGACTCTTAATAACTTCAGAACAGTTTATACTAGTATAACGAAATTTCGTAGAGGACATACTATTGTTGTGGTAAATTCAGCTATAGAAAATAAACGAAATCGCTTCGCGACCACGTCTACTTTTTCATAAAAGTTATATTGAAAGGAGGTGGAAATATTGAAAAGTCCATATCTAATTAACTGATTTCGCTATAATAATATAATTTGGTACATACATCAACTTTCATATTCTTTACATAATTTTTTCAAAATTTTGGAAAGTGGGCGTGGCACCGCCCACTTATGAGTCAAGCAATTTTTATTAATTTTAACACCATTAACTATACAAAACAAAGAATAACAGCATTTTATGTGCACAGCTGGGTATGTAATGTTCGGTTTCACCCGAACTTAGACTTCCTTACTTGTTAACTTCTTACAGCTTGAAAACAATAAATAAAAATGCCTAGAAAATTAGGAGATTCTGCAATTGACCAATTTTGTAATTTCTGATATTTCGGACATGGAACATGATTCCGATGAATATGACCTGGCTAACAACTTTGTTGACGATCCAACCAATTGTTTAGCATGGCTATTCTTTGTTTAATAATTTAGCCGAAGGCTTTTAAATCTTTATTCATTGATTAAAGAAAATGAAAGGAAAATTAAAGCAATTATACATTTCACATATTAAAAGAAATACTTACATTTGGTTTTTTCCCAACCGTTTTCGTTGCTTGTACTTGCTTCTTTGAAATTAATTAATTTAATTAATTTTAATAATTAATAAAGTTCGCCAAAAATTCATAATTTAATTTAATTCTATTTAATTTCGTTTTATTTTTTCTTTCCTCGTTTATTTTTTTTTTATTTATTTATTTTTTTTTAATTTTCTTCCTTTTTTGTTTTATTCTATTTCATTTTATTTAGTTTCATTCTATTTTACTTAATTAATTTTTTTTTGTTTTTCATTTTTATTTATTTTTTATACCTTTTTTATTGTCTGTTTTTATGTATTTTTCATTATATTTTATTTTTTTTTTGTTATATATGTGCGTTACTAAATTAGGAGTAATAAAATACTTATTAAATAAATGTAAATAATATATTTAGTAACAAAATACTAAACTAAAGCAAAGCTACTAAGTTATTAAAACCAAAAAGGGCATCAAATGTTTGTGAATTAGCGTTAATTTTCAGTTTTTGCTTAAAACTTTTGTGTTAAATTTTTAAATACTAAAATTTACTTGCGTTTCTTTTTTATAGAAACTTTATCTTTTAAGAACTTCTTAAAAAGTATCCACTATGTTATTAAAATGTACCTTTTTACGCATAAAATTAATGTTTAATATTTAGTTTTAATTTTTTGTATTGTTTAACTAATTTTATTTGGAACTCTTTATAATAAACTATACAAAATTATAATTTTATATTAACTCAATTAAAAATACTAAACAAAACCAAAGTAAATATGTGAATACTTATTGAAACAAAAAGACATAAAAAATGTAATTTGATATTTACGTATTAATATAGATTTTTAAAAAAGTATTAAATACACAAAAATAAAGTTATTGTTATTCATATTCGCTTGAAAATAATATAAAATAAACTACATTATATAAAATTATGTGTTTTTTTACAATTTGGAATAGGTAAGCGTTTTATAAAATAGCAGTCATTTTATTTTGTATATGGCGGTAAAAATTACGGTCATTATACAAGGAAAATTACGAGTAAAGCACTGGTAAAATAACCAGTAAAAACCCTTCAAATATTCCTGTAAAATGACATTCACAGAAGTAGTCATTTTCCTTATAAAATTTCCGTAAAATGGCTAGTTATATGACTGGTAGCTGTGACGGTGTGAGCAGTAAAGCAAAATGTCAAAATCAATGAGGAAGAGCGAGATGCAAAACCATTGTCAAATCACACAGACAGGAACGTGTGAAATGGACCGGTAAAAAAGTCTACTGACAGCAATGTTAAAATGATGGGAAAAATTCGAAAACTTTCGGGAGGGCTACTCGTAAATTTACTAGTAAATTTACCCGAACGTCTTTGCAGGGAAACGATTACGTTTGACAGCAGCGAGGGTTGCCAAAGGCACAAAGGAGAAAACCAAATGTATGCTTACACTGTGTTTACATTATACGATTATAACTATGATTGAATGGCGGAGTTTCCAACAGTAGAATTGAACTCGCCTACTGCCATAAGTCCGGATTATGATCCCAACAAGAAATTATCCTCTTGCTCTGCGGTGTCCAACGAGAGGTAAGTAAGTGGTCGACTATTCACTATCTGTTCTACCTCGATTAGCAGATTAGACAATTTTTCGTCGGTCAGTTTTGTTTCGGGTGTCACGATGTGGTACAACACGTTTTTGATGGAACGGATAAGGCGTTCCCATGCGCCGCCCATTTGTGGCGAAGCTGGAGGAATAAATGTCCATGTAGTGGTACAGCTTGTGAACTCGGCTGTTACTTCATCAAATTTTACTTGGTTCAGAGCATTACGAAGTTCTTTTTCTGTTGCTTTTAGATTAGTTCCATTATCACTAAAGAATGCTCTAGGCGATCCTCTTCGCGCAATAAAGTTACGCACTACTATACAGCAGGAGTTCGTTGTAAGGCTATAGGCCATCTAAATGTAGACGGCTCGGCATGTCAAGCACGTAAACAACACACCATAACGCTTTTCGGTTCTTCTAACAACTGTTACCAGGATTGGTCCAAAGAAGTCCACTCCCACATTTGTAAAGGGCCGTGTAAATGCGGACAGTCGAGCTTCTGGTAAATTGGCCATTTGTGGTGGTCGAGGGCTCGCCGTTCGGTTCTTGCAAGTTTGACATTTAAATCGCACTGCACGGAGCAGTGATCGTAGTCCGGGTATATAAACAATCTGAAATATTTCGTTTATCACGGTTTCGTGATTTATATGTTTCCACTTTCTGTGGTACCAACCTACAATGAGGTTAGTCAGATCACTAGTTTTAGGCAGTATAGTAGGGTTCTTTGTAGCATCGTCTATACACGACGCTCTTTCTAAACGGCTACGCCAGTTTCATCTATAAATGGTGAGAGCTTTCTCAGTTGGCTTTGAAAATCGCGACACGTCGATGATAGCATCTTTATCTTGTATATTAACTGCAACTAATTGCAACTCCTGTTGATAGTTGTCCTCTGAAACTGCTCGAGCACTTGGCCAATTCTCCTTTGGCTGTCGTAGATATGCAGGGCCTGTAATCCACTTGCTATTCGATGAAAAGTCTGGTGCGGCGTTGTACTTTGTTGCTAAGTCGGCTACATTTAGCTTTGTCGGAACGTATCTCCACTGCGATATTTCTGTAGTTTCCTGTATTTCTCCCACTCTAAACATGACAAACTGCTTGTACTTCCTGGGATCTGAGCGTATCCAACAGAGAACTTTTTTGAAATCTGCCCAATAATAAACGTGGTCAATCTTTAGGTCCAGAGCCTTTTTGTAGCAATATTTTTATGTTGATTAGGTAAAATGTCAAAAGTCCCAATGGATCGAAAATCGACATCAACATTCGCAGGAGCTCCCTCTTGGTTGGCATCCTGTTCCTTTGAATTTGATAGCCAACCCCTAATGTGAAAGTTCGCGTTCTGGTGAATCTCTTTTACCTTCTTTCCTAGCTCATTAGCCTCTTGTACTGTGTTCGCCCCATCTAGCATATCGTCTACATAATGCCTTTCGAGGATACATTTTGTCGCTCTTGGATGCTCGCTCGCAAACTGCAACGTATTTTGGTTCTTCACGAACTGGGCCAATGATGGTGAACAACTTGCTCCAAAACTCAATACCAAGAGAGAGTTTACGTCGGGAGCGCGATTGTCGTCACAATTTCTCCAAAGGAACCGCTGTGTTTGCTGATCTTCCTTGCTTACGAAAACTCGATGAAACATGTCGCTAATATCCCCGCATATCACATATCGCCATACACGGAAGTTCACCAAAATATCAAACAGAGGAGTCAGCAGATCAGGGCCCTTATCCAAACATGAGTTCAGCGAAACACCTTTGTATTCTGCGGCCGGGTCCCAGACAAGTCTAATCTTGTCGGGCTTGTTTGGATTACGCACTACAAAAATACCACTTTCTTGGATGGTGCTCGTTAACCTCGCTTTCATCTAGTTTCCGTATATAACCTTTTACCTGCATGGCTTTTATTTGATCGTTGACACGCACTTTTAGTGCCGAATCGCATTTCAATTTCTTCTCCAAGCAAGTTAGCCTACGCATAGCCATCATATAATTATCCGGTAATACTATGGTCTCCGATTTCCATAGTAACTTGACGATGAAATGTCGATCTTCGCGTATTTTATTCTGCTTCATTTCAGGTTTGTCATTCCGATTATATAGCTGTGGGTGATCATAAGACTCCTTCTCTTGATACATGCCTTCCATTACCAACTTCTGTAAAGCTACTTCGTCATTCGCAGATATGGAATTGTGGCTCAAACTCCCCTTTACGCTGTTGATGATTCACAACGCCATACACAGTCCAACCGATTCGAGTTTTAGTCGCTCAAACCAATAATAACCTGTGGTCTAACTTTGTAGTAGGAATCCACCGGTATTCCACGTAAGTGTTTGTCTTTGCTAGTGATTTCTTCTATATTTAGTGTTTGCTCAGGCAGATCAAGTGTTTCAACAGAATGCACATTATGTAAGCCAAGTCGCTGGGCTTTCCCACGCGCGAGACTTCCAAATCAATTACCTCTGAATTCGCTTCGACCCGTGTGGTACTATCTGTCCATCTAAGGCATAAATCTTTCTTTTTTCCCCGTAGCTGCAACTGTTGCAAAACACTTCTTTCTATAAGCGTGGGACCAGGACCGTCATCGAGAAACGCATACACTTCAAGTGATACACCGTCTCCATAAATTGTTATGGGAGCAACTCGATAGAGTGTGTTCGAAGTATCCTGGTAGTGCGTGGCTACCACTGCTGCTGCAACGCTATCTTCGTTACCTTCACTAGGCTTATGGAGCATCGGGTTATGTCGTACGTTGCAGTTGCTTACCCCACATTCTCTGCGTTCTCGGCAGGATTTAACGTCGTGCTTTCTTAAGCATATCTTACACAGCTTCAAATCACGAACTGCGTTCCATTTTTCATTGTAATCTAGATTTTTGAATTTGCCGCATTTCGTTATTACATGTGCCTCTTTGCAAAAGTAACATGCCAACTTTCCCACTGAACCCTCAGATCTGCCCTTAGCCTCCAAATTTTGAGTAGGGAAACTCACACACTGTGATTTACGTTTTTCGGTATCAACAGTAGCTGTTGTGGTAACTGAGGCCACACGGCTAGCCGCCTCGGCTAAATCAAAAAGCCACTCACTAAATATATTTATTGTGGCGTTTGGATACGAGCGAGAAAACAATGCCCATTGCAGGCGCATCTGCGCAGGCAATTTTTCAATAAGCTCCTGTATTAATAACGGATTATTCATGTGCGCTGAAGGCCTGAAGCTTGCATAGTCGCTGTTAAATTCTTTACCTCCAACGCGAAGGTTACCAAAGTGTCCAATTTATTAACATTGACAGGTGAGGAGGCGCGTAACTTAGACAACAAACTGTATATAATTTACTCCGGTTTGCCAAACACCATACGTAAAGTTGAAATTATCTCTGGTACAAGAGCTGGTATCATCAGCTTACTGCTTACGAATTCAAGCGCCTTTCCCTTTAAAGCACGTTGCAATCGCAGTAGATTCTCGTCGTGACTAAATCCGCACAAACGCGTTGAGTTCTCAAAGCTACTTAGGAACAGCGGCCATTCTTCTGGCTTGCCACCAAAGACCGGCAGATCCTTTGGCAGCACATGTCGCGCGTTTATTTGCTCCGGTCTCAAACCGACAACACTCACCGCCGAAGTTGTGCGAGCCTGTATCCTTGCCTCGTCTTCCTGACGTATAACCATATTACCTTGCCTTTCCTCGTTCCTACCTACATCACCCTGAACCTTGCCGTTTGCCCACTCCCTAGTTCGACGTTCTACTGATGCCTCTTCAATACCCTCATCGTCTGTTTCATCAGCGGTTTCATACCTGCGCATGATTGCAAATTTTTCTTCTAAGTATGCCAACTCAGCATTTTTTTTCTTTCCTCCAGGAGGGCCATTTCTAATTTGATGCTCGTTTTGATTTCACCGAACTACGTATACTCTTTTCATCGATAGATTTATTACGTACCTTTTTTGCCATCTCCTTACCAACCGCTTGTATAGTATTTTCACTTGAAGTATTTAAGCATTTGCTGCAACTCCAATTCCTCCCACCTACGTCTTCGGAGACACCTGCACATGTAAAATGTGTCCATTTATCGCAAGTGTCACACTGTACCATTTGATCATTGTCCGCAGCTGTGCACATGCTGCAACTTGCCATTTTGTTGTATTTGCTTTGCTTTAAACCAACTGTCGTTTGCCTGCAACCCAAGCTGTGATTATTCTAGACGTTCGGCTTGCACCCAATTCGAATACTTCGTATAGTTGTTGTTGCTTTACGCCTTCGTATTTTCCACAAGAAGCGATACATATATTTGCGCCACAAATATTTAAAAGAAATGTTGACGATCCAACCAATTGTTTAGCATGGCTATTCTTTGTTTAATAATATAGCCGAAGGCTTTTAAATCTTTATTCATTGATTAAAGAAAATGAAAGGAAAATTAAAGCAATTATACATTTCACATATTAAAAGAAATACCTACATTTGGTTTTTTCCCAACCGCTTTCGTTGCTTGTACTTGCTTCTTTGAAATTAAACGATTACGTTTGACAGCAGCGAGGGTTGCCAAAAGGCACTAAGGAGAAAACCAAATGTATGCTTACTCTGTGTTTACATTATACGATTATAAGTCTGATTGAATGGCGGAGTTTCTAACAAACTTATTAGATGCGTTCAGGGGCGTCGGGAAGGTCCCGATCGTGGGGGGTGAATCTTACTGATATGCCGACTGATCTCGAAAATTTGCCGACATTTTTTATAGGTATAATAATGGATTTAAAAAAAAAAAAAAAAAATAGGTGAAATACACTTGTGAAAATGCGCAATATGTTACCGAATGAATTAAAAATTACAGTGTTTGCTTACTCTTTCTTTATTTTCGTCGTATATAATGTTTTACAAAATTAAATACATACTAAAAAGATACCCTTTTCACAAAAATCAAAATAATTTTATAAAGAAAAATTTTTTTGAGAAAAATTGAAGAATTAAATTCAAATTTTGACTCTGCGATGTTTTAGTAAGGACCATTTTTGAACAACTTCACAAAGGTCAATTTCATCAACTTTATCTTTTGAAGAGAAGAGCAACATCAACGAATTTAAACGATCATCTCCCATTGTTGTGCGCAAATGGTCGAAAACTATTTTCAATTTACTGAAGGAACGTTCACACGATGCTGACGTGACAGGAGCAGTCAAAATATAACGAACCAGTTTATATGCTAAGGGAGTAACTCGTTTTAACTTGAATGCTACCGTGGAAATATCTTCGAATGATTTACAACTTTGACATGAGTCAAAAAGAATTTGTAACTCACAAAGCAAACATTCGACTTCTTCCTTGAAAAATTCGGGTTCCAATTGTACAATAGAGTTTATCAAATTAATCGTAACATTATTTCTGTCTAGTGGAATTCTAAACATTTCCTGAATGGGTTTGAAAGTTTACAAACTTTCTTGTAACTTTTCTTGGATGCAACTTGTAAAAACTTGAAGAACAATTTTGAATTATTTTCTATAAAATGTTTCAAAATCGAAAACTGTAGCAGATTCCGGATTTTCGTCAATTTTTTTTTGCACTCGTCGCGTTCTGTGATGCTTTGAAAAGTCGTTTTCGGGGCTTATCTCCCACTTCCGAGCAAAGGAAACCGAGCTCGCAATCAAATCGTTTATTTGAATATCATCGTTCATTTGCTGAAATGACTCTGATGTGCTTTGAATCAACAATAAAGCATCGATGATGTTAAGTTCTTCAGCTTCCAAATTTTCTGTCAAATTTTTAACTTTGAACATTATATTTTTGCAAAAAAATAAAGAGCTTTTAAAATCGAAGCCCAAAAATTTTTTTAACAAGCCTGAAGCTTGTGTACGTGAATTGCTGTCAAAATTTTCGGAATCTTTCTTTTTATTTTCAAGAGCATGAATGATGCCTTCGAAAGAAATCCATACAGCTTTGACTGTTTCTGCCCGAGCAGTCCATCGTGTTTTTGACAAATTCTTCAACTGCAATGAATTTTCAATATTACCTAACTCTTCACGCAAACTCAAGAAACTTTTCGTACTACCAGAAAAAAAAAACATACAAAGCTTCTAAAACATTAAAAAATTCTTTAATCAAACAGCTTGCATTGCATGAAGCTTCAACAAATATGTTGATTCTATGAGCATGACATGGAATATAGGGAATACGTTTTTCACATTTTTCCGCTAATTTTTGCTGCGTGCCTTTAAACTTTCCAGACATGTTTTTTTGCAAAATCATAAGATTGGAAAACAATGTTTTTTTATGGAAATTCCCATCGACTGAAGAGCTGTTACAATTTTTCCAGCCAGCTCTTCTCAACAGGTACAATTCCTTCATTTGTTTGATGCGCATACCGAATATTTACAGCTAATCGATCTTGATGTGACAGGTCTGGAGTAGTATCAGCCATTAGAAAAGAAAATATTCCCGCTTGGTTAACTTCGCTGACGATGGCCTTTTTAGTTTCATTCCCTAATAAATCGATGAATTCATTTTGAGTCACGGGACTGAGGTAAGTAACATGATATGGTCTTTCGGAGATTTCGTCCAACCATGTTTTAACCAGAGGACAATGCCGGGCAATTAAATGAACAATCTGTCGAAAATTTCCATCATTGTTTACTGGTGAATCTTTGTGACCACGTAAAGCGAGACTTTGCCTTCCCAGAGTCCTCGCAACATCGAACAAAACTCGTAAAACCCTTGAATGATACTCTTTTTCTTGTACTTCTTTAATCTTGTTGTCCCTGATGGATCTATCTATTAATATATCAACATGGGCCCCTTCGTTGATAAAATTGGAGTAATCATATAGAGCTGCCTTGTGAGATTCGGAAGTGAAGTGCTGAAGTAGTTTGCCTTTTTTCTCTCGACCACGACTCTTCATTTTATGCCACTCGCGGACTCCCACTGATACCCATTCTGAACTAGCAAAACATCTTCCCGGCCCTTCAGGAAATAAAATGCAAGCAAAAACAAGAAAATTCTCCATACCAAGCTGGATTAAATCGACGTTGTTTGTTCGTGGGAACATTTGTATTGATCGGATAAATGCCAAGTTTCGGTTGATACGGACCGAGGGAACACAAATATTTACGTTCATTACTGGATGATATTTTATTTCGTCGACCGGGGTCATGATCGATTAGAACGTCATTCCCAATAGCCATATTGAAATTGACAGTTTTTCGTATTATTTTTTAGCAAATAACAATAGCTCACCACTTTCTTGGTGAATGTTTGTTAAACAGTCGATCACATCGACGAACAATGCTTTTCAATTCGGCACTGCCTCGTTTTTTACTCTGTCTAAAACGTCATTCGCTCGTTCGAAATTCTTCAGGAATTCAGCAACCTTGCCGGAAATTTCAAAAATACCAACTACATATGAGCCGTTCAGTGCACACAGTGACTAAGTCCATCCGAGCTGAAGTTGAGAAATCCGTTGATTTAATTTACATTGCATTTTAAAATTCCCTGTGTAATTGAAACTAAAATATTAGATGTAGGATGCATAAATACGGATATAGCTTACATTTGACAGTATATTTTGTATTTTTTTTGGTGTTGGTGCGAGCTACAAGGAGCCAGATATTGGCTGCATTAAATCATGGAGTTAATCAGAATGGCTTCTGAAAAAAATTAAAATTTTTTCAGTGGTCAAAAAAAATTTTTAGTTAAATGGTGTTAACACTTGTTGTTCGGTATAGTTACTAAAATCACGAGAATATATGACTATAACACTTAAATCTCAGATTTTGAAAAAAGTGGACTTAGTCACTGTGTGCACTGAAAGGCTCATATAAGAAATTTACTCAAAAATGCCACTAGTCAAAAATGCCGACTACATGTAAGAAATATAGTCAAAAATGCCTACTACATATAAGAAATTTAGTCAAAAATGCCGACTACATATAAGAAATTTAGTAAAAAATGCCGACTACTCAAAAATGCCGACTGCATGTAAGAAATTTAGTCAAAAACGCCGACTACATGTAAGAAATATAGTCAAAAATGCCTACTACATATAAGAAATTTAGTCAAAAATGCCGACTACATATAAGAAATTTAGTCAAAAATGCCGACTACTCAAAAATGCCGACTTCATGTAAGAAATTTAGTCAAAAATGCCGGCTACATATAAGAAATTACCGACTTCAAAAAACGTGTGCCCCCACACCCCCCACTCGCGACGCCCCTGGATGCGTTTGAGAAAAATTAAAGTTTTTTATTAGAAGAGCTTTCTAAAGAAGGTCCGTATGAGATAAACATTGAGGATATAGATGTGGGTAACGATGGGGTCTCTGGGGAAATTGACGTAGTAGATACCCATTCTGTTATAGTATAGTTCAAGATAGTGCTGATTTCAAGCTCCACAAGTGCCATTACAAAAGATTGACCAACATCGCTGGAAAAAAGCTTCTTTGACCACTCCAGAGGCTACTTTTACTGGAAACTTCCCAAAAAAATCTAGTAAATTACCTCTAGAGTACTTTTTGGAGTACTTTACCGTAGACTTTATTCAACAAGTAGTATCCTCAACAAACCAGGCATATATGATTATAAACGGAAAGTCATAAAATCTTACTACTCAAGAATTTTTAAGATTTCTTGCTCTAGAGATAATGGTTGGTACCATTGGTTATCCGCCAGTAGAAATGTATTGGACAATGGGTACCGTAATACCATCATTAAATACCACGCACACGCGTCGAGCACCGATCGGCAAAAGTTAAAATTTTGACTGTACTCTGAGAGAAAAGAGTCCTCAACAGGTGCAAGTCCCTCTGCGTAGGTCTTGTCCAATGAGCCTGTGTCTCCTCTAGGTCCGTGGATGACTCCAGAAAGTGAGCCGCCAGCAGGGCCTGTGCCCTTTTTTCCTCAGTTCGCGTGAACTCTCCCTTAGGGAGCCCAAAAGCATAATGCCCAAAATACATGTGCAGCGATGCTGGTTTTACTGCTGATTGAACTAATTGTGAACACACGAGCAGGGAAATTTACCTGGCAGTTCTATGCAGTGACACTTGATCCAGATTTTTCAAACTCACTTATAATACACATAAAATAGATAATATATGTTTCAAGCACTTCATTTAAAATAACATTTGTTTTGGGCTTAAATGTGCAGTACCCTGCAAAAATTTAAACACACTTACTAGAGCAGACACATGTATCCCTGCATGGTGTGCAGTAGCTGCACGACGTGTTCAAATCAAATTTATACGCACCTCGCCAGTGTTGGTTGTCGCAAAACTCAACAAGCACGAACAAGCCAAAAACAAAATGCAAAAAAACAAATATTTTACTTCGTGATTTGCATTTATTTTGTATTTTTGAATGAAAAATTTTTATAAAAAATTTTGATTTTAAATTGAGTGTTTAAAACATATTTCGCTTATTTATGTGTGTTTTAAGCATGTGGTTGTTGTTGTAACGAGGTGTAGCCCTGCCTAAATGTCAGACAGGGTCACCCCGAGTGTATTGCCCTTGGCCGGGTCAATACAAGAAAACGGCCGGGGTCGTTTCGGCACGATGTGTACAGCACAAGTACTGGTACCGTTTTCGTAGAACCGGCAATACAAGAAACTAGCCGTGTAGACCATGTAGGTCATTTAGCGTTACCCTGGGTACACCAATAGGGAAGCGACCTACTCTTACACTCCTGTGTTTTAAGCATTGTGTATCAGTACAAGTTGTTTGCATTGTTGTCAAAAGAAGAGGTCACACTCGTAACGGTACAAGTGCGACCTCTTCTTTTGCCAACACACATTAAAATGTCGGTTTGTTTACAACCTGCACATATTAAAATGTCGCCAGCGCTGAATAACAGAAAAACAATAGCGTTGTTTAACATCCTACACACATCAACATGGCGGTGTCCTATCTATTTTTGGTAGAAAGAGTTGGGAAGATGGAAAGAGGTGAGACAAAAAAGAAATTAAAAACAGGTGACTAACTCACTATGCCTATGATATCACACTTGTTATTAACCACAATGTCAATTAGGTGTTAAACTCATTTTGGAATTTTGACGTCTATGCAGAAGAGTTTACACTTGTATTGATACACAGTGGTTTTAAGTGAGTTTTGAAAATATTGCTCAAGTGTCACTGCATGGAACTGCCAGGCAAATTTTGCGGCACGCGTGTTTACAAATCGTTCAAGCAGCAGTGAAACCAGCAGCGCTGCAGGCCAAATCGCTGGACATGTATTCCAGTCATAAAAATTAGAATAAAAACATCCATATTGAACGTGTAGCATCAATTTGCGATATATCAATCCATCAGTATGAAATACGATGAATGCATGATATCGATACTGTAGATAGTGCCATCTAGAGCTGGAAAACTATCGATATTGCCGCCTTGCAATATTTCCGATATTTTCAAAACTTACTATCGATAGTATTGATACTGTGACGAATTCGATGATTCCTTGATTATTTTCCCTGAGTTCGATCACTGTACGTTAAATAAAACACTCCGATTTTGCTTAATACGTAGTACGCTTTATTCAGTACTAAAAACCGTAGTACAATATCGCGGGTTAATTCACTGTTCAGTACTTCACTGTACAACACTTCAAAATAAAATGATTGATCTGCGTTGTCTTTGCGCGGTTTATATACCCTAGCAGACAGCAGCTTCACAACCTAGAAATGTCTACACATTTCTGGTTTATTCGCGCAACCGTGTTCTCGAAACGTTTACTATCGTCATCTCCTCTTTGTGCCACATTCGCAAACCTGTCTCTCGTTCTCACAGCTATAGTTGTGGTAGTGACGTTAGTGATGGAAATACGCTAGAACTGTGTATTTCCACCACTAGCGTCACTACCACAACTACAGCTGTTTACATACATGACGTGAGAGCGAGAGAGGGAGAGGTAGCTCACGTGTTTGCGAATGTGGCACAAAGAGGAGATGACGGTAGATAAACGCTTCGAGAAGACTGTTGCACGAATAACCCAGAAATGTGTAGACAATTCGAGGTTGTGAAGCTGCTGTCTGCTAGGGTATATAAACCGCGCAAAGACAACACAAATCAATCAATTTATTTTTAAGTGTTGTACAGTGAAGTACTGAACTGTGAATTAACCCGCGATATTTAGGCCAATTCTAAACAATTTTTCATTTTGCAGATTTTCTCACTCTCATATAATTTGAAGACATGCATGGATGAAAGGGGTATGTCGCATTCTCACTCAATTTCTGTTTTTGGCATTGGTGAATAGTGTTTATGTAGGTCTCTATTTCTGTCTTATCAGAATCTGCCTATCGTGAAAATTGTAGAAGATAATTCATGGATGAAGGGGGTATGTACACAACTTTTCAATATGAATTGTGGAAGAAGGGGGTATGTTCCCATTTTTTCATATAAAACACTAAATATAAACTTATGCTTTTTATTGCATATTATGCAACGTCTTTTATGGCTTTGCATAATTTTTTTGTCAGTTTTCCATAAAGATTCGAAAAAACCTCAAATGTTTAAGCAAAACTTTAAAGCCGATTTTCTCGCTTCACTCAAAATGCGACATACCCCGTTCATCCATGCATGTCTTCATTTGTGAGCAAGAATGTATGAAAAGGTGAAACGGTTTGCACCGATTCACTAGTGAAAATTTGTTTAGAATTGGCATGATTGTACTACGGTTTTTAGTACTGAATAAAGCGTACTACTTATTAAGCAGAATCGGAGTGTTTTATTTAACGTACAGTGATCGAACTCAGGGAAAATAATCGAGGATTCATCGAATTCGTCACAATTGGTGTCAGAAGCGGTATTGTTAAATAAATACAAGGACATTGAAGAGGATAACACGGACATTGAAAAGGATAACTAGGACTGTCGTCGATCAAATCAGAACTTGCGAATTTAACGTTTACATATTAACGGGCAATCGATAACGTTTATTTCTGCAAAGGCAGATTATTAAAAACTTGAATACATTTTACAAACGTCACTTACCGCAGTGTCATTCGCTCCAATTCTTGACCGCCGACTAAATCACAGTTTGTCGTCGCTTACCGAATTTATAAACTACAAAGTACATAATATTTGGAGCGATCGACATTACGGTTTACAAATACATTAACGAATTAAGTATACAAATTAGATAGTTATAAATGTATGCACCCTCGTGAAGGGTGGATACCTTGTCGCGGTACGAGGGCTTAGTCGATAGCCACGGGGCTACGCTGCCCTTGCGATCATAGCTCCGCATGGCACTACATCACGAGAGCAGCCTAGCCTCGCTGGCGCGATGACAAAGATCTACCCCCTCCCAATCCAGGGTGTTACGCGATACCGTGCCCATTGGACGTTTGCAGCCGGGAGGCAAATCGTGGCTGTAGTCGAACGGTGCCTCTCTGATACCGGACCGCCTCAGAGAGTAACCATGGTCTTACCGCGGTATGGGGCTCTGCCGTGGTGGACGACACATTCCCCTTAATCCACCCTTGACCCCAAGCTGGCCGTGCCCGGCGAGGGGTCGTACGAACAAGATGAATACAACTCAAAATTCAAAACAATCAATAACTTCGTTTACTCCGCAGCAGAGGAGAACTATGCTGGAGCAAGAGAAATCACAACGCCGGAGGACAAACTCTATTTCAAAGTCAACTGGGGGACCGACAACGATGGTAACTACGGGTCGGTCATCCTCGAAACTGCTAGCAAGTGAGAATGACTTGATGAAAGCCAGCACCAGTGCGGCTGCATACGCAGGTAAGCAGAAAACGGGGATGCTAAACTTCCATCAAGCGCCGGCGCGAACATCAACCTCTCAATGTCTGTGGCAATGGTCTCGGGACCTGGCCTCAGTCATCCGAAAGAGAAGGAAGACGCAACTAAGCTTCTATCAAAGGGAGAGACCGCGATGGCAACTACGGGTATGAACTCCTCCCAAAAGACATCTTCCCGACGCTTTGCGTACTGGGATAAAAGGAAGGCTGCAAGGATCCTGAAGAAATATGAGGGAGCATCGCAGGATACACTATCGCTGAATGAAAGGAAGATGGTGGAGAAAGCGAAAGCTCTGATACCAAATTTCCAAAGGCCCTATGCGCCTAAAAGGCTGAACGGGAATCCCTTCAAACGCCAGAGATCGGACGGAGAGGTGGATCCCCATCCGAAGCGGCATCAGAATATCCCAGTAGTGGGCAAACCCAGCTTTGCTGAAGTGACCAAGGACAGGATCCTTATAGGTGTCATTGATCGAGGCAACGACCGTTGGTCCATCCCTAGAGACCGGTGGCTGTATGTCCGGAGCGAAATTGGCAGGGCCCTTCTCGACATATGGCGTGAGTCTCCGGGTAGTCCGCCGCGGGGTACAGACGCGGGTTGGCACCAGGGTCAGATTAAAGTTTTCGCGTGTGAGGATGCAAGAACTGTTGCACTGTACAAGGCAGCAGTTGCAAGACTGGGTGAAGTCTACCCAGGGTCAAAAATCGAGGTCGTCGACTGGAAGGACATTCCGGCCCGGCCAAGGGCAAGGGCATGGATTCCTGACATCCCTGCTGAGCCGGAGAATATTCTTGAGATGCTGCAGGCCTGGAATCCGTCTCTCCCGACGCAGGACTGGAGTGTCAATCTGGTCGAGGGTGAGGTTGGGCCTCATAGACAGGTGGTTTTAACTTTGAATAAGGATGCACTCGAGCCCCTTAAACGGTGCAACGGACGAGTGCATTATGGAATGGGTCAGATCGTGATCCACGTATACCGTGGCGATGCACAACGCGCTGCCATTCCGGCCGCTTCGAAGGACTCGGAAATCGAAGGACCAGAAGAGGAGGCAGGGGTGTCAGACGCAGAAAGTATGGTATCCGCCACGTCAAATTGCGAGGAAGCCGTGAACGACTCGGCGATAGAAGATAGCCTAACGGACGCGGAAGACCTCGACCGCATGGTGGTGGAGGGCAATCCGGTGCACACTAACGTTGATGCCGCTTCGGACAGTAGAGATTCCGCCACGCCAAATCGTGCAGATAAATTGTCGTTGAGAGATAGGCCCCGGGACGGGGTAGACCTCCACGACGGTACGACGGTGGTAGGGAAGTCTGAGCGCTCTCATGTTGGTGGTGCTTCAGATTAACCTGCACAAGTCTAAAGCAGCCTCAGCTGCCCTAAGCAGTCGTCTTTATAAAGGCGACGTAGACGTGGTCCTTATCCAAGAACCCTGGGTTAATAGCTCAAGGATCTGTGGATTAGGGGCTAAGGGGTACAAGCTCATCCGAGCTAATGAGGAGGGCAAGGTCAGAACCTGCATCTTGGTCAAGTCTGAGCTGAACACCTTTCTCTTACCCAACTATTCAAATGGTGACGTTACAGCTGCCAGCTTAACGGTCGGCAGCACCAGCCTGACGATGGCGTCGGTCTACATGCCCTATGACGCCGAAGAACCTCCTCCACAAAAGGAGGTGAAAGATCTGGTGGAAAATTTCTGCACGGGTCATCTTATTATTGGAGCTGACGCTAATGCTCATCACGTCCAGTGGGGAAGCTCCGATATTAACGCTAGGGGCGAGTCTCTGTTTGACTACCTACTAACAACTAACCTGGTGGTTTGTAACGTGGGTAACGAGCCTACTTTTATCACTAAAGCCCGTAGGGAGGTCATAGACCTCACTATTTGTAGCGAAGGCGCTTATGAGTGGGTTAGGAAATGGCGTGTTCTTGAGGAGCATTCATTTTCCGACCACCGGTACATAGAAATTGCCTTAGATTTTTCTGTTGAGCAGCCAGTTATGAAACGCAATCCACGCAACACTAATTGGCAGCTACATAATCAAATATTAGTTAGGGACCTACCAGTGTTACCCCCACAAGCTCCATCATTAGTAGGAGAACTGGATGATCTGGTTGCGACCTTTACAACGGCGCTCTCAAATGCCCTAGAGCAGGCTTGTCCAGTGCCGAAACCACGCGGTAAACATAGACCACACTGGTGGTCCTACGAGCTGGATTCGCTCCGCAAGTCCTGCAGGAAGCAATTTAATAGGGCCAAGAGCCTCGGTACGAAGCCTGAATGGCTCGAATATAAAGTTAAACTGAGGGCCTATAAAAGGGCCCTAAGGCAGGCGAAGAGAACTTCGTGGAGAGATTTCTGCACCGGGGTCGAAAAGGTCGATGATACGGCGAGACTTAGACGAGTGCTCTCAAAAACTCAAACAGCCATTAGCTATTTGCGGAAGCCTGACGGATCGTGGACTAGCACGGAAGGGGAAACCCTGGAGCTGCTATTGAATACACACTTTCCGGGGAACTTGCATGAAGCACCTTTAGCATCTGCAACAAACATGGCAGTGAATATACCCATCACGGAGGAAAGGGTAAGGTGGGCGATCAAAAGCTTTGAGCCGTTCAAGGCTGCTGGGCCAGACGGGATTTTCCCCGCACAACTCATAAACACGCTGGAAACATCGGCTAAATGGCTGGTATTTCTCTTTTCAGCCTGCCTGGCTCTCAACTACATTCCGCACTCCTGGAGAAGCGCCAAGGTAGTCTTTATTCCTAAGGCTGGGAAGGCCTCACACTATGAGCCTAAGGACTACAGACCGATCAGTCTCTCGTCCTTTGCACTCAAAACCTTCGAGAGGATAATTAGCGATTATCTCTCCTCTACTATTGATAGCAACCTTATCTCTAGCTATCAACATGCATACACCAAAGGTAAATCAACGGAAACTGCGCTTCACAGCCTTGTCTCTGTTATTGAAAAATCGTTGTATGAAAAAGATTACTGTCTCGTGGCCTTCCTAGACATTGAACGGGCCTTCAACAATATAAGCCCGGAGGCTATTAACACCGCTCTAACTAATCTGGGCATAAGCAGGTCTCTTATTGGACTAATTGATAAGCTACTAAAGTGAAGGAAAATAGTTTCTACACTGGGCACAGTTGATTTCTCACACTATGTCACAAGAGGAACGCCTCAGGGTGGTGTTCTCTCTCCGCTTTTATGGAACCTCACTGTAAACTCGTTGCTACGAGACACAAGCTGGGGGGCGGGAGGATATTTGCATATGCAGACGATTTAGCTATTGCATACAGGGGCAAATTCCCACAAACCCTGTGTGACTTGATGCAAGTAGCACTGCGAGCAGTTTCCTCGTGGTCATCTCGCTGCGGACTTAATATCAACCCGGGAAAAGTGGAGCTTGTCCTTTATACTAACCGGTACAAAATACCAACGCTAAGCCTACCACAACTAAATGGCGTGCGCCTGAACTTGGCTGACAAAGCCAAATTCCTAGGCATAGTTCTGGATAGAAAGCTTAACTGGAAGGAGAATGTCATCCAGCGCCAGAGGAAAGCGTGCATTGCACTTTACACCTGTAAAAGAGCCATTGGCAAAAAATGGGGGCTCAGTCCCAAAATCTGCAGATGGATTTACACTGCGATAATCCGGCCAATTATGCTGTATGGAGTCGTGGTATGGTGGCCTGCGCTGAGCAAGGCAGCCAACCTAAACCTGTAAGGTAAAGTCCACAGATCTAGCATGATCTGTATAAGCGGCGCGTTGAGAACAACGCCCAACGAAGCTCTCCAGGCCATTCTTGGCATTTTGCCACTCGATCTGGAAGGGTACCGGGCAGCGGCAGCATCGGCTCTGCGTCTTAGGGAAACTTCCGGCTGGGGCGCAGGCACTACTGGACACTCCGGTATTCTGGATTCTTACAGCTTTCTCCCTCCGAGCACGGACCGTTGTGCAACCACAACAGTCGGAGATAGCTGGTTCAGAATAAACATTCCCAGCAGGGAAGACTGGGAGAGGACGGATCGGTGTCCTGCTACTAATGGCAGCATTTCCATATACACCGACGGTTCGAAGTTGGACGGCAGAGTTGGAGGAGGGATTTATTCCAAGGATCTGGACCTTGAGCTTTCCTTCAGACTGCCTGATCATTGCAGCGTCTTCCAGGCTGAGGCTCAGCAATCATGGACGCCGCGGCTTGGATAGGGCAACACGCTATCGGACAGAATATCGTTATTTTCAGCGATAGCCAAGCGGCAGTCAAATCCCTTGGCTCTTACTTGTTCAACTCTGAACTGACGCTCAGCTGTCGTCGGTCTCTTCAGGAGATGGCCCAACAGAACCGCGTGAGCCTCACATGGGTCCCGGGACACAGGGACATTGAGGGAAACTGTAGGGCAGACGAACTTGCTAGGCAGGGCACGACCAAGCAGGTTCTTCAGGATAAAGAACGCTTAGGTATGCCCTTTGCCACATGCAAGCTAATGCTGAAGGAGCATACACTCCGACAAGCCAATGAAAGATGGCTTTTATCGCCAGGGTGCCGAGTATCCAAACAATCCTGGCCAAAATGGGATATTAAAAGATCTAAATATATTTACACCCTAAGAAGAAGGGATATATCTATATTAATAGGGGTTTTAACCGGGCACTGCCTTATTGGAAGGCACGCAGCAAGGCTGGGTGTACCCTACCGACGATGCTGTAGGAGTTGCAAGGATGATGAGGAGGAGGAAACGGTGGAGCATCTCATCTGCAACTGCCCGGCTTTAAGCGGCGCGAGAAGGCGCTTTTTCGGAGTTCCCTTCCTGGATAGCCTACGCCAGGTAGCGGAGCTGGACATAAAGGACTTGATGGCTTTCATCAAGTCATCTAAATGGTTCGAGGAGGTGTAACGGTGTCGGTTTTAGGAGTGTCAGCCCCGGGATTCGGCTATGTGGAGATTCCCAATAGCACTGGGATTTTCCATATGGCTGGGTCCCGGGACTGACTTTCCTAGTGTTGATGGTATCACAACGGGCCTTTTAATACTGGCCTAGGTGTGCCTTTGCGGCAGCCACTTCAACCTAACCTAACCTGCACCCTTTGTGCTAGCGGATAATTTCCAATCACAGGTAAAGAGAACAAACTTCAATTACATATTTACGTATGGCAAACAAAGGATAACAATAAATTAGAGATGACAACAAATTAGATATGGCACATCAATAAGTCACGCAGTAAAACGGGCGATCTCCAACATCCCCACCTCCGTGAATCAATCGGATTCACCACCATCTATGTCCAGGGCAGCTAGAGTTGACACCGCTCTACGTTTCACGACACTTGAGGTTCTGACGTCTACTCGCCTGACTACACCGTCATGCCCAGGATAAACGTGCTCTACTTTACCACGACTCCAACACCTCCTGGGTACATTAGGATCGCATGTAAAAACTAGGTCCCCTTCCTCCAACTTCTTCGTTCGTTGACACCACTTCACTCGCCTCGTCAGAGTGGGGAGATATTCCGCAATCCATCGCTTCCAGAAGTGATTCCTTAACTGCCTGGCAATTCTCCACTGCTGGCGCAGACCATAGACGCTTTCAAGGATGTCACCAACCGCTGGCGTTTGTGCGTTATTTGATTCAGTCAAGATAAAGTCGTTGGGTGTGAGCGGCTGCTCTTGATTAACGTGCACAGGCAGATGTGTGAGTGGCCGGGAATTGACAATATTTTCTGCTTCGATAAGTAGGCAGTTGAGGGTATGTTCCCGTGGTGCCGTATCTTTCAATGTAGTACGCAGGACGCGCTTAACACATTGCACCAGCCTTTCCCAGGCTCCTCCTTCCGCTGGATTAAATGGTGAATTAAATGCCCACTCCACTCCTCGTTGAGACAACTCACCCTGCACGCGGCCACAGTCGAAGACTTCGCTGAACCGCTTGGCTTCTTTGTCAGCACCCACAAAATTTTTCCCATTATCCGTACGCAGGCGTATTGGCACCCCACGTCGGTTTATAAAGTTGCGAATCGCAATAATACAGCTGTCGGTGCTCAGATCATGGGCCAACTCCAAATGAACCGCTCTAATCGTCAAGCAGGTAAATAGAGCCACCCACCTTTTTTCAGTGCTGCGGCGTATAGTCACTGTTACCGGGCCAAAGTAGTCTAAGCCTGTATAGCTAAATGGTCGTATATATGGCGTAAGCCTATCAGGAGGCAGCGGCCCCATTAGAGGGGGTTTCGGATGAGCTTTACTTAGGCGACAAATTAGGCACTTAGCTATCACGCTGCGCAACGTTTTCCTTAGCCGTGGTATCCAATAAGTTCGACGAATTTCGCATATAGTTGCCTCTGTATTTTGGTGGCACATAACGTAGTGGTAGTGAAGTATGACAAGCTTAGTAAATTCATGATTTGGCGGCAATATAATGGGGCGCCTAGAGCTTATAGGCAGCCAACTGGCAGCGTCTATTCGACCTTGGACGCGTAGGACATTTTCTTCGTCCACATACGGCATTAGTTGGACGAGCTCACTATCCCGAGCAACGTCATTACCACTTTCAATTTGTTGAATTTCCGAGGTGAATGCTTCACGTTGGACGAGTCTACACAGTAGGCGCTTTGCTGATTCCATTTCTCCAGCAGTTAGACCATGGCAATTATTTTCTTGTGTTTGGCGGCGGCAAATGCCAATAAAGCGCAAGACCCAGGCCGCGGTCCTAACCAGTTTTGTGAAAGAAGGAAAGCGGTTAAATTTAAAAAGATTATTGTCGATAATTACCAAAGCGTATTTAGTACGCAATTCTTCATCAGATTCTGCATTAAACCAAGGCATAGAATCGTGAGTAGGCCAATAATTAGGTGACTCTTTGAGAAATGGTGGGCCGGCTAACCAGGTCGAATCCTGGCTAAATGACACATTCATTGTACGTGTTGCTATGTCTGCGGCATTCAGCGCGGTGGGAACCCACCTCCAGTTTGACGTTGTTGTTGATGCCAATATTTCAGCAATCCTATGTTGCACGAAGGGCTTATATCGACGATGCTCGCTACGTATCCACCCTAATACTGTCGACGAGTCGCTCCATAGAAAACAGCTTTCGGTGGCTATCGAATGATCTTCACGTACGCAGTTCAGTAATCGGGCTCCCAAAACAGCCGCCTGTAGTTCGAGGCGCGGCACTGTTAACGGCTTCATAGGTGCGCATTTAGATTTAGCGCATATGAAAGATACTTCTACCTCGCCGCCCGAGCTAACTGACCTGTAGTAGGCTACGGCTGCAAACGTCTCTTCACTTGCATCCACAAATACGTGAATTTGCAACATTTGCGGCATGCCATATCGAAAGTAAAAACGATGCATGACGTACTCGTTGACATTTACCATCTGATCTCGCCGTTTTGACCATGCGCTGTCGATATCATCTGGCAGCGCCTCATCCCAATGTATATTTTTCTTCCATACCTCGCGCAAGATTAATTTGGCACCGATGACAAAGTGAGCTAAAAAACCTAGAGGGTCGAAAATCGACATAACGACACTTAATAACTCTCTTTTGGTGGGTCGTCTTGACCCGCTTATTACTGTGGAATCAACATTATTAAATTTTAATTTAAACCCAAAACAGTCTGTTGATGGTTGCCAAAATAGGCCTAATACCTTTTCGGCTAAAATGCCCTCCTTTTGGCCAAGTGGGCGCGTAAGCTCATTTCCACCTAGCGTGCTTACCACTTTCTGCGAATTCGATGAAAAGTTCCTTAGTTCGAAACCGGCTTGCAGATGAATATCCCGAACTTTCTTTGACACCTCGATTGCTTCATCCTCTGTGGCGAAACTGTCAACAAAGTCGTCCACATAGTGGTGATTTAAGATGGCGTATACGCACGGCTTGTGATTTCGTTGTCGATTTGATATTCTAGCGCGTTTACTGTTTTGGCGTAGTTCGCAGAGCATGGTGAGCAGGCAGCACCAAACGTCATTACGCGCATCTCATAGACTTCAGGCGGCCTTGTTGTATCACCGTCGCGCCAAAGAAATCGCTGCGCACGTCTGTCATCTGGTTTCACCAGTACCTGGTGAAACATTTCTCGAATGTCTCCACACACTGCAAAGGCACCTTCGCGAAAATGAAAGAGTATTGATGGCAATGATTTATATTCTTGTGGTCCCTTTAACAGTTGCGAGTTAAGAGAGACACCATCAACCCCGGCTGCGGCATCAAAGACCAAGCGTAACTTGCCTGGTTTGTTGGGGTTTCTCACGGCGAAGTGCGGTAAGTACCATGTTTTGGGTGACAACAAGGCCGCTTCTGCTGGAATAAGCTTACGTGCATAATTCTTTTCCACGTAGGAATTTACGATTCGTTTATATTCTGCACTTAATTCGGCATCACGACTCATTTTTCTCTCCACACCGACTAACCTCTTCAGCGCTAGAGGGTAGCTATTTGGCAGTATGATATCGTCTCTTCTCCAAATGAGGCCAGTCTGGAACCTTCCATCAATACGAAGTGTGGTTGATTGCAATATTTCTCGTGCTCGGGTGTCGGCCTCGTTTTCTATCAGAGGTGCGGCTCTAACTCCGAAAGATTCAGTGTCGAAAAAGTTGGCCACCATATCGTGTAGAGACTGATCGTTACAATTATTCAACAACAGGCATGAGGAAGTTGATGTGGGTGGCACTGCTATGGATACGCTCGAAGTTGGACCGAAAAGCACCCAGCTCAGTTCGGTGTTCGCAGCAAAGGGCCCACGTTTATTCGCTCTTACAGTGGCGGATGGTAAACCGAGATGGCAATGGTCGAGACCAATCAGGATCTTCGGTCTTACATGTGGGTATGTTTGCACCGGCAATTTACATAGACGCTCACCATGGGCGCTCAACTCAGTCTTACTAAGGCTTTGAGACGGCAACTGCAGATTAGACACCCCAAATACGTTTTGCAATTTGTGCTTTTTGCGAACATTGACTCCGCTTATTGACAATTCGACTACTACGGCTGGCTCTTGTGCTGCGCGACCACAGAACCACTGCAGGTTCAGACGCTGCTCTCGCCTCGTATACCAAGTTCGTCTAAGAGAGAGTTGTCAACCATGGTAATCGAAGAGCCTTCATCTAAGAGCGCGTATGTTTCGACCGACTTATTAACCCCATACAATATTACTGGCAAAATTCTAAACAACAACTTACTTTCGGTATTATTTCTGCAACTGAGTAATGCTGCTTGCGCATCGTTTGGCTGTCGAGTGTGGCTTGGTGGCTGTGTTTGCATCTCGGGCTGATCGGTTCTTTTACTAGTTGGCGCGTCTCTGTTGCGCGCTTGTGCACCTTTCGGCATGCTACTCGTGTTCCGGTCGACCTCGTGCAAGAGTTTATGGTGCATTCTTCTACATCCTTCAATGACACATGGCTTGCGCAGCTGGCAGTCACGCATACCATGTCCGAAGCCGAGACATGCAAAGCATAGTCGAAGCTGCTTTACTTGGCTCCACCTGTTTGGAACATTTAGCTCTTTAAACTGTTTGCACTCCGCTGGCTTATGTTGACCAAGGCATATCGGGCAATTAAATTGGCGTTGAATTTGTGCAGTATGAAGCACGACCCGTCGTTTGTGCTCTCGCACCGATTCACTTCCTTGTACTGTGCAAATAACGTTCGCTAAATTTGTGAGCCACTCGTTAAAGTGCTTCACTGTGGCATATGGCTGTATATTAACGGCATAACTTGCCCATTCAATTCTTTTATTCATGGGCAGTTTCATCACAAGTTCGTCGAGAAGTGTAGGGTTAGCAAGATGTTGCTCCCCACCCTTGGCTGATTGTAGGAACGCGCATATATTATTAACGCTGCTGGCAAATGGGACAAGCTTTATCATGGCATTTTCTGATATGGGTGGTATTTCCTTTACGCGCGCTAGTTGGCTACGGATCAGCTGTTCTGGGCGGCCGAATCTAAATTTAAGTTGCTCTATAATGTTACCAACATTATTCGGATGAATCAGTAGGGATTTCACCGACTCTCGAGCGTCGCCCTTCAAGCTTCTCTGTAACTGTTGGTTATTCTCAAAATTGCTGTACCCATACACTGAAGTAGATTCTGTAAAGGCGGTATAGAATATTGGCCAATCCTCTGCTTTACCACAAAAATCCGGCAAGGGTTGGATTTTTCTAGGTGCAACTGCAGAGCCTACGTGTGAGCATTGAGTGCCATTGGGATTAAAATTCGACGAAGTGGCACCGGCGGTAGGTAGCATTGGATTGGCATACATATGGCTAAGCGGATTATATTGCGAAGTAGCAGTAGATGTAAAGGCACTGAAAGGTGCGCCGGCAAAGTTAAAATTCGACGAAGTGGCACCAGCAGTCGGTAGCGTTGAATTGGCATACATATGATTAAGCGGAATATATTGCGACGTTGTGGCAGGTGTATAGGCACTAAAAAGGGGTGGCGTGTTGCGACTGTTGGTAGAAGTCGACAATGTCACCATATTTGCATTAGTGGTTATTAATTCGTGCATACCCGGCTGGTGTGCGGCTGGCAATTGTGTGATTTGAGTGTGCGAAGCTGACGACATAATGCCTGTAAGGCTATTTGTGGCATTTTGTTCGTCATGATATCTTAACTTTGCTTGCGCCGCTTTTAGGCTGCTTTCGAGTGCGGCGATACGCCTTTGCATGACGTTAAATGTACTTTCACTATCTTGACTTACCAAAGAATCTATTGACTCCGGGCGACTAGTTACTGGCGTGGCAGGCTTCTGGACAACGATACTCGAAGATGTTGAGGGGGGACGACTAGTTATTGGCGAGGCTGGTTTCTGGACAACGATACTCGAAGTTGATGCAGGTGTTGCGACGTCTTTTTCGATTAAGGGCATGACTGTAGTTTTGTACTTCAAACGTTGGCTACGGCGAGGAGACCTTTCCATATAAAATGGTGATGCAATATGCGGCTAAGTACAATCTCTGACAATTGCAGGTATCGTTGCGCGCAGTATGTAAACACGTGTATTTACAGTGCGAAATAAAACTTTGTCGTCGATCAAATCAGAACTTGCGAATTTAACGTTTACATATTAACGGGCAATCGATAACGTTTATTTCTGCAAAGGCAGATTATTAAAAACTTGAATACATTTTACAAACGTCACTTACCGCAGTGTCATTCGCTCCAATTCTTGATCGCCGCCTAAATCACAGTTTGTCGTCGCTTACCGAATTTATAGACTACAAAGTACATAATATTTGGAGCGATCGACATTACGGTTTACAAATACATTAACGAATTAAGTATACAAATTAGATAGTTATAAATGTATGCACCCTTTGTGCTAGCGGATAATTTCCAATCACAGGTAAAGAGAACAAACTTCAATTACATATTTACGTATGGCAAACAAAGGATAACAATAAATTAGAGATGACAACAAATTAGATATGGCACATCAATAAGTCACGCAGTAAAACGGGCGATCTCCAACAAGGACATTGTAAAGGTAACTAGGACATTGCAAGGATATGGCAAAGTTTAATGACTTGAAGATCCAACAACTCAAAAACGAGTTGGAGAAACGAGGAATGGTAACAACAGGCATTAAGCCAGAGCTACAATCACGTCTACGCGAGGCTATGGAAGCGGAAGGAATCAACGTTGACGATTATGTTTTTCAGCTTTCGGAACAGGGAGCGACGAAAATGGAAGAGCAAAAGGATACTCCGGATTCAGTGGCAAATGTGGACACAAACACTTTATTGGCTGCCTTGGCTCAGATGTCAAACAACATAACATCAAGCATGTCATCTCAGTTAGAAGAACTCTGTGGATTCGATGAATCCTCGAATATTTTCCCTGAGTTCGATCACTGTACGTTAAATAAAACACTCCGATTCTGCTTAATAAGTAGTACGCTTTATTCAGTACTAAAAAACGTAGTACAATATCGCGGGTTAATTCACTGTTCATTACTTCACTGTACAACACTTCAAAATAAACTGATTGACGTGCGTTGTCTTTGCGCTTTTATATACCCTAGTAGACTGCGGCTTCATCACCTAGAAATGTCTACACATTTCTGGGTTATTCGTGCAACAGTGTTCTCGAAGCGTTTATCTATCGTCATCTCCTCTTTGTGCCACATTCGCACTATGTGAATTACCTCTCCCTCTCTCGCTCTCACGTCATGTATGTAAACAGCTGTAGTTGTGGTAGTGACGCTAGTGGTGGAAATACACTAGTGCTGGAAGATGAGCGATTCTTGATAACACTCGCCACACTGCCCTCCACCTAAGTCTGATCGTCCCGATCAGACACATTTCCCAATCCGAACGTTGCTAGTCTCTCCAGGGGAACCACTTTCATTTTGTTCCGTAGCATTCCAACAGCCTGTATGCGGTAAACAACGTCGTTGATCCGCTTCACAAGTCTGTATGGTCCTTCCCAGTTGCACTGAACTTTGGGAGACACACTTTTCCCCCGTTGTGGCCCGTATAGGAATACTAAATCTCCTTCCAGGAACCCTTCCGTTTCCATTGCTTTGTCGTACCTGGTTTTCATGTTTTTGCTTATAGTTCTGGTGAATGGACCTGCTTCATCCAAGGTAATCCTCTCAACCGGTGCACCTTTGCTCTGATGCACTCATCGCATTGGCAATCCACTTCTTTACCGACTGACCGTAACCAACCCAATAAAATGTCTGCTTAATCCTCTCCAAGGTCTTCTTGACTCCTAGATGACCTCCACTTGGATCGTTATGCATTTCCCTGAGAACATCAGACACCCGCTATAAGCTTCCGAGTGCATTGACCATCCTCACTCTCCCAAATTCGATGCAAACAACCGGAAACCAATTGTAAACTTTTCCATTGTGCCCAATATGACTTGGCAACTGGACTCTCCACTGACATTTTGTTTTCTTGCTGGTCGCTCGTTTAGGTCAAGCCCTCGGATCACACATACTTCTCCGAATATTCTCAAGCAGGCATTTGTCTATCGAAGCCATTGGTCGAGGAGGTACCTTTGCATTTCGAGTGTCCTTGTGCTTCATCTCTAATGAAACTCCTTTGGTGTGATACCCAATGTTTTGTCGAAAGATCATAGGTACTTCTTGGCCATTGTATCTCATAACTCTATTTCTCAGGTTCATGTGAATGTCTCTCACAGCCAAGAAGTCGACGCCAATGATAACTTCGTCCACAATATCTGCCACTAAGAAGTTGTGGTATGTAGTCGCATTCCCAATCGCAACTTTGCACCGCACTTCTCCATGAACCAGCTTACTTTCACCAGTTACTGTCCACAACTTTGCATCCTGCAATGGTCTTACCCTCTTTTGGACCAAGTCACTTCTAATGATGGAATGAGATGCGCCAGTATCCACAGTGAATAACCGCTCTTTTCCGTCCAAGAAACCTCTAACAGTAACAGTACTTGCTTTCCTTCCGACCTGCGACACAGCAACTATGGGGCATTCTTCTTGCTCATCTCCTCCAGCGTTACCCTTACGCTCACCTGCATTGCTGGATAAATTGGATCCAGATCCACCAGAACGTGCAATATGACCAGACTTTCCGCACTTGAAACATTTAATCGCACCATCGCTTTTCTTTTGTGCTCCATTCAAGGCTTCCAGAACTTTGTTGATTTTTTCGACCAAGTCTGGTGTCTCCTTTTCCACATGGTGAACCTTGTTATCTGGTTTACATAAAAGCGATGCTGTCTCTTGAAATAAAGCGTGTGATACCGTCTCTGCGAATGTCCTTTTGGGGTTTGCATATGCGGCTCGCTTCGTCTCTACATCCATTATTCCATTTATGAATCTTTGGATCTTTACCCTCTCGATGTATTCCACGGGTGCGTCTGCGTTCGCCAAATCGCGCGATTTTTTATTCAAAATTTTCTTTTTTTTAAATAAACCCAACAGTACAGGTTTCTTGATTATGGAAAAGCGCCGCAGGCGAAAATTTATTTTATTTATTTTTAATAAACACAAAGGTTTCTCATCATCATTCATCATTAACACTTGTATAATTATAGTCTAGTTATAACTACTTGATGGGTTAGTTATAACTACTTTGTGGGTTAGTTTTAACTAGTTGATGGGTTAGTCCTGATGGGTTTACTTATAACTAATTTATGGGTTTGTTATAACTACTTTATGAGTTAGTTATAACTACGACGCAGAGAAGGACTCCTTCTACGATAAACTTGAACAGACTTATGATCGCTGCCCCCAGCATGATATCAAAATCGTGCTCGGCGACTTTAATGCGAAGGTGGGCAAGGAAGGAGTCTTTGGTCCAACAGTTGGAAAATTTAGTCTCCATGATATAACATCCCCCAACGGCACTAGGTTGATTGACTTCGCCGCTGCTCGCAATATGGTCGTCAGTAGTACCAGGTTCCAGCATAAACGAATACACCAAGCCACCTGGCTGTCTCCTGATCAAAGAACAAGAAACCAGATTGATCATGTCATGATCGACGGCAGGCATAGCTCCACCGTTCTGGACGTGCGTACCCTGCGTGGTCCCAATATCGACTCGGACCATTATCTTGTTGCAGCCAAAATACGCGCACGCCTCTGTGTAGCAAAGAAAGTGCGCACAGTAACGGAAGGAAAGTTTGACGTCGAGAAGCTGCGCACGACACAGACAGCTGACAATTTCTCCACTCGACTCTCACACCTGCTATCGGAGAGCAATCCTCGACCTAACGATGCAATCGAGCAATGGGAGCATATCTCTCACTCATTACGTACCGCCGCTGAGGCCACTATAGGGTTCCAGCGAGCCGCAAAAACAACTGGTACGATGAGGAATGCAGCACTGCCTCGGACAAAAAGGACGCTGCCTACAGGGAGACGTTGCGAACGGGTGCAACCCGCAGTGTATGGCAACGCTATCGTGAGGCAAAGAAGGAAGAGAGACGCCTTTTCAGAAAAAAGAAATGTGAGGCCGAAAGGCGTGAGTGTGAGGAGCTTGAGATGCTGGCTGACAGGAATGATGCCCGAAAATTCTATGAAAAGATCCGGCGGATGACGGAAGGTTTTAAGACCGGGGCAAGTTCCTGTAAGGACAACAATGGCGACCTGGTAACCGACGTACAGAGTGTACTTAAATTATGGAGGGAGCACTTCTGCTCACTGCTAAATTGCGAGGGAGACGTCGAACCCGATACCCCAATCCCTGACGATGGAAAAGTCGTCGCACCACCTGACTATGACGAAGTGAAGATAGCTATATCCCGGCTCAAAAACAACAAAGCGCCTGGAAAAGACGGACTTCCGGCAGAGCTGTATAAACACGGAGGCGAGGAGCTGGTAAAAAGCATGCATCAGCTCTTATGCAGAATATGGTCAGACGAGTGCATGCCTCCAGATTGGAATTTAAGTGTGCTCTGCCCAATCCACAAGAAAGGCGATCCCGCTAACCGCACCAACTACCGCGGAATCAGCCTTCTTAATATCGCATATAAGGTTCTTTCTAGCGTGTTGTGTGAAAGACTGAAGCCCATCGTAGACAAGCTGATTGGACCTTATCAGTGTGGCTTTAGACCTGGTAAGTCTACCATCGACCAGATTTTCACGATACGCCAAATCCTGGAGAAGACCCATGATAAAAGAATCGACACACACCATCTCTTTGTCGATTTCAAAACCGCTTTTGACAGCGCAAAAAGGAGTTGCCTGTATGCCGCCATGTCTGAATTTGACTTCCCTGCAAAGCTGATACGGCTTTGCCAAATGACGTTGAGCAATACTAACAGCTCCGTCAGAGTCGGGAAGGACCTCTCTGAGCCATTTGAAACCAAACGAGGCTTCAGACAGGGCGACTCCCTTTCGTGCGATTTCTTCAACCTGATGCTGGAGAAGATAATTCGAGCAGCAGAGCTAAACCGCAATGGTACAATCTATTACAAGAGCGTGCAATTGCTGGCGTATGCCGATGATATTGATATCATTGGCCTTAACAACCGCGCCGTAAGCGCTGCCTTCTCTGGACTGGATAAGGAAGCGAAAAAAGTGGGTCTTGCGGTCAACGAGGACAAGACGAAGTATTTGCTGTCATCAAAGAAAGAATCGGCGCACCTGCGCCTTGGCAGCCACGTCACTGTTGAAAGTTACAAATTTGAAACTGTGAGGGACTTCGTCTATTTGGGAACCAGCATTAACACCGAAAATAATATCAGTCTAGAAATCCAACGGAGAATCACTCTTGCGAACAAGTGCTACTTTGGACTGAGTAGGCAATTGAGAAGTAAAGTCCTCTCTCGAAGAACAAAGATCACGCTCTATAAGTCTCTCATCATACCTGTCCTGATGTATGGCTCAGATTCATGGACAATGTCAAGAGAAGATGAGATGGCCCTTGGAGTATTTGAGAGAAAAGTTCTCCGGAAGATTTATGGTCCTTCCCGTGATGCCGACGGCGAGTATCGAAGGAGATTTAACGATGAGCTGTACGAGCTTTACGCAGATCTGACCATAGTCCAGCGAATTAAAGCCCAAAGGCTCCGCTGGCTGGGTCACGTCATGCGAATGGACAAAGAAGCTCCAGCCCAGAAGGTTTTCCAATCGTCACCCGAATTCGGCAGCAGAGGAAGGGGGAGGCCTCGACTGAGATGGAAACAACAGGTGGAGGATGACTTGAACTGCCTTGGGGTTTCCAATTGGCGTCAGTTATCGCTAAAAAGGAATGACTGGCGTGCTTTGATAGGCGACGGCCAAAATCGCTTAGGCGGTTAAACGCCAATAAATGATGAATGATGATAACTACTTGATAACTTGATTGGTTAGTCCTCATGGGTTAGTTATAACTAGTTTATGGTTTTGTTACAAATACTTTATGAGTTAGTTATAACTACTTGATGGGTTAGTTATAGCTTCATTATGGGTTAATTGTAACTACTTTATGGGTTAGTTTAACTTGTTTTCTTTTTCGTTTAAACCCGTATCGGTTTCTTTTTAATAAACGCAACAGTTTCTCATCATTATTCATCATTAATTATTATTAAAGGTTAGTTATAACTACTTTATGTGTTAGTTATAGCTACTTTAGAGGTTAGTTATAACTACTTATGGGTTAATTATAACTACTTTGCGAGTTAGTTATAACTACTTGATAGGTTAGTTATAACTACTTGATTTGTTAGTTATAACTACTTCATGGGTTAGTTATAACTACCTGATAGCGCTTTCGGTTGTAAATCGCGTGATTTTTATTCCAAATTATCTTTATTTTTATGGTAATAAATGGAAATTGTTTTCTAATAATTTATTGACTGTTAGTTATAACCACTTCATAGGTTATTGTTATCCGAAAGTGGGGATACTCTCATAATAAACACCACTAACTACTTTATGCGTTAGTCATAACTAGTTTATGGGTTAATGAAACCTAAAAGAGCAGCTTTTATTTTATAAACCTTTGGGTTAGTTTTATAACTACTTTATCGTTTTTTGGTACATAATTGTTTGTGAGTTACCACTTCTTCCATGTTAGACACTATTTTGTAGAAGTTTAAGATATACAAATTACCTGATTCGGTTTGAGTCATTTTAAATGAATCATTTTTAACAATATAACTTGCTAAACACTGCATACAACTTTTAGAGCGAGTAAGCAAAAGTTCCGTTAGTTTCAACAGCTCTAACTAATGAAAATATCCAGTGGCGCTAGTCTCAGAGGGTGTGTAACAAATAATAACTAAATGCATACAGTTAGCAAGAAGTGCGAATTGTATTATCAGTTCTAGGTATTAACACAAAGGGCATTTTCCATAAATGCTTGTATAATTTTTATAATATTTCCTAAAGTTATAGGAAGTCATAAAAAATACGGTGATAATTCGGTTTTGCACAATAAACATTTTTTGAAGATCTGGCAATGCCTTTTTGATCGTACTCGATAAACATATGAACGAGGAACAATTAGTTCAAGTTGAGCTCTCGCTACGAGGCTCTTTAGTTTTGTGTGTAAAATAAATAAAAGTTGTAATTGTGAAATAAAAAGTGTTATAAAACAAAATATACTAAAGAAAATGGGAAATGGTGAATAAACAAAATAAGTACATGTGTAATTGAATAAACATATGCAAATATTTTGTTTATTCATGTATTCACTTCAGCAGTTGCTACTCGCTGTAACTGCAAGTAATATAAAGGCATTGTTGTAAAAGTAGGTCGCCTCCCAGTTGGTGCACCCTGGGTAACGCCAAATGACCTACATAGCCTGCACGGCTAGTTTAGTTTCTTGTATTGCCGGATCTACGAGAACGGTACCAGTACTTGTGCTGTACCCATCGTGCCGAAACGACCCGGGCCGTTTTCTTATGTCGACCCGGCCAAGAGCAATACACTCGAGGTGACCCTGTCTGACATTTAGGCAGGGCTACCCCTCGTTACAACAACAACCACCTAGTAATTCCGGTGATGGCGGTTTTTTAAGATAATAATTTTCGGGACTTATGCTATTTACTCGCGTTTGAAATAAAAAATAAGCAGTGCGGGTGATAAAAGAAGCCATGTTCCTAAATTTAAAAAGAATTTTATGTGTTGTAATTTTAGGGAAATCTAGTTAAATGAGTAATTTTGTTTTAGTGAAATTGCAACTTTAAGTGCAATTTTCTTATAAAATATAAGCCGTCGACCTGTCCCGTAGTCTATGGGACCCCCTCTATCCCTCCACAAAAAATGAAAGAAATCGGGACCGTACATTATTGGAAAGTCAACCCCGATTCGCTCCGTGTACGGACTCGCTAAGTTAGCATTTATCCTTGTCGATATATCGTTATCGTGAAAAAACATCGATAGTGCACCAGAAAAACTATCGATATTATCGATAGTGCCATCAATTGTTTTCCAGTTCTAGTGCCATCGATCGTTTTCTGCTCCAATAATTTTGTAAAATGAGTGTTCTTGAATGGAGAAGTTTTAAGTCCTATAAATTGGCTTTGCTTTCGGATATATGTAAATTTTGCGTCCGATCTAAAATCGTTGCCCACTGTGCTAATGGTAATATATATGTTTTCTGTGAAGAAACGGGGATGATTCACATTTGCTTTCGGAATTCATGGGTATCAAGTTTTCGGCACAATTTTTCTAATATCCGAATGTGTACCCTTACTACTAATAACGAATACTTGGTGGTTGTATCACAAAGGGAGCACGACAGCAAGTTACTCGTTGAGGTTCTGATCATGGACACCAATAATCGCCAGGAACGTCTTGCTTCCGTTGGATCAGCTAATTTGGAAGTCTCCGGGCAAATATCAGTTATTCGAGCGTGTGTATGGGATAGGGGTTCATTATGTATTTCTCTTGGACTAGATTCTGGAGATCTATTCCTGCATCTATCGGCTGCTAATTTTGATATGACACCGAATTTCAACTGTATTCCGTATGGAAAAATGCCAGTTATTGGCATCGAGTTTCAACAAACAAACGATGCAAACTATATGTTCGTGGCTTCTGAGAAAGTTGTTCGTTTGTACTCTATTGTCAATAATAGCATTATAGATATTAAAGTAATTTTAGAATCCCCGGCCCTTGCCATAAGCTGTATCGCATCCCAAAATGGATTGGAGAATTCATTTTTACTGGTTGCTAGAGAGGATGCTGTTTACTGTTTCAGTATAGATGGAAGAGGGCCCTGTTACGCTATAAGTGGGAAAAAAAAGGCAATCGCCTCTTTGAAGGAAAACATTGTAATATTAACGGAATCAGAAGAGAAACAAGATAATTACATAATTATTATGCTAGATGTTTACAACAAAACCATAGTTTACCAAAAAGATATTAGGAAAGCAAAGAATATGCTAGTAACAAATAAAATTAGTTGCTACATACCAATAGAAGATGATATTTATATTACCATAGAGCTAAGTATTCAAAAAAAATTAGAATTATTAACCAATGCAAATCTGTATGTGTTAGCTGTAAGTTTACTTAAAGACTCTAAACGAGATTTTCAAGGAAATGTGTTTTTGAAATATGGCGATTACTTCCTGCATAAAGGAGACACTAGTTGTGCTACTTCAAAATATATCAAAACTTCCGCTTTAATAGATCCTTATTTTATTATAAAAAATCTTTCAGATTCCAAGTATAATATTAATCTGTATACATTTTTGGAACATTTGGTAAACATCGGCAAGGCGTCTGGTGCACAAACTGAACTTTTTAATATTTGTACCAAAAGAACTTTCTCAAAAAACAAAAAGGTTAACTCAATGGACGCTATGTTCAATTCCAATATGCTTTCTAAAACATTGCTCACGTTTTTAAAGTCAGTTGATACTGTAAAAGAGAATAACTTTGATGAATCCTGTAATAATTTGCATCATGAAATAATAGTAAATTGTCCAAAAACCACCTCCGCATATTGGGAAAATATTTTTAAGGTGCTTAAAATGGCCACGAATCCAGAGTGCTTTATACCACTATTAATACCTACCGAGCAAAACTGTACGGAGTTTTTAAAATACCTAGTTTTGGTCACTAAACAAAGTTCCTTAATATTCAGTATTATACTTGAACACAATTTAAATGAATGGCATAATAACGGGAAGACGAGTTTAAACATAATAAAATTAATACAATCTTTCAACAATGAGTTATTAGAGCGAGTTCTTATCTCATTGGTCAATCACTCATTCTGGCAAGGCGTTTCATATTTACGTGAAGGGTTTGAAATTTCAACAAGCGGTTTAAAATCATGTGTGGGATCAAATTTAAATAAAAATTTGTATCTTAACACAAACTATACTAGGCAAACATTTGAAGTTTTAGTCCCTAATTCACAAGTTCGGTTTGAATTTTCAAATAACTTATTTGGAACTAGTTTAGCGGACATAAAACTACTGCAAAGATCTAGTGGAATAGCTGCGAAAAAATGTTTGAATATAGGAAAAATAAAGAATATCTTTTGTGGCAAAGAAGTAAATACTTTTTATGGCACAAATACATTATTGTCTTGTTTACATATATCTAAAACCAATTTATTGAAATTTAAGACCTGTCCCATAGAGTTTAGAGAAAATATTTGTATGATCTGCAAACTTAATTTATGTCTTCCCACAATTTATTTTTTATGTCAGCACGCATTTCATGTAGAATGTGCAGCACATGGTTTGGGTAAAAATATATGCCCTATATGCTCATCTCAACCTTTTTTATTTACTGACATCACTCCCAATAGTGAACAACCACATCATGGGAACAGCACAATAAATCTGTTATCCATTATGTTAACACATAGTATTTTAAGTTAATTAAATAATTTGTACACCTACATTAGCTGGTCCCAAAAAATCAACATTGTTTTATTTAAACGCATAGGTACCCCAATTTTGACCATTATGTATCAAAAACTATCCTGACAAAGATTTATGCAATTCTAACTACGGATACTCGTACCTAGTACCGGTTTGCAGTTAAGTCATTAGGCAAAAGTTACTGCATTTTGCAAATTTAATTATACTGCTAAAGTCTGGTTTTCATTAGGTCAAACTTTGAGAAAAGGTTCATTTACACGGGCCGATTTTTATCGAACCACTCAGAGTTGTCAAAGAATGCATTCTTTTCGGAATAATTATTCCATTTATTGTAGGGTTTCGGAATGCAGCCTTTCATCCATTTGCCGGAATGCGGACTTCAATTTAGAAGGGTTGACCCTTAAATACAAGGTGAAGATCGATCGAATTGCTGTTTACACGGTCGATTGAAAAAAAGGTTAGAAAAATCGACCCGTGTAAATCATCTTTAAGTCCCGTTTGCATTGCTCGATTTTTCGTTCAATTTCATGTTGATTCTGAAAATTGACTCGTGTCAACGGGTATTGCTAAATTGCATGCAACAAAGTTGGTAGCCAACCGAGTTTTGTTCAACTCATCATTCAACTTTTGTACAACCTTGCGTTTGTTTACGAATGTCAGATTTTGAGGTAAAATTTTAATATATTTTGACAAAATTTTTCATCAATAAAATTGTAGCAATTTTAATTGGCATGAATTCGCCTAGACCTTTTTTGATCATTACCAACACAAAGAGCAAAACCGGCGTGTTCCATCCCATCCAACTAGAAGAGTTCACAAGGCGCTCTTTCGGACTGCCTGCGCGGTGCGCTTAGGACTCTTTAAAGGACTGCTGACTCCTCTATTCAAATCCGTAGACGCTTCAATTAGGATTTCTTCAAGAGAATTTTGACGGAGTCCCTTTTCGCTCCTTTTGAGCGCTCCGTACTTTGTTGGATTTGATACGTAAAGCATTGCCTAGCTAGGATGTCCGATAATTTTATACCCGATTGACTAGATCTCTATTTTCGCTGTTGTTGTAACGAAATGTTGCCCTACCTAGAAGTACCTAACGCTTAAGGGTCGAATACATAAAGCTTTGTTAACCTCGCCTGACATTTGCTACCTCAAAACTTTGCGTCCAACTTCAGAGGTATGCTACAATGAACGCCTTGACGCTTCTCTTTTATGTATCTGTTTTCGTTATTTTTTTCCTTGCATTCAGAGTGTTTTGGTTAATTTATTAATTTAATAGAGAAAAAATTAATTAAATATTATTTTCTCCAATATTTTATTCTTTAATTAAAGCAAAGTCATCAACCTCTGATTGTCAAAGCAAGCAAAATTTGAGAGTTTGCCAAATTTCAACCTCGCTTCAACTTTGAGGTCTCCAATTTGCCATGCTTGGTTTAAATACGTATACTGAACTTTTCTGTCAAAGTCAAAGTTTGAGGTAAAGCCAAAATAAAGTTTTATGTAACTGACCCTTTATTGCCCCTAAATTGCCACCTTTTAATAGGAAACAAACAGTTTCAATATCATTAGGCCAGAGTGGGAACGGTGTTAAAAGGGTATGCTAAGAGGAGCAAGTGAATAAATGGTTAGTGTCGCGAGGAGAAGAACCACATACAGCGCAAACATTTTGGGCCCTCCGTATTCAGTCGGGATAAGGGGTCAGTTACATAAAACTTTATTTTGGCTTTACCTCAAACTTTGACTTTGACAGAAAAGTTCAGTATACGTATTTAAACCAAGCATGGCAAATTGGAGACCTCAAAGTTGAAGCAAGGTTAAAATTTGGCAAACTCTCAAATTTGTCTTGCTTTGCTTGCTTTGACAATCGGATCTTGATGACTTTGCTTTAATTAAAGAATAAAAAGTTGGAGGAAATAATAATTAATTAATTTTTTCTCTATTAAATTAATAAATTAACCAAAACACTTTGAATGCAAAGAAAAAAATAACGAAAACAAATGTATAAAAGAGAAGCGTCAAGGCGTTCATTGTAGCATACCTCTGAAGTTGGACGCAAAGTTTTGAGGTAGTAAATGTCAGGCGAGGTTAACAAAGCTTTATGTATTTGAACCTTAAGCATTGTGTATCAATACCAATTGTAAACTCTTCTGCATAGACGTCAAAATTCCAAAATGAGTTTAACACCTGTTTGAGATTGTGGTTTATATCAAGTGTGATATCATAGACATAGTCGTGAAAACTTCAAAGTGAGTTTAGTCACCTGTTTTTAATTTCCTTTTTTGTCTCACTCCTTTCCATCTTCCCATCTCTTTCTACCATTAGGTAAAAGATAGGAGACCGCCATGTTGATGTGTGCAGGATGTTAAACAACGCCATTTGCTTTTCTGTTATTCGGTGCTGGCGACATTTTAATATGTGCAGGATGTAAACAAACCGACATTTTAATGTGTGTTGTCAAAAGAAGAGTTCACACTTGGTATTGATACACAATGCCCTTAAGTTTCGCATATTACATTACCCAGATCAGAGCTGAAGGAGAGTGCCTCCGGTTTCTCTTGGGCGATCGTGTCCCTCTGACGCAACCGGTAGTACTTGTTGTAGCAGGACGACATTCGCCTGACGGGAGGTGTTCCCTGTCTTTGTGTGGATACCGTTGAGGACCTGTCTATGAACCCACGAATCAATAGAGGTGGTTTTATAATGCCGTTGTTGTGAAAAAAATCAATAAATAAAAATTGAATTTTTTCTATTTTCATTTAATCTTTTTTCATGACATAAATAACCGTCAAATGTCTACAAAAAATGGATTGATGTAAACGTGTAGTCAACTCAATTTCGAATCAATGGCAAATGCGACGAAAATTGATTCCAAAATTGAACAATGTAAACAGGCCTTAAAGGCAATTTTGAAAAAACTATACTACCCGTTTACATTAATCAATTTTTTAAAAAACTATTTGACGGGAGTATGTACATTAATCAATTTTTTTAAAAACTATTTGACGGGAGTATGTATTAAGGGAACACCCTAGGTGGGTGAGCGTACCGCCCTGGGAATCGTAACGGCTCACCTTACGGACTCGTCTGGTTAGATGGTATGAACGCACACGTTTTGCTCTGGGTGCTGGTTTTGAATGCGCGAAAAATCGCCTAGACGGACTCAATGCCAAAAAAAAACAACAATTTGTTGTTGTTGTAGCGAGGTGTAGCCCTGCCTAAATGTCAGACATGGTCACCCCGAGTGTATTGCTCTTGGCCGGGTCGATATAAGAAAACGGCCCGGGTCGTTTCGGCACGATGGGTACAGCACAAGTACTGGTACCGTTCTCGTAGAACCGGCAATACAAGAAACTAGCCGTGTAGGCTATGTAGGTCATTTAGCGTTACCAAGGGTGCACCAACTGGGAGGCGACCTACTTTTACACCCCCTACAATTTCATTTATATTTATTTAATTTATTACAACATTTGTCAACAAAATCTGACTAAAATTTACGAATGTCAGTTCGAAAACAAACTCAAAAGTTAAATGTTGAGTTGATCAAAAGTCGGCTGGCTACCAACTTTGTTGCATGCAATTTTGCAAGACCCGTTGAAACGAGTCAATTTTCAGAATCAACATGAAATTGAATGAAAAATCGAGCAATGTAAACGGGACTTTAGGGCGAATTTCTCAACTATCCGTCAACTTAAGGCTCACTTTAAATTTTATCAGGCAGTTCAATTGAACTGGCTGTTACCCAACAAACCATGAAGCTGGTTTTCGATTCGAGGTACATTCTAGAACTATCCCCATTCTCCAATCTCTAACGTTAGAGGACGACTCGAGAATCACAGCGTTCTCTAACAAAATGGGATATACGTACTGCCGGTTCTGCGAGAAAGGTACATGTGCTTGCGCAGTACCCTTCGTACCGAAACGACCCAGGTTGTATTTTTTTTTATATTGCAGCCTGGCCAAGAGCAGTACACCCGAAGTGACCCTGTCTAACGTGTCACGATTCCTCCTCCTAAATTTGTCATCCTTGGAGCAGTCCCTTGCAGCAGGGCTGCTCCTTATTCTCTTGTTCCGGTCTGGCATTGAGCTAAACCCTGGTCCAACAGAATGGTTCTGCTGTGTGTGCCGGAAGAAAATTTATACCAGACGTTCGCATTCAGTGCAATGCACATCTTGTAAAGGTTGGCTTCACAAGTCTAGTTGCTCCGGACTAGATCCAAAAACACACCGGCCTCTTAGTTTCTTTAAAACCTTCGTGGCGCCTTGCTGTTCACGTCCTAGAACGTCTCGTGGCTCGCGACGCTCCGGCGTAGCACTATCGCCTCCCCCTCGCAATACATATATTGCTCAGCAAGCATTGTGTGTTCCCAGTTGTAGCTCGCGCCCTAGTGCGCCAACACCTTATACAGCAGCTCATAGCTACTTCCTACGTAGCACATCTACAGATGTAGTGAGCACTGCTGAGCTACAACCCCCGCCCCAAAATATTCCCCTCCCCTCTTCTTCTTCCGGTACCGGCACAAATGTGAATCAAGGCCATCAGCTCCTGGTCCCTCACACTATGTGCACTGTTTGTCGGCACAGAATATATGCGTCCAGAGTGCCATCGGTCAAGTGCAATACATGCCTTGTCCAATGTCACCTGCGCATATGCTCAGGGCTCGCAAACAGAAATTTATGGACTGATGCGTATGTTGCGCCGTGTTGTCGAGCTGTGCAGCCCACATTGCCGACAAATTCTACCTCGTCTCCCAACTAGCGGTTTTGTCGCCTTCAGGACTGCGACGACGATCACGGACTAGCATATTACCTCCACGGCGAGCGCATCAGTCCCTGACTCCCAGAGTGACCATTGCCTCTCCCCCGCATTTCAAAATAATGCAATTAAACTGCAACGGTATAACTGGCAAGATTGTGGAGATCACCAAGTTTATGCAGCAAAACTCCATCAAAATTGCTGCAATCCAGGAGACTAAACTTGGCACCCACTCGGATCTCAGAGCGAGTGGTGGCTACCACATTCTCCGGCATGATCGTAAGGACGGTGGGGGTGGTCTTGCGTTCATCATCCACCAAACCGTGCGGTATAGGGAATTTGCATTCAACACCGACCAAGAGGACATACCCCTAGAGCGACAGGGTATTGTCGTTTCAGCTGGAGGGGTTGATCTCGAGCTGATAAACATCTACATACCTCCCGTCACCTGTTGTCCCAGAAGTTATCGCCCTGATTTAAGCGATTTCCTACGGGGCGATAACCGTGTCATTATGGGCGATTTTAATGCACACCACGACATGTGGCATTCACGCCATTCTGCTGACGGCAGAGGACGGGAAATAGCCGAGCAAATTGACGCTTCCACATTCTGCGCGGTGAACACGGACGCCCCCACGAGGATGGCAGTTGTTGTTGTTGTTGTAACGATGTGTAGTCCTGCCCAACGCGTATTTTTCCTTAACCTAATTGTCATCAATATCTTCTAACGGGAGTCCAAGGAAACTAGCAGTTTCAATAGGATTGGACCAAAGAGAGATGGGTGTTAGAAGAGTGGGCTCAAATGAGCAAGAAAATAAGTGATTGGTATTGTGGGGGGATGAGCCGCATGCCGGACATACATTCGGCACATCAGGGTTCAGTCTAGATATGTAGGAGTTTAACCTACTACAATATCCAGAGCGTAATTGAGCCAGAGTGACCCTTGTCTCTCGAGGAAGATGACGCTCCTCTTCAGAAATGCCAGGTGTTGCGGCATGTAAGACATTGTTTAGCGGACAGAGCGCAGAGTAATGGCCAACAGACGTTGTATGGATATGCCCCAAAGCCTGTTTGTGCACCTGTAGATCAAACGGCGTTGTTATATAGTGACGGATCTCATCAAAATGTTTACGTAGATGCGACCTTATGGTCCTAGGAGGCGGAATGAGTTCAAGCAGTTGTCTACCGGGATGCTGTGGTTTACAGCAGTTCAGTAGGTACTGCTTGTTTAGCATTTCATTATGCTCCCTAACTGGAAGCATTTCCACCTCATTATGTATATGAGATATAGGTGACATAAGGACGCACCCCGTAGCGGTTCTGAGCGCGGTGTTTTGACAGGCCTGAAGCTGATTCCAGTGAACGTCTGCAAGCCCCGCCGACCATATCGGCAACGCATAGTTCAGGATCGGCCGACCAATTGCCTTGTACGTTACCAACAACGTTTCTTTGTCTTTACCCCAAGTACTGCCGGCTAGTGACTTGAGGATTTTGTTGCGGCTCTGTAATTTTGAGACAATTGCGGCTGAATGGGCAGCGAAAGTGTGCATGGTGTCAAAAGTCACTCCTAAAATTTTTGGGTGAGCGACAGTAGGTATTTTATGATCACCTACATAGATTTCTAATTCCATGCCAACCTGCGCCGTCCACGTCGTGAATAAGGTCGCCGAAGACTTTGTTGGCGACAATGTCAAGGTTCGGGCAGTAAAGAACTCGACTAGAGAGGGGAGATAACCATTTATTTTGGAGCACAGCTCATCAACGGAAGTACCAGTTGCCAATATCGTGCAATCGTCTGCGTAAGAAACAATCGTAACTTCTTCTGGTGGAGGAGGAAGCTTCGAAATATAGAAGTTAAACAATAACGGGGAGAGGACACCACCCTGTGGTACCCCTTGTTTTATCTTCCTGGCTTTAGATTTTTTGTTTCTAAATACAACAGACGACCGACGACCACTGAGATAATTGGCGGTCCAACGCTTTAGACAGGGGGGGAGTGACGAGTCTTCCAAATCAGCTACAAGTTGCCCATGATTTACTGTGTCAAAAGCTTGACTCAAATCAAGTGCAACTAGAACCGTCCTGTCATTAGGCCTATTTTGATTAAGACCGTCAGTTATCTGAGTGTTTATGACATTTAGAGCAGATGTTGTGCTCCTACCTTTCCTGAAGCCATGTTGGTGCTCGGCTAACATCAAGTGTGATGTGTAGAGCGGGAGTAGGACCGCCTCAAGTGTCTTTACTACTGGCGAGAGGAGTGATATCGGGCGATATGATTCCCCAACGTTAGCTGGCTTGCCAGGCTTTAGTAGTGGGATCACAGTTGCCTGCTTCCATTTGTCGGGTATGACAGCTGTGATCAGAGACAAATTGAAGACGGCCGTTAAATATTTGACTCCCGCTAGGCCGATATGTTTTAGATGCACCATGGCTATGCCATCAGGGCCGATGGCTTTGGAGTTTTTGGCCTTCCGGATGGCCTCTTGAACCTCTGTAGCGGTGATGGGAACGGGGGCATAGTTTTTGTGTTTATGCGCACGCCTGAAGATTCCACGTCTAGCCCTGTCTTGCGCAGGGTGTGGGACATATTGTCGACAAAAAGCCTGTGCACATTTCCTGGGGTCATTTATTGTCTTGTCACCAAAGGTAATGTCGACATTTTTTGGTGGACCCGAAGGATTCGACAAGGACTTGACGGTGGACCATAATTTCCCAACACCGGTAGAGAGGTTACAAGACCTGAGGTGCTCCTCCCATTTGGTTTGTTTGTGTTCGTTAACCAGCCTTCTGATTTCCACGTTGAGATCACCGATCTGTGGGTCAGATGGATCGATGTTGCGTATGAGGTCACGTTCGTTGGCCAAGGCTGCGGCCTCAGCTGGGAAGTTAGGCCTGATATCTTTTATCCTACCAGCTGGTATGAAACGGGCTGTAGCCTTTTTAATGACCTCACGTATGTTGCGCTCGCCAACGTGTACGTCAGTGGGAATGGGAAGATCACCAAAGGAGCTCTCCGTGAATTCCAAAAAGCCGACCCAATTGGCCTTTTTGAAATTCACGTAAGTACGTTTCTCCGACGTGATAAAATCCGTGGCACGATCGACAGACAGGATGATAGGCAGGTGGTCGGATGACAGGGCCACCATAGGTTGCCAGTTGATGCTGTTAATTAACCCCGGGCTAACAATAGTTAGGTCCGGGGAGCTACTGCAGTTAACAGCCATCCTAGTTGAGGAGTCTCCGTTCACAGTACAGAAAGAGGAGTTATCAATTTGCTCGGCTAATTCCCGTCCTCTGCCGTCCACCGAAAGGTGTGAATGCCACATATCATGATGGGCATTAAAATCGCCCATGATGATACGGTTATCGCCACAAAGAAACGCCCTAAGGTCAGGACGATAACTTCTGGGGCAGCAGGTGACGGGAGGAATGTATATATTGATTAGCTCGAGATCAACGCCACCAGCTTGTATAACTATACCTTGACACTCTAAAGGTAAGTCACTTTGGTCAGTGTTGATATCAAATTCCCTATACTGCACCGTATGGTGTACAAGGAACGCGAGACCACCTCCGCCGTCTGTACGATCATGCCGGAGTACGTGGTAGCCTCCACTCGCTCGGAGATTCGAGTGGGGGCCAAGTTTTGTCTCCTGGATTGCAGCAATTTTGATTTTATGTAGCTGCATAAATGTGGTTATCTCCGCTATCTTGCCGGTCAAGCCGTTGCAGTTAAATTGCAACAATTTAAATTGCGAAGGAGAGGCAATGGCCACTCTGGGAGTTAAAGACTGATGTGTTCGCCTAGATGGTGGTAGGTTATGTCGCGATATTGATCTCCGTTGCAGTCCTGAAGCCGGCGGAATTCGTTCACTATTAGATGAGTGTACTTCCGTCGGCGTTGAGGGCTGCACAACTCGACAGCAAGGCGCGACAAACACATCAGTCCAAAGATTTCTGTTTGCGAGCCCAGAACATATGCGTAGGTGACACAGGCCTAGGCAGGAGTTGCACTTGACCGATGCCACAGACGCATATATCCTGTGCCGACATACAGTGCACGAAGAGTGAGGGACCAGAAGTTGATGGACTTGACTTTCATTCGTGCTAGTGCCGGAAGAAGTTATTAAAGAGTTTAGAGACGGGGGCTGAAGCTCAGTAGTGCTACAAGCATCAACCGATGTGCTACGAAGAAAGTAGCCATGAGTGGGTGCTTGTGCTGTTGATGCACTAGGAAGTAAGCTACAGCCGGGAACACATATATTCTGCTGGGCAATATAATTATTGCAGGTCGTGGAGACTTGATTATTATTAGAGGGCGATAAAGCAACATATGAGCGTCGCTTGCCTCGGGACGTCCTACGACGTGAACAGCAGGGCGCCACAAAATTTTTATAGAAACTAGTGGGCCGATGTGCTTTCGGATCTAGTCCGGAGCAACTAGATTTGTGCAACCAACCTTTGCATGATGCACACTGTACTGAGTGTGATCGTCTTGTATATATTTTCTTCCGACAAACGCAGCAGAACCATTCTCTTGGGCCAGGATTTGGCTCAATGCCAGCCCGGATCAAGAGAATAAGGAGCAGCCGTGCTGCAAGGGGCTGTTCCGGGGATGACAATAGGTGAGGGAATCGTGACGCGTTAGACAGGGTCACTTCGAAATGTATTGCTCTTGGCCGAGTCATTATAAAAAAAACAACCCGGGTCGTTTCGGTACGAAAGGTATTGTACAGGTACAAATACCGTTCTCGCAGAACCGGCAATACGTGGCAGTAAATTGCAGTTGCTCCCCGGACATAACAATTGTTAGTTCGGGTCTAATAAACTGCATAAACTGGTGCCCAATGGTGGCTTTGGCATCAGATCACCTGCCAATCGTCCTGTCCGTTGATCGTGCCCCGGATTTTATCACCTCTGAGAAGAGATCCTACGTAAACTTCAGGAGGGCTGACTGGGTTGGCTTTACTGAGTTTACTGAGAGCTCCTTTGGTGCTCTTCCCATACCGACTGACGTACGCCAAGGTGAAAAGGAAATACGTAAGGTCATAAATAGAGCTGCAGCCCTTTTCATACCAGCTGGGAGAATACAAAATATACGGCCAAACTTCCCAACTGAAGCTGCAGCCCTGGCCAATGAACGTGACCTTATACGTAGCATCGATCCCGCAGACCCACAGATCAGTGGTCTCAACGCGGAAATCAGACGGCTGGTAGATGAACACAAACATGCCAAATGGGAGGAGCATCTGAGGTCTTGTAACCTCTCTACCGGTGTTGGAAAATTATGGTCCACAGTCAAATCCCTGTCAAATTCGACGGGCCCACCAAGAAACGTAGACATCACCTTTGGTGATAAGACGTTTAGTTACCCGAAGAAGAGTGCAACGGCCTTTTGCCGACAGTTTGTACCACACCCTGCACAGGACAGGGACAGACGTAGGATCTTCAGGCGTGCGCATAAACACAAAAACAATGCCCCCGTTTCCATCACCGCTACAGAGGTTCGAGAGGCCATCAGGAAAGCCAAAAACTCTAAAGGCATGGGCCCTGACGACATAGCCATGGTGCATTTAAAACACATCGGCGAAGAGGGAGTAAAATACCTCACTACCGTCTTCAATTTGTCCCTGGCCACTTCTGTCATACCTGAAAAATGGAAGCAGGCTGTCGTGGTCCCACTACTAAAGCCTGGCAAGCCAGCTAACGTAGGGGAGTCTTATCGTCCGATATCGCTCCTCTCGCCAGTAGTGAAGACATTGGAGGCGGTATTACTTCCTCTTTACACATTAAAGTTGAGGTTAGCCGAGCACCAACATGGCTTTAGAAAAATACGGAGCACAACATCTGCTCTAAATGCCATTAACACTCAGATAACTGACGGACTCAACCAGAAAAGCCCTCATCACAGGACGGTTCTAGTTGCTCTTGACCTATCTCAAGCTTTTGACACAGTAAATCATGGACAACTGGTATCCGATTTGGAAGTTTCATCGCTCCCCCCCTGTCTTAAGCGTTGGTCCGCCAATTATCTGAGTGGTCGTCAATCGTCTGTAGTTTTCAGAAACAAAAAATCAAAACCGAGAAAGATTAAACAAGGGGTACCACAGGGTGGTGTCCTTTCCCCGCTTTTGTTTAATCTTTATATTTCGAGGCTTCCTTCCCCACCAGATGGAGTCTCGATTGTTTCTTACGCAGACGATTGTACGATCCTAGCATCTGGCACTTCCGTTGATGAGCTGTGCTCCAGGATCAATGGTTATCTCCCCTCTCTTGTTGAGTTTTTCACTGCTCGGAACCTGACATTGTCGCCAACGAAGTCCTCGGCGACACTATTCACGACTTGGACGGCGCAAGTTGGCATGGAGTTAGAAATCTACGTAGGCGACCAAAAATTACCTACTGTCTCCCACCCCAAAATCTTAGGGGTAACTTTCGACCCCATGCACAAATTCGCTGCTCATTCAACCGCAATTGTCTCTAAGCTACAAAGCCGCAACAAAATTCTCAAGTCGCTAGCCGGCAGCACTTGGGGTAAAGACAAAGAAACGTTGCTGGGAACCTATAAAGCAATTGGTCGGCCGATCCTGAATTACGCGTCGCCGATATGGTCGCCGGGGCTTGCTGAGGTTCATTGGAAAAGACTGCAGGCCTGCCAAAACACCGCACTCAGAACCGCCACGGGATGCGTCCTTATGTCTCCAGAACATCATTTACATCATGAGGTGGAAATGCTCCCAGTTTTGGAGCACAATGAAATGATAAACAAGCAGTACCTGTTGAACTGTTGCAAACCACAACATCCCAACAGACTACTGCTTGAGTATGAGCCACCTCCTAGGACCGTAAGGGCGCATCTACGTGAGCATTTTGATGAGATCCGGCACCTCACACTTTCGCCGTTTGATCCAAAGGTGCATACGCAGGCCCTGAAGCACATCCATGACACGTCCGTTGCGTCCTATGTCTCGCTCTGTCCACTGAACGCCGTTTTGCACGCCAAACCACCTCGCGTTGCGGATGAGGTACGTCATCTTCCTCGAGAGGCAAGGGTCACTCTGGCTCAATTACGCTCTGGATACTGTAGCAGGTTAAACTCCTACTTATCCAGACTAGACCCTGACGTGCCGAATGAATGTCCGGCATGCGGCTCGTCACCCCATAATACCAACCATTTATTTACCTGCTCTTCGGAGCCCACTCTTCTAACACCCATCTCCCTCTGGTCCAACCCTGTTGAAACTGCAAGTTTCCTAGGACTCCCGATAGAAGAAATTGATGACAATTTAGGTTAAGGAAAAGTACACGCTGGGCAGGGCTACACTTTGTTACAACAACAACAAAATGGGATATACCTAATTCTCAAATCGAGAAAACTATAGTTTTCGAGTCGAATTCTAATGTCATTCTCTAATGGGATTCAAATGCTCGCCTTTTGGCTAGTTCTCTAACCTATCTCGAATCGAGTTCTAGTGAGTTCCCTACGATTGTTTTCGAGTAGATAATAGTTAGAAAATTACCCTAGTTATCTAACGTAAAGACGAGCATTTATCAAACGTTAGAGACTGTGTGTTTTGACAGTGAATTGAAAGCGGTAATGGGTCAGTTACATAAAACTTTATTTTGGCTTTACCTCAAACTTTGACTTTGACAGAAAAGTTCAGTATACGTATTTAAACCAAGCATGGCAAATTGGAGACCTCAAAGTTGAAGCGAGGTTGAAATTTGGCAAACTCTCAAATTTTGCTTGCTTTGACAATCAGATGTTGATGAGTTTGCTTTAATTAAAGAATAAAAAGTTGGAGAAAATAATAATTAATTAATTTTTTCTCTATTAAATTAATAAATTAACCAAAACACTCTGAATGCAAGGAAATAAATAACGAAAAGAAATGTATAAAAGAGAAGCGTCAAGGCGTTCATTGTAGCATACCTCTGAAGTTGGACGCAAAGTTTTGAGGTAGCAAATGTCAGGCGAGGTTAACAAAGCTTTAAAGGGTCAGTTACATAAAACTTTATTTTGGCTTTACCTCAAACTTTGACTTTGACAGAAAAGTTCAGTGTAGGTATTTAAACGAAGCATGGCAAATTGGAGACCTCAAAGTTGAAGCAAGGTTCAAATTTGGCAAACTCTCAAATTTTGCATGCTTTGACAATCAGATGTTGATGAGTTTGCTTTAATTAAAGAATAAAAAGTTGGAAAAAATAATAATTAATTCATTTTTTCTCTATTAAATTAATAAATTAAACAAAACACTCTGAATGCAAGGAAATAAATAACGAAAACAAATGTATAAAAGAGAAGCGTCAAGGCGTTCATTGTAGCATACCTCTGAAGTTGGACGCAAATTTTTGAGGTAGCAAATGTCAGGCGAGGTTAACAAAGCTTTATGTATTCGACCCTCAAGGGTTTAATAAAGAAAAAATGAATTAATTATTTGTTTTTCCAACTTTTTATTCTTTAATTAAAGCAAACTCATCAACATCTGATTGTCGAAGCAAGCAAAATTTGAGAGTTTGCCAAATTTCGACCTCGCTTCAACTTTGAGGTCTCCAATTTGCCATGCTTGGTTTAAATACGTATACTGAACTTCTCTGTCAAAGTCAAAGTTTGAGGTAAAGCCAAAATAAAGTTTTATGTAACTGACCCATTATGTATTCGACCCTTTAAAAAAGAGAAAAAATTAATTAATTATTATTTTCTCCAATATTTTATTCTTTAATTAAAGCAAAGTCATCAACCTCTGATTGTCAAAGCAAGCAAAGCAAGCAAAATTTGAGAGTTTGCCAAATTTTAACCTTGCTTCAACTTTGAGGTCTCCAATTTACCATGCTTCGTTTAAATACGTATACTGAACTTTTCTGTCAAAGTCAAAGTTTGAGGTAAAGCCAAAATAAAGCTTTATGTAACTGACCCATAATGGGCTTGGCGTTCGCGTCAACGATGACAAATTATGCCTTAAGCCCTATATACACTTATTTTTGAGCGTGAACTTGGGTGAGCGTGAACAATTTTCTTTTGTGTAATATGTTGATATTACTCCACTTTTCCAAAAAAAATCATCATCTTTGATATTACCGCATTTAAACTTAAGTGAAAGTGTTAAATATGCTTTGAAATGCTTATTTTACTATCTCACAGTGAATTGAAAGTGACACAAACCCTTCGCAAGTGAGTGTTGAAATTTGGCAATTACCACGCCAAACTGTCATTTTTTTTTTACATTTTTTGGAGAGTTGAAGTCATTTGACAGATGTGATAATGACCCGGCCAAGAGCAATACATTTCGAAGTGACCCTGTCTAACGCGTCACGATTCCCTCACCTATTGTCATCCCCGGAACAGCCCCTTGCAGCACGGCTGCTCCTTATTCTCTTGATCCGGGCTGGCATTGAGCCAAATCCTGGCACAAGAGAATGGTTCTGCTGCGTTTGCCGGAAGAAAGTATACACAAGACGATCACACTCAGTACAGTGTGCTTCATGCAAAGGTTGGTTGCATAAATCTAGTTGCTCCGGACTAGATCCTAAAACACACCGGCCCACTAGTTTCTTCAAAAGTTTTGTGGCGCCCTGCTGTTCACGTCCTAGGACGTCCCGAGGCAAACGACGTTCTAATGTTGCATTATCGCCTTCCATAAATCAAGTCTCCACGACCTGCAATACTTATATTGCCCGGCAGAATATGTGTGTTCCCGGCTGTAGCTCGCTTCCTAGTGCGTCAACATCACAAGCATCCAGTCATGGCTACTTTCTTCGTAGCACATCAGTTGATGCTTTTAGCACTACCGAGCTTCAGCCCCCGTCTCTGAACCCCTTACTAACATCTTCCGGCATTAGCACGAATGCAAGTCAAGGCCATCAACTTCTGGTCCCTCACTCTTCGTGCACTGTATGTCGGCATTGGATATATGCGTCTGTGGCATCGGTCAAGTGCAATTCCTGCCTAGGCCGATGTCACCTACGCATATGTTCTGGGCTCGCAAACAGAAATCTCTGGACTGATGTGTTTGTCGCGCCTTGCTGTCGAGTTGTGCAGCCCTCAACGCCGACGGATGTACTCATCTAATAATGAACGAAATCCGCCGGCTTCAGGACTGCAACGGAGATCAATATCGCGACCTAGTCTACCACCATCTAGGCGTACACATCAGTCTTTAACTCCCAGAGTGGCCATTGCCTCTCCTTCGCAATTTAAATTGTTGCAATTTAACTGCAACGGCTTGACCGGCAAGATAGCGGAGATAACCACATTTATGTAGCTACATAAAATCAAAATTGCTGCAATCCAGGAGACAAAATTTGGTCCCCACTCGAATCTCCGAGCGAGTGGAGGCTACCACGTTCTCCGGCATGACCGTACGGACGGCGGAGGTGGTCTCGCGTTCCTTGTTCACCATACGGTGCAGTATAGGGAATTTGATATCAACACTGACCAAAGAGACTTACCCTTAGAGTGTCAGGGTATAGTTATACAAGCTGGTGGTGTTGATCTCGAGCTAATCAATATATACATTCCTCCCGTCACCTGCTGCCCCAGAGGTTATCGTCCTGACCTTAGGGCGTTTCTTTGTGGCGATAACCGTATCATCATGGGCGATTTTAATGCCCACCATGATATGTGGCATTCACACCTTTCTGTGGACGGCAGAGGACGGGAATTAGCCGAGCAAATTGACACTTCCTCTTTCTGTACTGTGAACGGAGACACCCCAACAAGGATGGCTGTTAACTGCAGTAGCTCCCCAGACTTAACTATTACCATGCTTTGTTTAAATACGTATACTGAACTTTTCTGTCAAAGTCAAAGTTTGAGGTAAAGCCAAAATAAAGCTTTATGTAACTGACCCATAATGGGCTTGGCGTTCGCGTTAACGATGACAAATTATGCCTTAAGCCCTATATACACTTATTTTTGAGCGTGAACGTGGGTGAGCGTGAACAATTTTCTTTTGTGTAATATGTTGATATTACTCCACTTTTCCAAAAAAAAATCATCATCTTTGATATTACCGCATTTAAACTTAAGTGAAAGTGTTAAATATGCTTTGAAATGCTTATTTTACTATCTCACAGTGAATTGAAAGTGACACAAACCCTTCGCAAGTGAGTGTTGAAATTTGGCAATTACCACGCCAAACTGTGATTTTTTTTTTTACATTTTTTGGAGAGTTGAAGTCATTTGACAGATGTGCGTGAACGCCTAATCAATTATTTTATGCGTTCACGCACATCTGTCAAATGAGTTCAATTCTCCAAAAAATGTGAAAAAAATCAAAACTTTAGCGTGTAATTGCCAAATTTCAACACTCACTTGCGAAGGGTTCGTTTCACGTATTGCCGGTTCTGCGAGAACGGTATTTGTACATGTACATTACCCTTCGTACCGAAACGACCCGGGTTTTTTTTTAAAATGACCCGGCCAAGAGCAATACATTTCGAAGTGACCCTGTCTAACGCGTCACGATTCCCTCACCTATTGTCACGGCTGCTCCTTATTCTCTTGATCCGGGCTGGCATTGAGCCAAATCCTGGCACAAGAGAATGGTTCTGCTGCGTTTGCCGGAAGAAAGTATACACAAGACGATCACACTCAGTACAGTGTGCATCATGCAAAGGTTGGTTGCATAAATCTAGTTGCTCCGGACTAGATCCTAAAACACACCGGCCCACTAGTTTCTTCAAAAGTTTTGTGGCGCCCTGCTGTTCACGTCCTAGGACGTCCCGAGGCAAGCGACGTTCTAATGTTGCATTATCGCCTTCCATAAATCAAGTCTCCACGACCTGCAATACTTATATTGCCCGGCAGAATATGTGTGTTCCCGGCTGTAGCTCGCTTCCTAGTGCGTCAACATCACAAGCATCCAGTCATGGCTACTTTCTTCGTAGCACATCAGTTGATGCTTTTAGCACTACCGAGCTTCAGCCCCCGTCTCTGAACCCCTTACTAACTTCTTCCGGCATTAGCACGAATGCAAGTCAAGGCCATCAACTTCTGGTCCCACTCTTCGTGCACTGTATGTCGGCATTGGATATATGCGTCTGTGGCATCGGTCAAGTGCAATTCCTGCCTAGGCCGATGTCACCTACGCATATGTTCTGGGCTCGCAAACAGAAATCTCTGGACTGATGTGTTCGTCGCGCCTTGCTGTCGAGTTGTGCAGCCCTCAACGCCGACGGATGTACTCATCTAATAATGAACGAAATCCGCCGGCTTCAGGACTGCAACGGAGATCAATATCGCGACCTAGCCTACCACCATCTAGGCGTACACATCAGTCTTTAACTCCCAGAGTGGCCATTGCCTCTCCTTCGCAATTTAAATTGTTGCAATTTAACTGCAACGGCTTGACCGGCAAGATAGCGGAGATAACCACATTTATGTAGCTACATAAAATCAAAATTGCTGCAATCCAGGAGACAAAACTTGGTCCCCACTCGAATCTCCGAGCGAGTGGAGGCTACTACGTTCTCCGGCATGACCGTACGGACGGCGGAGGTGGTCTCGCGTTCCTTGTTCACCATACGGTGCAGTATAGGGAATTTGATATCAACACTGACCAAAGAGACTTACCCTTAGAGTGTCAGGGTATAGTTATACAAGCTGGTGGTGTTGATCTCGAGCTAATCAATATATACATTCCTCCCGTCACCTGCTGCCCCAGAGGTTATCGTCCTGACCTTAGGGCGTTTCTTTGTGGCGATAACCGTATCATCATGGGCGATTTTAATGCCCACCATGATATGTGGCATTCACACCTTTCTGTGGACGGCAGAGGACGGGAATTAGCCGAGCAAATTGACACTTCCTCTTTCTGTACTGTGAACGGAGACACCCCAACAAGGATGGCTGTTAACTGCAGTAGCTCCCCAGACTTAACTATTGTTAGCCCGGGGTTAATTAACAGTATAAACTGGCAACCTATGGTGGCCTTGTCATCCGACCACCTGCCTATCATCCTGTCCGTCGATCGTGCCACGGATTTCATCACGTCGGAGAAAAGAACATACGTGAATTTCAAAAAGGCTAATTGGGTCGGCTTTTTGGAATTCACGGAGAGCTCCTTTGGTGATCTTCCCATTCCCACTGATGTACACGTCGGCGAGCGTAACATACGTAAGGTCATTAAAAAGGCTACAGTCCGTTTTATACCAGCTGGTAGAATAAAAAATATCAGGCCTAACTTCCCAGCTGAGGCCGCAGCCTTGGCCAATGAACGTGATCTCATACGCAACATCGATCCCTCTGACTCACAGATCGGTGATCTCAACGTGGAAATCAGGCGGCTGGTTAACGTACACAAACAAACCAAATGGGAGGAGCACCTTAGGTCTTGTAACCTCTCTACCGGTGTTGGGAAATTATGGTCCACCGTCAAGTCCTTGTCGAATCCTTCGGGTCCACCAAAAAATGTCGACATCACCTTTGGTGACAAGACATTAAATGACCCCAGGAAATGTGCGCAGGCTATTTGTCGACAGTCCCACACCCTGCGCAAGATAGGACAAGACGTGGAATCTTCAGACGCGCGCATAAACACAAAAACTATGCCCCCGTTCCCATCACCGCTACAGAGGTTCAAGAGGCCATCCGGAAGGCCAAAAATTCCAAAGCCATCGGCCCTGATGGCATAGCCATGGTGCATCTCAAGCATGTCGGCCCAGCGGGAGTCAAATATTTAACTGCCGTCTTCAATTTGTTGTTGTTGTTGTAGCGAGGTGTAGCCCTGCCTAAATGTCAGACAGGGTCACCCCGAGTGTATTGCTCTTGGCCGGGTCGATATAAGAAAACGGCCCGGGTAGTTTCGGCACGATGGGTACAGCACAAGTACTGGTACCGTTCTCGTAGAACCGGCAATACAAGAAACTAGCCGTGTAGGCTATGTAGGTCATTTAGCGTTACCCAGGATGCACCAACTGGGAGGCGACCTACTTTTACACCCCTTTGATCACAGCTGTCATACCCGACAAATGGAAGCAGGCTACTGTGATCCCACTACTAAAGCCTGGCAACGAGCTAACGTTGGGGAGTCATATCGTCCGATATCACTCCTCTCGCCAGTAGTAAAGACACTTGAAGCGGCCCTACTCCCGCTCTACACATCACACTTGATGTTAGCCGAGCACCAACATGGCTTCAGGAAAGGCAGGAGCACAACATCTGCTCTAAATGTCATAAACACTCAGATAACTGACGGTCTAAATCAAAACAGACCTAATGACAAGACGGTTCTAGTTGCACTCGATCTGAGTCAAGCTTTTGACACAGTAAATCATGGGCAGCTTGTATCCGATTTGGAAGACTCGTCACTCCCCCCCTGTCTCAAGCGTTGGACCGCCAATTATCTCAGTGGTTGTCGGTCGTCTGTTGTATTCAGAAACAAAAAATCTAAAGCCAGGAAGATCAAACAAGGGGTACCACAGGGTGGTGTCCTTTCCCCGTTATTGTTTAACTTCTATATTTCGAAGCTTCCTCCTCCACCAGAAGAAGTTATGATTGTTTCTTACGCAGACGATTGCACGATATTGGCTACTGGTACTTCCGTTGATGAGCTGTGCTCTAAAATAAATGGCTATCTCCCCTCTCTAGTCGAGTTCTTCACCGCCCGAAGCTTGACATTGTCGCCAACAAAGTCTTCGGCGACCATATTCACGACGTGGACAGCGCAGTTTGGCATCGAACTAGAAATTTATGTAGGTGATCATAAAATACCTACTGTCGCTCACCTAAAAACCTTAGGAGTGACTTTCGACACCATGCACACTTTCGCTGCCCATTCAGCTGCAATTGTCTAAAAATTACAGAGCCGTAACAAAATCCTCAAATCACTAGCCGGCAGTACTTGGGGTAAAGACAAAGAAACGTTGCTGGTAACGTACAAGGCAATTGGTCGGCCGATCCTGAACTATGCGTCGCCGATATGGTCGCCGGGGCTTGCAGACGTTCACTGGAATCAGCTTCAGGCCTGTCAAAACACCGCGCTCAGAACCGCTACGGGGTGCGTCACCTATATCTCATATACACAATGAGGTGGAAATGCTTCCAGTTAGGGAGCATAATGAAATGTTAAACAAGCAGTACCTACTGAACTGCTGTATACCACAGCATCCCGGTAGACAACTGCTGGAACTCATTCCGCCTCCTAGGACCATAAGGTCGCATTTACGCAAACATTTTGATGAGATCCGACACTATATTACAACGCCGTTTGATCTACAGGTGCATAAACAGGCCTTGGGGCATATCCATACAACGTCTGGTGGCCATTACTCTGCGCTCTGTCCGCTAAACATTGTCTTATATGCTGAAACACCTGGCATTTCTGAAGAGGAGCGTCATCTTCCTCGAGAGACAAGGGTCACTCTGGCTCAATTGCGCTCTGGATATTGTAGCAGGTTAAACTCCTACATATCCAGACTGAACCCTGACGTGCCGAATGTATGTCCGGCATGCGGCTCGTCCCCCCACAATACCAATCACTTATTCTCTTGCTCTTCTGAGCCCACTCTTCTAACACCCATCTCTCTTTGGTCCAACCCTATTGAAACTGCCAGTTTTCTTGGACTCGCGTTAGAAGATATTGATGACAATTAGGTTAAGGAAAAATACGCGTTGGGCAGGACTACACCTCGTTACAACAACAACAACAAAGGTTTGTGTCACTTTGTGTTCGCACACAATTCACTGTGAGATAGTAAAATAGGCATTTCAAAGCATATTTAACACTTTCACTTAATTTTAAATGCTCTAATATCAAAGATATTTTAGTTGTTTTTCCACTTACGCATGATTTTTTTTGAATAGTGGAGTACTATCAACATATTACACAAATGAAAATTGTTCACGCTCACCCGCGTTCACGATCAAAAAGATTAAACAGGGTTACAGAACTGCTACGGGATGTCTCCTCATGTCTTCCGAGTCTCACCTCCATCAGGAGGCAAAACTGCTCAATGTAAAAGAGAATGCGGAAATGCTGAGCAGGCAATTCCTTCTGAACTGCCACAAGCCAGCACATCCAAACCGTCATCTTTTGGACATAGATCCGCCCCGAGAGACATAAGGAAACATCTCCGTAAGCATTATGATGAGATCCGGCATCATATTACCTTGCCGTTTGATCTGCAGAATCATAAGCGGGCTCTAACCGACATCCACACCGAGTCGGTAGATACTTTTGTCGGATCTCTACCTGTGAATCCCGTTCTGAACAGTCCTCCACCGGATATTGCTGAAGACGAACGCACCCTACCAAGGGAGACAAGAGTCACCTTAGCACAGCTAAGGTCTGGATATAGTGTAAGGTTAAACTCCTACTTATCCAGACTTAATGATACAATCTCAAACACATGCCCTGCATGTGGTAGGACCCCCCATGATACTCTACATCTTTTCAATTGTTCATCTGAACCTACTCTTCTAACCCCTCTGTCCCTCTGGACAAATCCTGTTGAAACTGCACGTTTCCTTGGACTCCCCTTAGAAGAGCTTGATGAAGATCTTCGGAATGATCATACACTCTAGACAGGGCAATGCATTGTTAACAACAACAACAACAACATCAAAAAGATGTGTATATGGGGCTTTAACGAACTAATTAACCCTGGAATTCTGTAATTTTGTCTCATCTCAAGTCACAAAATTGAGATCTGTCATTTGAGGTTTGTAATTGGACAACATGGAATTGGAACACGAATTGTCTCTATTAGTGACTAGAGACAGCTTACAGAATTCGGGGGTAAGACTTTATGAAAATCAATGTTAAGGATGATTTACACGGGTCGATTTTTGTAAACTCTTTTTGTCAATCGCCCTTGTAAACAATTCGATCGATCATCACCTTGTATTTAAAGACCCTCATACAGTTCCGTGTGAACGTGAGCGTGAATGAGTGGAGACTTTGTATTGCATACGCAAAGGAAAATAACTCCAAATCAGTTCTTTTGTGCGTTCACGCACATCTGTCAAATGAGTTCAATTCTCCAAAAAATGTAAAAAAAAATCAAAGATTGGCGTGGTAATTGCCAAACTGCAACACTCACTTGCGAAGGGTGTAAAAGTAGGTCGCCTCCCAGTTGGTGCACCCTGGGTAACGCTAAATAACCTACATGGCATACACGGCTAGTTTCTTGTATTGCCGGTTCTACGAGAACGGTACTTGTGCTGTACCCATCGTGCCGAAACGACCCGGGTCGTTTTCTTATATCGACCCGGCCAAGAGCAATACACTCGGGGTGACCCTGTCTGACATTTAGGCAGGGCTACATCTCGCTACAACAACAACAACAAGGGTGACACACAATTCACTGTTAGATTGTAAAATAAGCATTTCAAAGCATATTTAACACTTTCACTTAATTTCCAACGCACTAATAACAAAGATATTTTAGTTAAGTGGATACGCATGATTTTTTTTGGAAAAGTGGAGTACTATCAACATATTACACAAAAGAAAATTGTTGACGCTCAAAAAGATGTGTATATACCCTGCAAAAATCGTTGGATTATGTGTTCCAATTTTTTGATATTGGAGTACTCCTTGTATACCTCATCGGAGCACTCTTTGTATAGGAAATAGAGTACTCTCGATTTATGCAGGGTAGGGCTTTAGGGTTGAACACAAGTCAAAATCGACCAGAAAATCGACCCGTGTAAATGAGCCTTAATCAATTACACTGTGCAACAAGATTCTACGTAATTGATGAAACCATTTGGAAATTAAACTTTAGCCCTCCCATATCAAAACCTCATACTCGGTTTTTGGCCTATAGATCTGGGTCTTTGTTATTTTTATTCAAAGTTGGTAACCCGTGTATGATAAAAGTTGATTTAAACTTGATCAAATGAAGCAATTTTAGATGAGTTTTTTTTGTATATCCCTATTTCTTGGATCGAGGAACTAATTTTTGACATTAATTTTTACCTAAGTTTTACTACATGTGGCGCTGTCATACAATTTGTCTTATTTTTGATAGTTTTTCATGCTAATGAAGCAATTTTAGATAAGATTTTTTATATATCGCTATTCTTTGGATCTATCAACTCATTTCTGACATTAATTTTTATCTAAACCTTACGATAAGTGGCGCTGTCATACAATTTTTCTTATTTTTTATAGTTTTTCATGAAATGAAGCAATTTTATATTGTTTTTTTTTTTTGTATTGGTTAATTTATTAATTTAATAGAGAAAAAATGAATTAATTATTATTTCCTCCAACTTTTTATTCTTTAATTAAAGCAAATTCATCAACATCTGATTGTCAAAGCAAGCAAAATTTGAGAGTTTGCCTAATTTTAAACTTGCTTCAACTTTGAGGTCTCCAGTTTGCCATGCTTCGTTTAAATACGTATACTGAACATTTCTGTCAAAGTCAAAGTTTGAGGTAAAGTCAAAATAAAGCTTTATGTAACTGACCCATAACATAACGCTAACGTGTTTACATTGATTTCCAAGGGTGGTTTGTATGGAAAAAGTTCTAAATTTCGTTCGGTGTAAATGTACTATTACAAAGTTCAAGTAGTTCATTTGTAAATTGGAACTAGTCATCGCGCTCACTTCCATGATCTAGTTCAATGAACTAATTTGTTCAGGAACTACCCAAGTGTAATAGCTATTTTATCTATGATAGCTATAGTTACAGTTTATTGTTAAACTTGGGCCAAGTGAGTCTGTTGCATTTTTTGGTATTTATATATTTAAATAAGCGTTTTCAACCGAAGTTTTAAAATGCCACATCTTATTAAAGATTTGGTAAGTTTATATAATTTCAATCCGCCTTAAAGTTGTATATCTGGTGTGCGTAATAGTTATGTGTATATATGCATACACTACAATTTAATAAATGTGACATCATCTTTAAAAAATTTCGATTGGTGAGGTTTTTGAGACGTTAAGACTGAATAACTCATCCCATTGCTATGGGTCGTAAAATTAACCAAGTTCTTCTGCATACGGTTGTTGTTGTTGTTAGCAATGCATTGCCCTGTCTAGAGTGTATGATCATTCCGAAGATCTTCATCAAGCTCTTCTAAGGGGAGTCCAAGGAAACGTGCAGTTTCAACAGGGTTTGTCCAGAGGGACAGAGGGGTTAGAAGAGTAGGTTCAGATGAACAATTGAAGAGATGTAGAGTATCATGGGGGGTCCTACCACATGCAGGGCATGTATTTAAGATTGTATCATTAAGTCTGGATAAGTAGGAGTTTAACCTTACACTATATCCAGACCTAAGCTGTGCCAAGGTCACTCTTGTCTCCCTTGGTAAGGTGCGTTCTTCTTCAGCAATATCCGGTGGAGGACTGTTCAGAACGGGATTAACAGGTAGAGATCCGACAAAAGTGTCTACCGACTCGGTGTGGATGTCGGTTAGAGCCCGCTTATGATTCTGCAGATCAAACGGCAAGGTAATATGATGCCGGATCTCATCATAATGCTTACGGAGATGTCTCCTTATGTCTCTCGGTGGCGGATCTATGTCCAAAAGATGACGGTTTGGATGTGCTGGCTTGTGGCAGTTCAGAAGGAATTGCCTGCTCAGCATTTCCGCATGCTCTTTTACATTGAGCAGTTTTGCCTCCTGATGGAGGTGAGACTCGGAAGACATGAGGAGACATCCCGTAGCAGTTCTGATGGCAGTATTTTGGCAGACTTGTAACTTCGTCCAGTTGGTGTTATGTACATTAGGCGACCATATGGGCGCAGCATAGTCAAAGACTGGTCGGCCAATGGCCTTATATGTAGTCAGCAACGTTTCTTTGTCTTTTCCCCAAGTACTGCCGGCAAGTGACTTGAGGATCTTGTTGCGACGACGTACCTTTGAGACCATTGCAGACACATGACCAGCAAATGAGAAAGTATTATCCAGTGTCATCCCTAATAACTTTGGGTGGCTGACAGGTGGTGGCTTAGTGCCATCAACGAAAATGTCTAATTCATTTCTCACCTGGTGCGTCCATGTCGTAAAAAGCGTCGCCGTTGATTTTGTCGGAGATATTGTCAGATTTCGCTCAGTGAAAAACCTGGAAAGGTCGCAGAGGTAACCATTGATTCTCGTACAGAGTTCATCAGTATAGGGGCCCTTCCCCGTCGCCATTATTGTACAGTCGTCGGCATATGAAACGACGTAGACGCCCTCTGGTGGTGGGGGCATCTTCGATAGATAGAAATTAAACAGTGTCGGGGATAGGACACCACCCTGTGGCACCCCCTGTCTAATACGTCTAGGTTTTGATTTTGCGTTTCTAAAGTTAACCGACGCCTGCCGTCCATTCAAGTAATTAGCGGTCCATCTCTTTAAACCATCAGGTATCTGTGTCTCAAACAGATCTTGTATGAGAGTGGCATGGTTGACTGTGTCAAAAGCTTTCGACAGGTCAAGTGCCACTAACACAGTCCTGTGATTTGGTTGGTTTTGATTTAGGCCGCTATTTATTTGAGTTATAATGGCATTGAGTGCGGTGGTGGTGCTGTGCAGCTTACGGAAGCCATGTTGATGACTAGCCAGGTGCAGATTTGCAGTATAATACGGGAGCAAAATGGACTCTAGCGTCTTCACTACCGGTGACAAAAGTGATATAGGGCGATATGAATCGCCTATGTTTGCCGGTTTTCTAGGTTTTAGTAATGGAACCACTCTCGCCTTTTTCCATATTTCAGGAATGACGAAAGTGTTCAGTGAAAGACTGAATAGAGCCGCTAAGTATTTGTGTCCCTCCTGGCCTAGATGTTTCAGCATCTTCATGGCGATGCCGTCGGGGCCGATGGATTTTGAGGGCTTAGCCTGTCTGATGGCTTCCTTGACCTCTGAGGCAGTGATGACAATGGGCGTATTTTGGTTTTTATATTTACGCGCCTGTCGCATGGTTCTACGTTTAGCTCTATCGGGCGGGGAATGTAGTACAAATTGTCTACAGAAGGAGTTCGCACATCCCCTAGGGTCCTTCTTCACCCTATCACCGAAAGTAATATCTACTTTATCCTTGTGTTGCATTGGATTAGATAGAGCTTTGACCGTAGTCCATAATTTGCCAACACCATCAGAGAGGTTGCATTGCTCTAGGTGTTGTTTCCATTTGGCCAGTTTATGTTTATCGATCAACCTACGAATTTCCGTGCTGAGATCCTTTATACGGGGGTCTGCGGGATTGAGACTTCGCACTTCATCTCTTTCTCTAGCCATGGCCGCTGCCTCCGCGGGGAAATTTGGTCTTATTTGAGATATTCGACCCGCAGGAATGAAGCGTTTAGAGGCCGAGTCAATGATGTTGCGGAAGTCTCGTTCGCCTTTGCGTACGTCCGTAGGAATGGATAGAGCAGCCAAGGATTCGTCCGTATATGTCTGAAAACTGTCCCAGTCCGCCTTGGTAAAGTTAATATATGTACCATGCTCAGGTGTAATAAAGTCCGTCGGTCGTTCGATGGTAATGACTATTGGGAGATGGTCAGACGCCAACGTGAGTATGGGTCGCCAATTGGTGTTGTTCAATAGTCCTGCACTTACGATAGAAATATCTGGCGAACTATAGCAGTTACCCGATACTCTCGTTGGGGCGTCTCCGTTCAATGTACAGAAAGCCGTATCATCTATTTGTTCTGCAAGTACATGCCCCCTATTGTCTGCTGGCAAATTTGAGTGCCACATGTCGTGGTGCGCATTGAAGTCGCCCAGGATCACGCGGTTATCTCCTCGTAATAGCAAGCTAATGTCGGGGTGAAAGCCGGTGGGGCAACTTGAGACAGGGGGTATGTAGATATTAATGATTTGCAGATCGACATCTCCTGTACGGATAGTAATACCTTGGCTTTCTAAGATATCATCCGTTCCTTCGATGTCGGTATCAAATAGATGATACTGTACAGAGTTGTGCGTTATGAACGCTAGACCACCTCCCAGACCTCCTGTTACTCTATGACGGTCTTTCCGGTGGATGTTATATCCGCCATAGGTAATGAGGTCCGACCTAGGACTGAGCTTGGTTTCTTGGACTGCGGCAAGTTTTATGTCATATTGCGTCATCAAATTAGTTATCTCTGCGATCTTACCAGTTAATCCGTTACAGTTGTGCTGTAAGATTTGGAAGTGCGCCGGTGGGGTCGATGTCGAGTTAACCATAGGCGTGAGAGACGGATGTGTTCGCCCAGGTGTTGGTAGGCTAAGACCAAGGCTGTGCCTCAGCCTAGTTAGCTGTGGACCCGGTGTAACCTGGTTGGCTGGCGTCGTAGGTTGAGGTGTGTTACAGCATGGTGCGATGAACGCATCCGTCCAGAGGTTCCTGTTAGCGAGCCCAGAGCATAGATGTACGTGGCATTGGCCTAAGCAGTTATTGCATTTGACCGATGACGCGAGCGTGTATAATCTTTGCCGACAAACAGAACACGTAGAGACAGGTGCAAGAAGATGTTGATCCTGACTCACGTGAGAATTTAAACGGGAGGGTGGGTATGACATAGAAACAGAGAGAGACTGGTGCTCGGAGTTGCTCATGTCTAAACTGCTCCTGTGGGAGCGAGAGTGTTGAGCTGCTGCGCGTGATGTTGACGCCATAAGACACGAGCAACAGTCTGGAGTTTGTGTGGCGGGTATAGCAGAAGTGCTGCTAGTCGTTAAGACATTATTATTATTACTATTAGTATTGCTACTAGAAAGTGGCGGTAGGGGTGCGCTTGAACGGCGCCTACCGCGGGACGCCCGAGGGCGCAAACAACAAGGGGCCACGAAAGTACTAAAGAAAGTACGGGGTCTGTGGATGTTAAGGTTAAGCCCTGAACATCCAGATTTATGGAGCCATCTCTTACACGAGAAGCATTGCACAGAATGCGACCGTTTAATATATATCTTTTTGCAACAGACACTGCATATCCATTCTTTTGGTCCGGGGTTCGGCTCAACGCCCGCCCGTAACAATAGAATATCTTGCAGCCCTGCTGCAAGGAGGGAGGATGATAGTTTCGGAATGGGACAAAACATACTAAACAGAGTTACATTGAAAGTGGCAGTCCTTGGCCGAGGTAAAACCCCGCGTGGTTCCACTGCGCAGAGATCCATGGCGATGTCCTGGGTTTTCTGCTCTGAGAAGTGACTGTACATACGGTCCCAACTGCTACATCACCAAATGTTTGAAGGTTAGTATCCAGAGATGGATTTCGGTCCCACACAACTGAAATAAATTACAAGAATGCGTGCTGTCAGACGTTCAATCCATATCGACGTGATCCATGAATCGCAATCCATAGGTGTGATCCAATACACCAATTTGACAGTCAGAAACAGTCACGAACTACAGGAAAGGAGCCCGTACGTAGTAATTCGATATGGTAGTTGTCTACTTTAGCTGTCAGCTCCTAATAAATTAGCTAAAATTATGGGAAATAGTTTAAAAGACGGGGGTTGGTCTCAGGATCACGAATCCGGAAGCGCTTTTTAATTTTTTGTTTCTATGAAAAGTTATGGTCAAAAAACCGAAACAAGAGGCGGGGTCCGATACCAAAATTCGAGGAGGACCATTACTCTGGGTGGGGAACACCTGGTGGCCGTTTCTGAAGTGAAATGGGTCCCGGGCCATGCCGGGGTGGAAGACAATGAACGAGCCGACCAGCTTGCTCGTGCAGCGGCAGCAACGAAGCCCATAGGGCTTCGGCCCACATATCATAAAAGAGAGACTTAGGGTAGAGGAGTCAACTCTGAGAGAAGTACACTGGCGTCAAACCACTGGGCTGCGTCAGGCAAAGGCAATGATAAGCGGTTACAATACCAAGAGATTCGAAAGTGTAATCGGTCTATCCAAGAACAACCTTAGAATCATCACAGGAGTTCTCACATTTCACTGCAGGTTGAAGGCCCACATGCACAGATTTGGCATCGCAGTCTGTGCCGCTTCTGTGATTACGAGGGCAAAACTGCGGAGCACATTTTGTGCAAATGCGACGCTATCGGTAGAAGTAGGATAAGGATCCTGGGTTCCACGAGTCTAGAGAGCAAGCAATAACACCAGTTAGGGCCGACCCTGATTCTGGATTTCCTGAAAGCGATCGGCTTGGAAAATGTGCTATGAGTGTAGGTAGTTAGGTAGGTAGAATGGCTGCGACAAAAGTCGCCCAAGTAGCTTTAAAAGCCGTTTTAATGCCATAAAACTCGTAGAAACCTACTGCTGTGAGTATATGCTACAACCACCCAGAGCTGTTTATAAACTCCAGGATGCTTGGAATCCCTAATTCGGATACTCTCCCTAGATTTTCCAAAAAAAGGGGTCCCAAACACTTTCAGTCGTGTTCTGGCTAGACCGGGACACTTACACAGGAAGTGCTCAACGGTCTCTTTTGCATTAATGTCTTTACAGCTTCTGCAGTGGTCATTATGCGCAAGACAGGGCTAGACGTGGAATCTTCAGGCGTGCGCATAAACACAAAAACTATGCCCCCGTTCCCATCACCGCTACAGAGGTTCAAGAGGCCATCCGGAAGGCCAAAAACTCCAAAGCCATCGGCCCTGATGGCATAGCCATGGTGCATCTAAAACATATCGGCCTAGCGGGAGTCAAATATTTAACTGCCGTCTTCAATTTGTCACTGATCACAGCTGTCATACCCGATAAATGGAAGCAGGCAATTGTGATCCCTCTACTAAAGCCTGGCAAGCCAGCTAACGTTGGGGAGTCATATCGCCCGATATCACTCCTCTCGCCAGTAGTAAAGACACTTGAAGCGGTCTTACTCCCGCTCTATACATCACATCTGATGTTAGCCGAGCACCAACATGGCTTCAGGAAAGGTAGGAGCACAACATCTGCTCTAAATGTCATAAACACTTAGATAACTGACGGTCTAAATCAAAACAGGCCTAATGACAGGACGGTTCTAGATGCACTTGATTTGAGTCAAGCTCTTGACACAGTAAATCATGGGCAACTTGTAGCTGATTTGGAAGACTCGTCACTCCCCCCCTGTCTAAAGCGTTGGACCGCCAATTATCTCAGTGGTCGTCGGTCGTCTGTTGTATTCAGAAAAAAAAAATCTAAAGCCAGGAAGATAAAACAAGGGGTACCACAGGGTGGTGTCCTCTCCCCGTTATTGTTTAACTTCAATATTTCGAAGCTTCCTCCTCCACCAGAAGAATTTACGATTGTTTCTTACGCAGACGATTGCACGATATTGGCAACTGGTACTTCCCCTCTCTAGTCGAGTTCTTCACTGCCCGAACCTTGACATTGTCGCCAACAAAGTCTTCGGCGACCTTATTCACGACGTGGACAGCGCAGGTTGGCATGGAATTAGAAATTTATGTAGGTGATCATAAAATACCTACTGTCGCTCACCCAAAAATTTTAGGAGTGACTTTTGACACCATGCACACTTTCGCTGCCCATTCAGCTGCAATTGTCTCAAAATTACAGAGCCGCAACAAAATCCTCAAGTCACTAGCCTGCAGTACTTGGGGTAAAGACAAAGAAACGTTGTTGGTAACGTACAAGGCAATTGGTAGGCCGATCCTGAACTATGCGGCGCCAATATGGTCGCCGGGGCTTGCAGACGTTCACTGGAATCAGCTTCAGGCCTGTCAAAACACCGCGCTCAGAACCGCTACGGGGTGCGTCCTTATGTCACCTATATCTCATATACATAATGAGGTGGAAATGCTTCCAGTTAGGGAGCATAATGAAATACTAAACAAGCAGTACCTACTGAATTGCTGTAAACCACAGCATCCCGGTAGACAACTGCTTGAACTCATTCCGCCTCCTATGGCCATAAGGTCGCATCTACGTAAACATTTTGATGAGATCCGTCACTACATAACAACGCAGTTTGATCTACAGGTGCACAAACAGGCTTTGGGGCATATCCATACAACGTCTGTTGGCCATTACTTTGCGCTCTGTCCGCTAAACAATGTCTTACATGCCGCAACACCTGGCATTTCTGAAGAGGAGCGTCATCTTCCTCGAGAGACAAGGGTCACTCTGGCTCAATTACGCTCTGGATATTGTAGTAGGTTAAACTCCTAGATATCTAGACTGAACCCTGATGTGCCGAATGTATGCGGCGGTAGCACCGCGGCTCGTCCCCCCACAATACCAATCACTTATTTTCTTGCTCATTTGAGCCCACTCTTCTAACACCCATCTCTCTTTGGTCCAACCCTATTGAAACTGCTAGTTTCCTTGGACTCCCGTTAGAAGATATTGATGACAATTAGGTTAAGGAAAAATACGCGTTGGGCAGGACTACACCTCGTTACAACAACAACAACAACAGCTGCCCCTGTTACATATACATAATTTATTTGCTAATAGATATTCAAAAAGAGAGTCACCCCGTTCGTTTATTTCGCTGCTCCCCCATAACGCATGCCTTGCGTTGGCGTCGCAGCCCATCAGGATCCTCTCGTTTTTTTGCTTGGTGAGCAGCTGTACCTCCTCGGGAGGTGCCGGCCGATCGTGAGCCATGTACGCAGAGGCGACCGTTAACCTGCGTCCGCCCCTTGACTCAATCCTGACCACCGCCAAATCAAATGTGCTGAAATTAGGTAAAAAGAAAGCATTAATAGTATCCCTAACGAGGATGCATGCCCTCGGCTTACCTTCTCCTAGTGTATAAAATAAGTTGTAGCCTCTGATACTTAGGCCCCTGACTTTGGAGCGCCATACCCAAGGCTCCTGCACCAAGCAGATGTCAATACTTTCCTCCCTTAGGAGAACCAGCAGGTTATCCGAGGCACATCTGGCATGATGCAGATTAATCTGCGCCACCCTAATCATCGGACCGGGGGGACGCACCTGCTTGACTGTCGCGGTTCGACGATGCATCAGCCCCGGCTGATGCTGCCATCATAAGCTCCTCTAGGAGCTTATTGGCATCGTCGACCTCCTCCAGATTGTTATCCGGTGCTACCGCCGCTGGGAAAACTTTAACTCTGGCGTGCCTGACGCCATAGACTAACTTGCCTCCCCTCTTTTCGAGTTCCCCTAGGCCCTCGTTGTTAATGAGCAGTAGCACCGGGTGGCTACTCTTCTGCTTCTCCTCTATTCTTAGCAGCTCCCAGTCGTCCATCGGGACGCCCGAGTTCTGCATTTTCAGACACTGGATGATGTTCTTCTCATCCAGTTTCATATTCGGCATGTTTGGCAACCAAACGCGCGCACGGGGCCTCCGGGGAATTTCCGAAGCATTGATGATCTTCAGAGTAAGACCATCATACGCGTTGCTAATCTTAGCAATGCCTCTCTCAAGAAAGTCCCTGGAGAACCCGTCCGCGCATTTTATCACCCTGCAGCCCCGGCATATCTCCTCACAGTTGAAGGCGGGGTTCGGTTCTCCATACGGTGTTGGACGACCATTTCAAATAGTCGTCCCTCTATGGAGTTCCAAACCGCCAGTACTCGCCTCCCATTAGCCCCGTCAGCGTCAACCAGTGCAACCTGGAGGTGATCCCGGACCACCTCACTATAGGTGTTCCTGGCCAAAGCTGCAGCACTAGTGGAAGGGTCATCATACCGCTGGTACCTGCCCCTCTTGCCATTTCCCTCGTTCACCTCCAGTGAACGATTGCGCTTTGAGCGCGACTTTGTTTTTTGCTGCTGTGGCTGTGCAACGGGTTTGTTTGCAAGGGCGGTCTCGTACTCCTTGACCACTGCCTCGCACCAAACCTTGTCCACGGCGTCCCTCTCATGCGCCTTGCCACTCTCTTCGTTCTTTTTTATCTTGGCTAGAATATACTAAGCCCTAAGGTATCTAGCCTTCACTAGGCACCCTGAGGACTTCTTCGATTTCTTTTTGGGGCCCACCTTGGCTGGTGCGCCCCTACTTGACTGATTCGGGACGACCCTCGTCGTTGTTGTTGTTGTAACGAGGTGTAGCCCTGCCTAAATGTCAGACAGGGTCACCTCGAGTGTATTGCTCTTGGCCGGGTCGATATAAGAAAACGACCCGGGTCGTTTCGGCACGATGGGTACAGCACAAGTACTGGTACCGTTCTCGTAGATCCGGCAATACAAGAAACTAAACTAGCCGTGCAGGCTATGTAGGTCATTTAGCGTTACCCAGGGTGCACCAACTGGGAGGCGACCTACTTTTACATACCCTCGTCGTCCTTTGCTTGGGCGCTCCCCTGGCTGCTGGCCAGAAGCTCGTCCTCAGAGAGCGATCCCAGATCGCTCTCTTCCCCACTCTTACTTTTTTTTTATTTATGTCTTTTAATTTCTCCATACGAGTAAACTGGAAGGGGTTGGTCCACCCCGGTATAGCCAGTGTACCGGGGTAAGGCTCTTATACAACCGACCTTGCCCGGGCAACGGAGGGGACCGTAAGCGATCAGCTATTCGATATACACCCGCTGACCATTCAGCCATCGGCACGGTGCCTGCACACCTTTGCTTAGGGTGGCGTTGACAGGGATCTCCCCACATCTCATACATCAGCCGGCGTTGTGCACTTATGTGCACTCTGCCCGAGGTTGCATGAAATGTAAGGTGTTCCTCTTTGTTCATTCCGCATTGGGGCCGGTCTCTCAAGGAGTGATCCTAATAAAAGAATTTAAGCCCCTTCGCCACGGCAAGGCGGCCAACAATGAAGGGATGAGTGTATGAGAGCCCAATAGACCTTAAGGTCGCAGTGCTACACCTCGAGTTTATTTTTATTATTATTATTAGGCCATCCCAAGTCGGGGTGGTTGCCTGATTCGTAGCTTTCGCCAAGATACGCATTTTTTTGGACGTTTTTAGGCAGTCTAATGTAATTACAACATCCACATGAAAACTTGCAACTTTGATTGCAAATATCTCTTCAGAGAAGCAAAATATTAAAAAAGCGGCCAAAACACGTCTTTTGAGCTATCTCCCAATTAGCTAATTTATTAGCAGTTGACCCCTAAAGGAAACAAATACCCTTGTAACTTTGATTGCAAATATGTCTTCACAGAAGTAAAATATTATTTTATTTATTGAATAGTTTGACGGTTTTTACGTCATTCAAAAAAAAAAAAAACAAAAAAATTAAATAAAAATAGAAAAAGAAATTTTTTGGCCGACTTCTTCCGGTTTTTTAGCCACAAGGAGCTTGAATATCGCCGGCAAAATCCTCCCCACCCTATTGACGACCGCAAGCAAACAGGGAGTTAGAAGTCCACGTCGATGAAGCTTTGATCCCGAGTGGCCCTCGCCCTTGGGGTTGACTTTCGGCACAAAGCCGCAAAACACCGGTTGTTGTTATTGTAACGACAAAAACTGTACCCATGGCTTGGCAAGTGTTGTCGAATTAGCAGTTCTTCACCGGAAATCACTCAGCTATGCTCCGGTACTCTCTTGCGGTACGACCCGACTGTCGTAGCGATTTATCAGCCGTGAAACCTTTTGGGCCATGTTACCCCTGGTAGTAAAAATTAAACTACTTATCCAGACTGAGTCCAAAGGTTCCAAATGTTTCTCCGGCATGCGCCGGCAGTCTAATGTAATTACAACATCCACATGAAAACTTGCAACTTTGATTGCAAATATCTTTTCCGAGAAGCAAAATATTATATGTGTTTTATGAAATTTCTTTCATATCGAATTACATGATAAGGCACCAGCACGTCGTTTCTGCGACTTTTTAACGAAGTTCGTTACATAAAAATAGATAATTTTGACACAATTTTCTGTACAAAATTTGTCCAAATAGATGTTAACGACAATAACGAATTTCGTTAAAAAGTTACAGAAACTGGGTGCAGATCGAGATATTTCACAAAATTGTGTTTAACGAACACTTTTCTTGCTCTAGGTTGCTCTATCTTTTGTTTCATGAGTACGCTCAAAACAAAACTAGAGTAATCAAGATCACAAATTTCTGCTCTAACTTTTTTTATGGAGTAAGTTAGAGCAGAGAAGCAATTGTCAGTCAGCAAAAAATAAATTTTTGAAAACATCAAAAAAATTAGCTTGCAAGAAAATCAATGTTTTTGTATACGTGAATTTGCTTAATTTTGAAGATTTAAACAAAAAAAAGCAAATAAAAAGAAACTATCGAGATTCAAGTGTTTCATGGCATTTCTGCTCTGAGTTGCTCTAAGTTGCTCTATTTCTATTTTGACAGCTGCCCTGCTCTGCTCTGCTCTGAACTTTTTTTTGGTCAGTAAACAAACCTAATTATGACAAAGTAATATAAATATTGTTAAGTCTTTTGATTGTTACAAATAATTAATAATAACAAACTTACATTTATTTAATCAAACAAATAACATTACATTTAAATGTTAGAAGAATTACAATTAATTAGTTTTTCGCCCTTGTCGTTATGCCGGCAGAGATAGGTGGAATGACTTTGCTAGTTTTCTTTAGTATATCATTATATGACGTTTGCGCCGGTATACTCGTTACGATGTGGGTGTTGCCACATTGGTATTTTTGTGTCAAGTACCCAACATCCCCCTCTGTCAGAGAAAGCGTTGTGGTCGCCTTCGCATTCTGGTGGATCTGTGAAGCTCTGGACGTTGGTCGTTTTCATTATACGGTGATGCGGAATATTGTTGTTGAGGCGAAGCAACATCGATTATAGGATCAGTATCTTCGCGAACTTTTGTGGATCGTTTCCGAAGTTGGTTTACGTGTGAAGGAATCAATTCCTTTCGTCGAGGTGTTTGGAGTAAAATGTTGTAAACAACTTTTCCGACTCTTTCTATCACTTCGCCTGGTGACCAGTATTGCTTGTTGTTGCGATAGGTTTTTACAAATACCTTATCACCCTTGTGAAATATACGTGGTAGCGCGCCATGTTTTTTGTTATACGCGTCTTCCATACTTGTATTTTTGTTTCGCGTTGATATTTTGTCATTTTTGAGGAGATCAAGAGCTGTGACAATTTTCCTTCCGATAAAGCATTCAGCCGGCGATTTTCCATCTGGTGCATTTTCATTTGGAGTCACACGGTATTGTGCTAAAAATGTAAATAAATTAACGTGATCATCCGCATTATATTGGTCGTATGCCTTATTCAAAGCTGTTTTTATCGTGTCTACGAACCGTTCCGCCTGTCCGTTTGATTGTGGATGATATGCTGGACTGAATAATTGACTTATACCTCCCTCCTCACAAAATTGTTTAAAAATAGCGCTGGTAAACTGCGTACCGTTACCAGAGACTAATGTTTTTGGCTGTCCATATCGACTTATAAATTCATGTACGTGATTAAGAATTTCTTTTGATGAAATTGTTGTTGTTTGAACAACTTCCGGCCATTTTGAGTAAGCGTCGACTATTACAAGATAATATTTTCCGCGTACTGGCCCTCCAATGTCGATATGTACACGCTCTAGTGGTGCTTCTGATATTGGCCATGAGCTTAATGTTGCTTTAGTTGGTGATATCGATACACTTGCACAATTTTGACAATTTTTTACGAAATTCTCTATGTGTTCATCGATGTTTGGCCAGTTCGTACGTTTCAACGTGCTAGAGCTTTCATACGTCTACATCCTTGATGTCCTTTATGAATTTGTCTAAGGCTACGTCGTTGAAATTGCGGAATTACGAGTCTGTCTAAATACATGAGGCAATCATTTATGCTGCTTAAAGACTCTTCCCTGCTAGACAGTCTTTTGACATTCAGTCAGCTTTGTAATGTTGCCTTTGGAAACGTGATAGAAAATCGTGATGTAAATATCAGCTGTTTTATATTTACATCACGATTTTCTATCACGTTTTCAAAGGCAACATTACAAAGCTGAATGAATGTAAAAACACTGTCTAGTAGGGTTGTCGATTGTAAAATACTTGTACTTCAGCAGCTGTTTGAATCATGTTGAAAGTTACAGGCAAGTGTTTTATGTTCTCTTGCAATACAGTTGAGATTTCGCTTTCAACTGATATCTGTGCTACTACAAATTCTTCGTCGTCTTTCTTATGCTTGTTGATGAGACGGTGCAGGACTGTTCAGAACGGGATTCACAGGTGGAGATCCGACAAAAGTGTCTACCGACTCGGTGTGGATGTCGGTTAGAGCCCGCTTATGATTGATTATGAAGGTAATATGATGCCGGATCTCCTCATAATACTTACGGAGATGTTTCCTTATGTCTCTCGGGGGCGGATCTATGTCCAAAAGATGACGGTTTGGATGTGCTGGCTTGTGGCAGTTCAGAAGGAACTGCCTGCTCAGCATTTCCGCATGCTTTTTTACATTGAGCAATTTTGCCTCCTGATGGAGGTGATACTCGGAAGACATGAGGAGACATCCCGTAGCAGTTCTGATGGCAGTATTTTGGCAGACTTGTAACTTCGTCCAGTTGGTGTTATGTACATTAGGCGACCATATGGGTGCAGCATAGTCAAAGACTGGTCGGCCAATGGCCTTATATGTAGTCAGCAACGTTTCTTTGTCTTTTCCCCAAGTACTGCCGGCAAGTGACTTGAGGATCTTGTTGCGACCACGTACCTTTGAGACCATTGCAGACACATGGCCAGCAGATGAGAAAGTATTATCCAGTGTCATCCCTAATAACTTTGGGTTGGTGACAGTTGGTAGCTTAGTGCCATCAACGTAAATGTCTAATTCATTTCTCACCTGGTGCGTCCATGTCGTGAAAAGCGTCGCCGTTGATTTAGTCGGAGATATCGTCAGATCTCGCTCAGTGAAAAACCTGGAAAGGTCGCAGAGGTAACCGTTGATTTTCGCACAGAGTTCATCAGTATAGGGGCCCTTCCCCGTCGCCATTATTGTACAGTCGTCGGCATATGAAACGACGGAGACGCCCTCTGTTGGTGGGGGCATCTTCGATAGATAGAAGTTAAACAGTGTCGGGGATAGGACACCACCCTGTGGCACCCCCTGTCTAATACGTCTAGGTTTTGATGTTGCGTTCCTAAAGTTAACCGACGCCTGCCGTCCATTCAAGTAATTAGCGGTCCATCTCTTTAACCCATCAGGTATCTGTGTTTCAAACAGATCTTGTATGAGAGTGGCATGGTTGACTGTGTCAAAAGCTTTCGACAGGTCAAGTGCCACTAACACAGTCCTGTGATTTGGTTGATTTTGATTTAGGCCGCTATTTATTTGCGTTGTAATGGCATTGAGTGTGGTGGTGGTGCTGTGCAGCTTACGGAAGCCATGTTGATGACTAGCCAGGTGCAGATTTGCAGTATAATACGGGAGCAAAATTGACTATAGCGTCTTCACTACCGGCGACAAAAGTGATATAGGGCGATATGAATCGCCTATGTTTGCCGGCTTTCTAGGTTTTAGTAATGGAACCACTCTCGCGTTTTTCCATATTTCAGGAATGACGAAAGTGTTCAGTGAAAGACTGAATAGAGCCGCTAAGTATTTGTGTCCCTCCTGGCCTAGATGTTTCAGCATCTTCATGGCAATGCCGTCGGGGCCGATGGATTTTGAGGGCTTAACCTGTCTGATGGCTTCCTTGACCTCTGAGGCAGTGATGACAATGGGCGTGTTTTGGTTTTTGAATTACGCGCCTGTCGCATGGTTCTACGTTTAGCTCTATCGGGCGGGGAATGTAGTACAAATTGTCTACAGAAGGAGTTCGCACATCCCCTAGGGTCCTTCTTCACCCTGTCACCGAAAGTAATATCTACTTTATCTTGTGTTGCGTTGGATTAGATAGAGCTTTGACCGTAGTCCATAATTTGCCAACACCATCAGAGAGGTTGCATTGCTCTAGGTGTTGTTTCCATTTGGCCAGTTTATGTTTATCGACCAACCTACGAATTTCCGCGTTGAGATCCCCTATACGGGGGTCTGCGGGATTGAGACTTCGCACTTCATCTCTTTCTCTAGCCAAGGCCGCTGCCTCCGCGGGGAAATTTGGTCTTATTTGAGATATTCCACCCGCAGGAATGAAGCGTTTAGAGGCCAAGTCAATGATGTTGCGGAAGTCTCGTTCGCCCTTGCGTACGTCCGTAGAAATGGATAGAGCAGCCAAGGATTCGTCCGTATATGTCTGAAAACTGTCCCAGTCCGCCTTGGTAAAGTTAATATATGTACCATGCTCAGGTGTAATAAAGTCCGTCGGTCGTTCGATGGTAATGACTATTGGGAGATGGTCAGACGCCAACGTGAGTATGGGTCGCCAATTGGTGTTGTTCAATAGTCCTGCACTTACGATGGAAATATCTGGCGAACTAATGCCCATCGTTGTAAGCGGTTTGCTGTATGCGTTGGAATTCCTTTCTTTGAGCCAAAAATCGCCAGTAAGGGTTTGTGATCTGTTAAAAGTGTGAATTTGCGACCATAGATCATTCGATGGAACTTTGTGCAAGCGTAGACTAACGCTAAAGCTTCTTTTTCGATCTGACTGTATTTTTGTTCGGTAGCTGTTAGCGTACGCGAGATGTGATACACTACTTTGCTTGCTCCATTTGGCATTTTGTGTAAAATTTGGGCGCCAATTCCAATTGTAGATGCATTGGCTGCTACGACTATAGGTAATGAAGGGTCGTAATGTGTGAGCAATAAATTCGACTGTAGAATCGTTTTGAATTCGGTAAAAGCTTTTTCACAATTACTGTTCCAAATCCATTTTGCGTTGTTTTTGAGTAACTCATCCAACGGATGGCGTAGTTGACTCATACGAGGTATGAATTTCCCATAATAGTTTATTGCTCCTAGAAAGGATCGAAGCTCAGAAACATTTGTGGGATGTGGCATGTTTCGAATAGCGTCAATCTTTGCTGGATCTGGATGAATTCCGTTGGTGTCTATGATATGACCAAGATATTTAATAGTTGTTTGAAAAATTTCGCATTTCGGCCAGTTTATTCTAAGGTTGTGCTCTTGGAAACGTTTCATGACTTCCATAACTAAATCATAGTTTTGCTGTGACGTGGACGTTGCAATAATGATGTCGTCCAAATAGGCTATTACTCCATCCAACCCGGAGAGAACTGTTTCCATGGCTTTTTGAAAAGCACCTGGTGCTGAAGTTACTCCCGGTGGAGGGCGGTTGAAATGAAATAGACCTTTATGCGTATTTATTGTGAGCATCTTCTTTGACACGTCATCAACCTCGAACTGGAGATACGCATCAGAGAGATCAATTTTGCTAAATATTTTGCATTGTGACATTTTTGCAAAAATTTCATCAGCGTGTGGTAATGGATATAAGTTTGGCTCCATACAGTCATTTAACCCTGTGGAATAATCTGCACAAATACGAATTTGATTATTAGGTTTACGTACCACAACTATCGGTGCTGCCCAATCTGAGTATGTGATTGGAGGGATGATGTCAGCTTTTTACAATCGGTTCAACTCCCGTTCTACCGCTGAGAGTGCTGCGTATGGAACTGGACGTTTTGGTCTGAAAATTGGAGTTGCGTTGTTTTTGACCTCTAGGTTGACCTTAAATTTCGTACAATGTCCTGTTGATTTATGTAATACCATCGGAAACTGTTTGCTAATCGCTGCGAAAAGATCGTCTTTGCTGCTTTTCAAACCTTCACTATGCTTCGCTGTTGTGACTGCGTTGCAGATTGCATGTATTGGCTGGTCCCAATACCCAAACATGTTTATGAGATCGATTCCAAATACGTTTGTTTTGAAGATTTGATACGAAGATGCTGCTTGTTTGTGAAACGTCTTTATGTTGTATGGTTGATACAAATTCGCCTAAAATAGGAATCTGTTGTTTGAGTGCACATGATGCTATGCGACTGGATTGATGCAATTTTGGCTTTCCAAGCTTTTCCCAGTTATATTTTGATATGATTGTGGTATCGGCTGCTGTGTCAAATTGTAGCCTAAGCTTCACTGACATTATTTCTACCGTGATATACTTCCGCTGAGGCACTTGATTGTGTATGCAATTTACGCTGGCTGTGGCTGCTATGACTTTCGCACGAAAATGTTTATTTTTCGTATATGGACGGGAACTACTTGAACCACGCTCGTTATTTTTGTTTGGTTGTGAGTTGCAGCATGCACAGTATCCATCTCTGTGTCCAATTTTGCCACAATCTTTGCACTTGTGTTTAGCGTACGTGCAAAATTTAACAAAATGTAACTCTCCGCACTGCCAGCATGGGCGTCTCGGTTTTGACTGTAGCTGCGTTTTTTCGTTCCGCGCATTTGTTGATTTTGCCATGTTTTCAGCCTGCTTTTTCTTGTACGATTGCACTGCATTGACTGTGCTCGGTTTATTTCCTTCAACCAACTGTACGTCCTTCTTCAGTTCTTGGAAACGCTGTGCTTCTTTTACCAGCTGTTCGAGCGAAATTGCAGGATTCGCATCTATTATTGGTAGTAACTTGCTGCGAATGTCTGCTTTTGTTGGTGATCGCAATCCAATTATAAATATAAGACTTTTCAACTCGGCATTGCTAACTTGCCCATGTATGAAATTTTCGCATAGTTTGTTAACGCGACTGGAGTACGTCACAAAATCTTCGCTGCCGTCCATGGTGTTCTGCAAACATTTATATCGCACGCTGAAAAGCGATTCATGCCTGTCGAATAATGACGTAAGTTGCTTTACGGTGTCTTGAAAGTTGATCTCTTTTGGCTTTCTTGGTAATATAAAATCTGCATAACGTTCGTATATGGGTGTAGTCAGCTTGCGTAAGATTATACTCGTCTTTTGAGCATCTGATCGCGCATCGGTTGTGAACTGTTCCTCATATCGGCTATACCAGCTCGTGAAAATTTGGTTTGAGTCTGGGTCATAGCGAAACTCTTGAATGTTTTTCGATATTACATCCATAAAAGATTCCTGCTGGCCAACTGGTGTGGACTGTTGTGATGTCGCTGAAAAATTTGCTTGTGCTTGGATGATTTTAGTAAGTTTTTCGATGCTTTCTTGTTGCCTTTGAGCTGCCTCTTGTTGCTGCACAAGAATTTTTGAAACCAACTCTCTAACAACATGATGGCAAAGCGAAAAAAAACTGTTGAGTTTCTGCGAAAGAACTGTTGAGTTTCTTGGTGAGCAGTTAATTAGAACTGTCGAGATTTATTAAAAAGTTATAATTTTTTGCCTTGTAGCTTTTTGCGCATATATATATATGCACGTTGAATTTCGATGGGGCGCTTTGCTAGCAATTTATTGCGTGAATGCGTTTTAGGCCTCGTCGCCACTGTTAAGTCTTTTGATTGTTACAAATAATTAATAATAACAAACTTACATTTATTTAATCAAACAAATAACATTACATTTAAATTTTAGAAGTATTACAATTAATTAGTTTTTCGCGCTTGTAGTTATGCCGGCAGAGATAGGTGGAATGACTTTGCTAGTTTTCTTTAGTATATCATTATATGACGTTTGCGCCGGTATACTCGTTACGATGTGGGTGTTGCCACATTGGTAGTTTTGTGTCAAGTACCCAACAAATATGCATTGTTAATTATATGTATATCTTAATATTTTCAGTCTGATTTGAACAACCAACTAAAAGATGCTGGGTCAAAGTTAGTTGTAATTGACTTTTTCGCAACTTGGTGCGGGCCATGCAAGCTAATAGCTCCAAAACTTGGTGAACTGGCAAAGGAATATGACGGAAGAGTCATCATATTAAAGGTACGCATATTATTTATTGAGTTAAAAAATGTTCGTAAACCCTTTAGTTAAATACAAATAACTGGTAAAAAGCATGCATCAGCTCTTATGCATAATATGGTCAGATGAGTGCATGCCTCTAGATTGGAATTTAAGTGTGCTCTGCCCAATCCACAAGAAAGGCGATCCCGCTAACCCCACCAACTACCGAGGAATTAGTCTTCTTAATATCACATATAAGGTTCTTTCTAGCGTATTGTGTGAAACACTGAAGCCCATCGTAGACAAACTGATTGGACCTTATCAGTGTGGCTTTAGACCTGGTAAGTCTACCATCGCCAGATTTTCACGATACGCCAAATCCTGGAGAAGACCCATGATAAAATAATCGACACTCACCATCTCTTTGTCGATTTTAAAGCCGCTTTTGACAGCGCAAAAAGGAGTTGCCTGTATGCCGCCCAATGAAGCACTCCAGGCCATTCTTGGCATTTTGCCACTCGATCTGGAAGGGCACCGAGTAGCAGCAGCATCGGCTCTGCGTCTAAGGGAAACGTCCGGCTGGGGCGCAAGCACTACTGGACACGCCTGTATTTTGGGATCCTATAGTTTTCTTCCGCTGAGCACAGATCGCTATGCGACCACAACAGTCGGAGATAGCGGTTTTAAAATCAACATTCCCAGCAGGGAAGAATGGGAGAGCACGGATCGGAGTCCCGTCACTCATGGCGGCACTTCCATTTATACTGATGGCTCGAAGTTAGACGGCAGAGTTGGGGGAGGGGTTTATTCAAAGGATCTGAACCTTGAGCTCTCCTTCAGACTACCTGATCACTGCAGTGTCTTCCAGGCTGAAGTTTCAGCAATCATGGACGCCGCGGCTTGGATAGGCCAACACACTATCAGACAGGACTTATCCATACAACGTCTGTTGGCCATTACTCTTCGCTCTGTCCGCTAAACAATGTCTTACATGCCGCAACACCTGGCATTTCTGAAGAGGAGCGTCATCTTCCTCGAGAGACAAGGGTCACTATGGCTCAATTACGCTCTGGATATTGTAGTAGGTTAAACTCCTACATATCTAGACTGAACCCTGATGTGCCGAATGTATGTCCGGCATGCGGCTCGTCCCCCCACAATACCAATCACTTATTTTCTTGCTCATTTGAGCCCACCCTTCTAACACCCATCACTCTTTGGTCCAACCCTATTGAAACTGCTAATTTCCTTGGACTCCCGTTAGAAGATATTGATTACAATTAGGTTAAGGAAAAATACGCGTTGGGCAGGACTACACCTCGTTACAACAACAACAACAGGCCATTTTTATATTCAGCGACAGCCAGGCGGCCATCAAATCCCTTGGCTCTTACTCGTTCAACTCTGAACTGACGCTCAGCTGTCGTCGATCTCTACAAGATATGGCCCAACAGAATCGCGTTAACCTCACATGGGTCCCGGGGCATAGGGACATTGAGGGAAATTGTAGGGCAGACGAACTTGCGAGGCAGGGCACGACCAAGCAGGTTCTTGGCGATAAAGAGCGCTTAGGTATGCCGTTTGCCACATGCAAGCTTATGCTGAAGGAGTACACACTCCGCCAAGCCAACGAAAGATGGCTGCAATCTCCAGGATGCCGGATATCCAAAGAAACCTGGCCGAAATGGGATCATAAAAGATCAAGACAAATTTATGCCCTAAGGAGAAGAGAAATCTCCATATTAATAGGCGTATTAACTGGGCACTGCCTCATTGGTAGGCACGCAGAAGGACTTGGTGTGCCCTACCGACGATGCTGTAGGAGTTGTAAGGATGATGAGGAGGAGGAAACGGTGGAGCACCTCATCTGCAACTGCCCGGCTTTAAGTGGCGCCAGAATGCGCTTTTTGGGAGTTCCCTTCCTGGTCAGCCTACGCCAGGTCACGGAGCTGGACATAAAGGACCTGATGGCCTTCATGAAGTCATCTAAATGGTTCGAGGAGGAGTAACAGTGTCGGTATAGGAAGATCAGTCCCGGGATTCTGCTATGTGGAGAATTCCGTTAATACCGGGATTTACCATATGGCAGGGTCCCGGAACTGACTTTCCTACTGTTGGTGGTATCACAACGGGCCTTTTAATACTGGCCTAGGTGTGCCTCTGCGGCAGCCACTTGAACCAAACCTAACCTATGCCGCCATGTCTAAATTTACTTCCCTGCAAAGCTTATACGGCTTTGCCAAATGACGCTGAGCAATACCAACAGCTTCGTCAGAATCGGGAAGGACCTCTCTGAGCCATTTGAAACCAAACGAGGCTTCAGACAGGGCGTCTCCCTTTCGTGCGATTTCTTTAACCTAATGCTGGAGAAGATAATTCGGGCATCAGAGCTAAACCGCAATGGCACAAACTTTTACAAGAGCGTGCAATTGCTGGCGTATGCCGATGATATTGATATCATTGGCCTTAACAGCCGCGCCGTAAGCGCTGCTTTCTCTGGGTTGGATAAGCAAGCGAAAAAGTGGGTCTTGCGGTGACCGAGGACAAGACGAAGTATCTGCTGTCATCAAAGAAAGAATCGGCGCACCTGCGTCTCGGCAGCCATAGTCATAGCTACAAGTTTGAATCGGTGAGAGAGTTCGTCTATTTGGGAACCAGCATTAACACCGAAAATAATATCAGTCTAGAAATCCAAAGGAGAATCACCCTTGCCAACAAGTGTTACTTTGGACTAAGTAGGCAATTGAGAAGTAAAGTCCTCTCTCGACAAACAAAGATCACGCTCTATAAGTCTCTCATCATACCAGTCCTGATGTACGGCTAGGAATCGTGGACAGTGTCAAGATAAGATGAGATGGCCCTTGGAGTATTTGAGAGAAAAGTTCTCCGGAAGATTTATGGTCCTTCCCGTGATGCCAACGGCAAGTATCGAAGGAAATTTAACGATGAGCCCACCAAGTTTGCCTGCACAAAATAGTATAGCCTATGTAAACATGCTGTTATTTTAGGGAGTGGCACTAAATCTACAAACAAGAAAATCCAAAACACAAATTCCACAAGAAAACAAAATCCACAAAATTTTAAATTCCCAAACACGATATCCATACTGTTTCTTGGAGACAGGGTAACAAAATTTGAATAAATGACTTGTACCTAGTTAAAAACTTACATATGACACATATGGGTGTTTCCAGCATTGCGGACGTTCCATGCTGTCACACAATTTTCTGTATAAAACCTAGAGTAAGCTTTGGATCAGTTTATTTTGGTTTTCCCTATATAGCCTTTGTACTCGGTTTTCAGTGCAGGGCACGGTGACAATACAATAACACGGGAAATCTTGCGATCGATTTTTTATATTTTTGTAAGAACTCTGATTCCCTAAAAAAGCTGCATAGCCTAAAACTTTCTCCGACTAGCCATTTTCTAGTATTCTAGCCTCAAAATAAGTGTCGATTTCCTGGTCGACAACTTGCATTTGATGGTTGAATACAGTCGAACGTCAAATCGACTCATGTAAATCAGTCTTAACTTAAATTTTTACTAAAAGTTCCTTGGAAGGTTTTCAGGTCATAAAGACTATCGGACAAAATCTGCCAAAGGGATAGTTGTTGTTGTTGTTGTTGTTGTTGTAACGAGGTGTAGTCCTGCCCAACGCGTATTTTTCCTTAACCTAAATTGTCATCAATATCTTCTAACGGGAGTCCAAGAAAACTGTCAGTTTCAATAGGGTTGGACCAAAGAGAGATGGGTGTTAGAAGAGTGGGCTCAGAAGAGCAAGAAAATAAGTGATTGGTATTGTGGGGGGACAAGCCGCATGCCGGACATACATTCGGCACATCAGGGTTCAGTCTAGATATGTAAGAGTTTAACCTGCTACAATATCCAGAGCGTAATTGAGCCAGAGTGACCCTTGTTTCTCGAGGAAGATGACGCTCCTCTTCAGAAATGCCAGGTGTTGCAGCATGTAAGACATTGTTTAGCGGACAGAGCGCAGAGTAATGGCCAACAGACGTTGTATGGATATGCCCCAAGGCCTGTTTATTTATTTATTTATTTATTTCACTTTAATCTAGAAATATGACCATTTCACACAGATTACTAGAAACAACTACTAATGTATATGAACTTATCTACGTACTGCCGGTTCTGCGAGAAAGGTACATGTGCTTGCGCAGTACCCTTCGTACCGAAACTACCCAGGCTGTATTTTTTCTATATTACAGCCTGGCCAAGAGCAGTACACCCGAAGTGACCCTGTCTAACGTGTCACGATTCCTCCCCCTAAATTTGTCATCCCTGGGCAGTCCCTTGCAGCAGGGCTGCTCCTTATTCTCTTGTTCCGGTCTGGCATTGAGCTAAACCCTGGTCCAACAGAATGGTTCTGCTGTGTGTGCCGGAAGAAAATTTATACCAGACGTTCGCATTCGGTGCAATGCACATCTTGTAAAGGTTGGCTTCACAAGTCTAGTTGCTCCGGACTAGATCCAAAAACACACCGGCCTCTTAGTTTCTTTAAAACCTTCGTGGCGCCTTGCTGTTCACGTCCTAGAACGTCTCGTGGCTCGCGACGCTCCGGCGTAGCACTATCGCCTCCCCCTCGCAATACATATATTTCTCAGCAAGCATTGTGTGTTCCCAGTTGTAGCTCGCGCCCTAGCGCGCCAACACCTCATACAGCAGCTCATAGCTACTCCCTACGTAGCACACCTACAGATGTAGTGAGCACTGCTGAGCTACAACCCCCGCCCCAAAATATTCTCCTCCCCTCTACTTCTTCCGGTACCGGCACAAGTGTGAATCAAGGCCATCAGCTCCTGGTCCCTCACACTATGTGCACTGTTTGTCGGCACAGAATATATGCGTCCAGAGTGCCATCGGTCAAGTGCAATACCTGCCTTGGCCAATGTCACCTGCGCATATGCTCAGGGCTCGCAAACAGAAATCTATGGACTGATGCGTATGTTGCGCCGTGTTGTCGAGCTGTGCAGCCCACATTGCCGACAAATTCTACCTCGTTTTCCAACGAGCGGAATTTGTCGCCTTCAGCACCGCGACGACGATCACGGATTAGCATATTACCTCCACGGCGAGCGCACCAGTCCCTGACTCCCAGAGTGACCATTGCCTCTCCCCCGCATTTCAAAATAATGCAATTAAACTGCAATGGTATAACTGGCAAGATTGTGGAGATCACCAAGTTTATGCAGCAAAACTCCATCAAAATTGCTGCAATCCAGGAGACTAAACTTGGCACCCCCTCGGATCTCAGAGCGAGTGGTGGCTACCACATTCTCCGGCATGATCGTACGGACGGTGGGGGTGGTCTGGCGTTCATCATCCACCAAACCGTGCGGTATAGGGAATTTGCATTCAACACCGACCAAGAGGACATACCCCTAGAGCGACAGGGTATTGTCATTTCAGCTGGAGGTGTTGATCTCGAGCTGATAAACATCTACATACCTCCCGTCACCTGTTGTCCCAGAAGTTATCGCCCTGATTTAAGCGATTTCCTACGGGGCGATAACCGTGTCATTATGGGCGATTTTAATGCACACCACGACATGTGGCATTCACGCCATTCTGCTGACGGCAGAGGACGGGAAATAGCCGAGCAAATTGACGCTTCCACATTCTGCGCGGTGAACACGGACGCCCCCACGAGGATGGCAGTAAATTGCAGTAGCTCCCCGGACATAACAATTGTTAGTCCGGGTCTAATAAACTGCATAAACTGGCGCCCAATGGTGGCTTTGGCATCAGATCACCTGCCAATCGTCCTGTCCGTTGATCGTGCCCCGGATTTCACCACCTCTGAGAAGAGATCCTACGTAAACTTCAGGAGGGCTGACTGGGTTGGCTTTACTGAGTTTACTGAGAGCTCCTTTGGTGCTCTTCCCATACCGACTGACGTACGCCAAGGTGAAAAGGAAATACGTAAGGTCATAAATAGAGCTGCAGCCCTTTTTATACCAGCTGGGAGAATACAAAATATACGGCCAAACTTCCCAACTGAAGCTGCAGCCCTGGCCAATGAACGTGACCATATACGTAGCATCGATCCCGCAGACCCACAGATCAGTGGTCTCAACGCGGAAATCAGACGGCTGGTAGATGAACACAAACATGCCAAATGGGAGGAGCATCTGAGGTCTTGTAACCTTTCTACCGGTGTTGGAAAATTATGGTCCACAGTCAAATCCCTGTCAAATTCGACGGGCCCACCAAGAAACGTAGACATCACCTTTGGTGATAAGACGTTTAGTGACCCGAAGAAAAGTGCAACGGCCTTTTGCTGACAGTTTGTACCACACCCTGCACAGGACAGGGACAGACGTTTCCATCACCGCTACAGAGGTTCGAGAGGCCATCAGGAAAGCCAAAAACTCTAAAGCCATGGGCCCTGACGACATAGCCATGGTGTATTTTAAAACACATCGGCGAAGAGGGAGTAAAATACCTCACTACCGTCTTCAATTTGTCCCTGGCCACTTCTGTCATACCTGAAAAATGGAAACAGGCAGTCGTGGTCCCACTACTAAAGCCTGGCAAGCCAGCTAACGTAGGGGAGTCTTATCGTCCGATATCGCTCCTCTCGCCAGTAGTGAAGACATTGGAGGCGGTATTACTTCCTCTTTACACATCAAAGTTGAGGTTAGCCGAGCACCAACATGGCTTTAGAAAAATACGGAGCACAACATCTGCTCTAAATGCCATTAACACTCAGATAACTGATGGACTCAACCAGAAAAGCCCTCATCACAGCACGGTTCTAGTTGCTCTTGACCTGTCTCAAGCTTTTGACACAGTAAATCATGGACAACTGGTATCCGATTTGGAAGATTCATCGCTCCCCCCCTGTCTTAAGCGTTGGTCCGCCAATTATCTGAGTGGTCGTCAATCGTCTGTAGTTTTCAGAAACAAAAAATCAAAACCGAGAAAGATTAAACAAGGGGTACCGCAGGGTGGTGTCCTTTCCCCGCTTCTGTTTAATCTTTATATTTCGAGACTTCCTTCCCCACCAGATGGAGTCTCGATTGTTTCTTACGCAGACGATTGTACGATCCTGGCATCTGGCACTTCCGTTGATGAGCTATGCTCCAGGATCAATGGTTATCTCCCCTCTCTTGTTGAGTTTTTCACTGCCCGGAGCCTGACATTGTCGCCAACGAAGTCCTCGGCGACACTATTCACGACTTGGACGGCGCAAGTTGGCATGGAGTTAGAAATCTACGTAGGCGATCAAAAATTACCTACTGTCTCTCACCCCAAAATCTTAGGGGTAACTTTCGACCCCATGCACAAATTCGCTGCTCATTCAACCGCAATTGTCTCTAAGCTACAAAGTCGCAACAAAATTCTCAAGTCGCTAGCCGGCAGCACTTGGGGTAAAGACAAAGAAACGTTGCTGGCAACCTATAAAGCAATTGGTCGGCCGATCCTGAATTACGCGTCGCCGATATGGTCGCCGGGGCTTGCTGAGGTTCATTGGAAAAGACTGCAGGCCTGCCAAAACACCGCACTCAGAACCGCCACGGGATGCGTCCTTATGTCTCCAGAACATCATTTACATCATGAGGTGGAAATGCTCCCAGTTTTGGAGCACAATGAAATGCTAAACAAGCAGTACCTGTTGAACTGTTGCAAACCACAACATCCCAACAGACTACTGCTTGAGTATGAGCCACCTCCTAGGACCGTAAGGGCACATCTACGTGAGCATTTTGATGAGATCCGGCACCTCACACTTTCGCCGTTTGATCCAAAGGTACATACGCAGGCCCTGAAGCACATCCATGACACGTCCGTTGCGTCCTACGTCTCGCTCTGTCCACTGAACGCCGTTTTTCACTCCAAACCACCTCGCGTTGCGGCTGAGGAGCGTCATCTTCCTCGAGAGACAAGGGTCACTCTGGCTCAATTACGCTCTGGATACTGTAGCAGGTTAAACTCCTACTTATCCAGACTAGACCCTGACGTGCCGAATGAATGTCCGGCATGCGGCTCGTCACCCCATAATACCAACCATTTATTTACCTGCTCTTCGGAGCCCACTCTTCTAACACCCATCTCCCTCTGGTCCAACCCTGTCGAAACTGCAAGTTTCCTAGGACTCCCGTTAGAAGAAATTGATGACAATTTAGGTTAAGGAAAAGTACACGCTGGGCAGGGCTACACTTCGTTACAACAACAACAACTTATAAACTAAAAAATAACTTATGTATATAATTCATTTAATAACAATTTAAAAGAATACTTTGTGGAGGAAAAATCCAGCCAAGCACCTGTAGATCAAACGGCGTTGTTATATAGTGTCGGATCTCATCAAAATGTTTACGTAAATGCGACCTTATGGTCCTAGGAGGCGGAATGAGTTCAAGCAGTTGTCTACCGGGATGCTGTGGTTTACAGCAATTCAGTAGGTACTGCTTGTTTAGCATTTCATTATGCTCCCTAACTGGAAGCATTTCCACCTCATGTTGTTGTTGTGGTTGTTGTTGTTAACAATGCATTGCGCTGTCTAGAGTGTATGATCATTCCGAAGATCTTCATCAAGCTCTTCTAAGGAGAGTCCATGGAAACGTGCAGTTTCAACAGGGTTTGTCCAGAGGGACAGAGGGGTTAGAAGAGTAGGTTCAGATGAACAATTGAAGAGATGTAGAGTATCATGGGGGGTCCTACCACATGCAGGGCATGTGTTTAAGATTGTATCATTAAGTCTGGATAAGTAGGAGTTTAACCTTACACTATATCCAGACCTAAGCTGTGCCAAGGTGACTCTTGTCTCCCTTGGTAAGGTGCGTTCTTCTTCAGCAATATCCGGTGGAGGACTGTTCAGAATGAATGAATTTATTGAATTTTCCTAGCACAACAATTTAACAAAATTATTTTACAGTGCCAGTCAGTACAGCGTAAGTTTACAAGATACAAACATTAGAAACTTGAATAAGAATAATAATAATGGTAACTAAATATTAACAATTGGATGAAATTAGGGTTACATATATAATAAACTAGCTGACCCGGCAGACGTTGTCCCTCTCTGTTTCTCTAACCCGATCCCTATATCTATTTTAAACCATATCCCTATCTCCTTCATATAGGAGAAACCACGCCCCCTTTTTCCTTATCCCCAGTTTTTTTTGGAGGTGTCCGGGATTGATCTTATATAACTCCTCACAAAATTTCAGTGGTCTAACCTAAATACTTCTAGAGATATGGACTATGAAGTATTTTATTCGTATGGGAGGTGCCACGCCCCCTTTATCGTTAACTCGAGTTTTTTGGGAGGTATTAGGGATCGATCACATATCAACCCTCACCAAATTTCAGTGGTCTAACATAAATACTTGCAGAGATATGGGCTATGAAATGTTTCCTTCATATAGGAGAAACCACGCCCCCTTTTTCCTTATCCCCAGTTTTTTTTGGAGGTGTCCGGGATTGATCTTATATAACTCCTCACAAAATTTCAGTGGTCTAACCTAAATACTTCTAGAGATATGGACTATGAGGTATTATATTCGTATGGGAGGTGCCACGCCCCCTTTATCGTTAACTCGAGTTTTTTGGGAGGTATTAGGGATCGATCACATATAAACCCTCACCAAATTTCAGTGGTCTAACATAAATACTTGCAGAGATATGGGCTATGAAATGTTTCCTTCGTATGGGAGGTGCCACGCCCCCTTTTTCTTTATCTCCAGTTTTTTTGGAGATGATGGGATTAATCTTATTTAACTCCTCACGAAATTTCAGTGGTCTAAACTAAACACTTCCCGAGATATGGACTATGAAGTATTTCATTCGTATGGGAGGTGCCACGCCCCCCTTTTCCTTATCCCCAGTTTTTTTGGAGGTGGTAGGGATCGATCTCATATAACCCCTTACCAAATTTCAGTGGTCTAACATGAATACTTCCAGAGATATCGACTATGAAATATTTCATTTGTATGGGAGGTGCCACGCCCCCGTTTTCGTTATCCCCAGCTTTTTTGGAGGTGGTAGGGGTTGATCTCATATAATCCCTTGCCAAATTTCAGTGGTCTAACATGAATACTTCCAGAGATATCGACTATGAAGTATTTCATTCGTATGGGAGGTGCCACGCCCCCTTTTTGGTCAACCCCCAGTTTTATAGGTGAGAATGGTGTTGTTATCCTATAGGTCTGTACCGATTTCCAGGTCCCTACCTTAAACCAAAGGCCGGCAATTACTTTCCTGGGAGGAGAACTCCAATGCTTTAACATAGCAAGCGCTCTCTCTGTGCCGACTACTGCCTTAAACCCATTTAGAGATATTCACCTTGAAGAAAAATGTTTGTATGGGAGGTGCCACGCCCCCCTAATATTTTGTTCTGATTTTATAACATGACTTGCGCGTGGTAATAACAAACAAACCCCCTAAAGGAAGTATATGATTTGGTTCAGCCGTTTTCGAGTTTTAGCGTAACGACTGAACACCATTTCATTTTTATATATATAGATTGTATGGGAGGTACCACGCCCCCTTTTTCGATAACCCCAAGTTTTATGGGTGAGAATGGTGTTGTTATCCTATAGCTCTATACCAATTTTCATGTTCCTACCTTAAACACTTTTGAAGATATTCACCTTGAAAAATTCAGTTTGTATGGGAGGTGCCACGCCCCCTTTTCCGATTACCCCTTCTTTTATGTGTAAGAAGGCTTTTGATACCATATAGGTCTATACCAATTTTAAGGTCCCTACCTTGAACCCTTTCACAGATATTCTGCTTAAAAAATTTAGTTTGTATGGGAGGTACCACGCCCCCTTATTGGATAACCCCCGGTTTTATAGGTGAGAGTGGTGCTGTTATCCTGTAGCTCTGTACCAATTTTCATGTTCCTACCTTAAACACTTTTGAAGATATTCAACTTGAAAAATTCAGTTTGTATGGGAGGTGCCACGCCCCCTTAATATTTTGTTCCGATTTTAAGACATGACCTGCGCGTGGTAATAACAAACAAATCCCCCAAAGGAAGTATTTCATTTGGTTCAGCCGTTTTCGAGTTTTAGCGTTACAATTATACACCATTTCATTTTTATATATATAGATGTAAAGAAAGATAGTAATAGATGAAAAGAAAAGTACAGGTGTAAATTAAAGATAGAATTAAAAAATTATATTAAATTAAATTAAATTAAATTCCGCCAGCCTTGCAAAAAAGGATTGCAAAAATACGTTGGATTAAGTCCAATCCTCAGTAAGGAGGTAAACATTTGAAGTATGAAAACCGGTACCCAGTAAGTGGTCGATGTGCCTGAAAGGACACATGGGCCAGAAGGGACCCTGTCGCGAATTGGGCAGAAGGATGCCCATTATATGAAATAGTTCCACTCCTTGCAGATTTCTCTTATTTATCGCCGTTGGACATTTATAAAGTTATATATATGTAAAGGCAAGGCGGCTACATCAGTAGTGAGAAAGATAATTAGTCAGTAAAAGAAACTCATTAGCTCTTTTTTGAAGTGCAGTGCATTGCATATCAGCCTCAGTCTAGCGGGTAGGGAGTTCCAAAGACGAATCGAGGTAACGAAGAATTGTCGCTCTGAAATTGACATACGATATTTAACATGCGTAATGAGCACAGATCTCGAGGATTGAGGAAATTGTAGTCTCCGGAATAGATAGCTGGGTTCCTTCGTGTATATTATTTTATGTAAAGTTGTCAGTGTTCTTAATTTCAGGATATTGTCTAATGAAATACCAAGCAGCCTTTTTGCATGATGAGAGATGTAGTCAGAACGTTTCAACCCATAAACATATCTTGCAATGTCGTTATAAGCGACATTTAGCTTCTTTTTGCTGACGTAGTCACAGAGGAGTTTGGGTATTAAGTACGCTTTGGCTATGAGTAATCTTATATGTAGTGGCGTAAAATACTGTGTTAACCAGAGTGATCGAAGCATTCCATACACCTGCCACACCGTTCTGAAAATATGGTCTTTCCATGATAAGGTTTTATTAAAAACTATGCCAAGGTTTTTCGCCGTTTCAACGTATTCAATAGCTGAGTTGTCAAGAATGATATCGTCAAAACCGCTTGTGGAAATCAGCTTCCTATTGATGACTAGACATTTCGACTTTTTGGGGTTTAAACATAAGCCGTTCTTGGAAGCCCATATGCCTATTTGATCCAAATCATAATTTAAATTACTTATACACGAGCTAGTACAATCAACAGGGCAAGAAGTATATAATTGAACATCATCAGCATATATATGGACATTACAGTACTTAAGGACTTTTGGCAAGTCATTAATATAGAGCACAAATAGTAGAGGACCCAGTATAGAGCCTTGTGGCTCTCGAAACGTCTAAGAAGTCAGATATTTTGTTATTAATACATACGTTCTGTCGCTAAGGTAAGATCTGATGAGCGCGGTTGAATGACTTGAGAAGTTAAAAAGATTGTCGAGCTTTTTGCACAGCAAGGTATGGTCAACAGTATCAAAGGCTTTTGAGTGGTCGAGGAGGGTTAGGAAAGCCGTAAAGTTATCATCAATACGCTCTCGAATATCTTCAATCACGGCAATGAGTGCAGTAGTGCAACCTCTTTTTGATCTGAAGCCGGACTGGCAGTCCGTCAAGAGTTTATTTTCCTGGATGTATGAAGCCATCTGTCCATGTAGAATTCGCTCAACGACCTTCGATAGAAAAGGTAAAATAGCTATTGGCCTATACTCGTTGTTTTGCTTGCGAATAGGGATAACTTTAGCGGCTTTCCAGCATTTAGGAAAGACACAGGTAGTCAATATTGAGTTGACCAGATATGTTATGTAGGGAAGGATTTTGGGAAGTACGATTTTTAGAAATTTAGCGCATATACCGTCAAACCCCATAGCATCAGACTTCACAGAAAGTACGGCTTGCACAACATCACAATCATCGGCACAGACAAACTGAAAAGGACTGGCATCAACGTTATCACGAACACAGTAATTTTCAGCACACGTGCTGTCTTCTGAATTCGGCAGAGTTACGAAGTTGTAATTTATATCATTAACGTCGACATCAGGGAGGATAGATAGATCAGATTTCGATTTGCCAATCCCAATTTCCTTAATAGTTTTCCATGTTACCCTCGAGTCTAAAGCTGAACTGAACTTATTTTTGTAGTAATTGGCCTTAGCCGACCTTATGGCTTTGTTGGCGGTTAGCCGAGCCTCTTTAAAGCGCACATGCGATTCTATAGTTCTAAACCTTTTCCACCGAGAGTAAGCAATGTTACGTAGGTTAATTAAATGATTTATTCTGCCATTAAACCATGATTGCTATTAGGTCTAGCTACTTTGCGTTTTACTGGCACGTGATCCTCAAATAAAACACTCAAATTGTCCTGAAGGAACTTGGTCTTCTCATCGACCGATGCGAGCGAACGTATAAAATTCCAGTCGACCGATTCTACTGCTTCAGCAAGAGAACCATAATTTATGTTTCTAAAGTCCCGATACGTAAACGAGCATGGTCTGCATGACGAATGGAAATTATAGGTAAGGAATATGAGGTCATGTTTAGAAAAAGCTGGAAGCAGACAGCTGGTCGTAATGAAGCAATTTATGAGGGTCGCTTAGAAAGACTAAGTCTAGCAGTGTAGAATTTGAATTTGTAAAGTGTGTTGGGGAAGAAGAGTTCACGGGTAAGAGTCCTAGAGATGCCATACTTAGTTTTAAGGTAGACTCCACTAATAGATTACTGTTGAAATCACCAGCGATAATAATGTTCTCGTAGTTTAGGAGTAATGGTTGAAGAAAATCAGTAAACCCAGCGAAGTTTACATGGCGATTAGGTCTATATACACATCCAACCAGAAGCTTGTGATTATTTTCCGAGAAAACATCAACGAACACGTATTCGACAGAGTCACTGGGACCCGACCTACAACACATTTTACAGGATAGACTATTTTTTACGTACAAAGCAAAACCACCACCATGACCATCCCTATCAGCTCTAAAAAGTTGGTAACCATCTAATTTTACCAAATCATATATATTTTCTTCCAGAAAACGCAGCAGAACCATTCTCTTGGGCCAGGATTTGGCTCAATGCCAGCCCGGATCAAGAGAATAAGGAGCAGCCGTGCTGCAAGGGGCTGTTCCAGGGATGACAATAGGTGAGGGAATCGTGACGCGTTAGACAGGGTCACTTCGAAATGTCTTGGCCGAGTCATTATAAAAAAAACAACCCGGGTCGTTTCGGTACGAAGGGTAATGTACAAGTACAAATACCGTTCTCGCAGAACCGGCAATACTAACCAACTTCAAACAGTTCCAATTACTTTCTTTAGTACTTTCGTGGCAATAATAATGTCTTAACGACTAGCAGCACTTGTGCTATACCCGCCACACTAATCCCAGACTGTAGCTTGTGCTTACGCCGTCAACATCACGCGCAACAGGTCAACACTCTCGCTACCACCGGAGCACTTGAGATATGAGCAATGTCGAGCACCAGTCTCTCTCTGTTCCCCCATCGCAAGCGATTTAAGTTTTGAAAAAGCTGTTTCCCACGCTTCATCCCAAACAAGTTCTACCTTATTCCTGCTTAGACGAGGTTAAACTTGAAACTGATGGCATTACAAATGGTATTTGATAAAAACATTTATTTAAAATAAATAAAATTTTATCGTTTTAAGTTTTTTTTTTTTAATCAAAACATGATAAAACTGTAAAGATTAGCTTTAACATCACTCCACAAATTGGAATGAAAAAGTTGTGCAACACAGCAACACTTTTGTGCAGACAAGAACCCTGTCTCATCGTTTAACTGTCAATCACACTTTATTGAATACATTTTGTTGGAAACCTAGGGCAAAGAGCCTAGAAATAATAAGAGGAACCAACGCAATTCAGCAGGTCGCGGGTAAGGAATCCGGCGCATGCTAAGCAAATTCACCGCCATAAGAAATACACTGAAGCAACTTATCTTACCACGCGGCGAATTCCTTACCCGCGACTTGCTGAATTGCGTTGGTTCCTCTTATTATTTCTACCCTCTTTGCCTAGGGTTGTTCCAATCCAATCGTAGCTGTCAAATTGCTTATGTTGTTGCTTTGTCTGACATTTTCAGTTATAAGGAGTGTGTGCGCGTGTGTAGATCTGAATTCGCTCGAACTCACCTGTATGAATTCGCCTTGGGTTGTTGTGATTCCCAAAGAAACGAAAGTGAAAAATTTGCACACTCATGCAAGCGAGCGACGACATAATATTCATAAATATTAATATAATTTTAATAATTTCAGGTGGATGTGGACGAATGTGAAGATATTGCCATGGAGTATAACGTCTCAAGTATGCCAACATTTGTGTTTATTAAAGAGTGTAAGCAAATAAACCAGTTTGCAGGGGCAAATGCTGAAAAGTTAGAGGATTTTATAACAAAGAATTTATAAAAATAATCGTTAACTAATAAATATATTCAATGACATGATAATAAAGGATAAGTTTCTTGATTACCGTTGTGCCGTTAAATAATTTGAATCCAACGCAAAAAAAATATGTGACAGGGGCCAAATCGTGGCCAAATTTAACAGTGCCAGACTAACTTAAGTTCCACAGTTAACTATGGATTCGCCATTCTATTTAAGTTATTTAATTTCATTTTTGCTACATAAATCGTTAGTAGACGGCCTTCTGTTATCTGACCAGAGGTTAACCCACCATCCTTATCCAGTTAACCTTTGGTTAACTCGAAATTAAAAGTGGAAATCTGTGGAACGTAAGTTAACCCGGCACTGTGAAATGGGACCTAATAGTGAATAAAGGGGTAATTGTTCTCTAAATTTATAAAAAAGGTTAAAAATAATGGTTGGCCCAGAGGGGTTATCAAGTAATCCGATCCGAAAGAAATTTCTTTCGAATGTGAAAAAAAGTGTATGTGATTTGACAGCTTTCGAATCGCATTTCCTTTCGGATCGGATTACATGATAAGGCCCCAGTTGTTGTAACGAGGTGTAGCCCTGCCCAAATATCAGACAGGGTCACCCCTTGGCCGGTTCAATATAAAAAAAACGGCCGTGTCGTTTCGGTACCACAGTATAGACAGTAGTTGCACTCACTAACACAAACGTACTTATATTCACCTCCATAGAGAACTTCGGGTTGCAGTCAACTATTTTCAGCCATTTCAGGGTGTTGTGTTGCAAATTTTATGAGGTAATAAATTACTTTAAAAGAGGAGAAATAGTCAAATTTAGGATTTTGCGTTTTAAGTAAAACTATATATGTATATATTAGGTTATATTTCTAAAAAAAAGAAATTACTATTTTACAACTCAACCAAGAACCAATGCACAGCGTTTTTTCTCACGCATAGGAGTATTCAGTCGAAAACAAATACAGCTTTATTGCGTTGCGTGACATTTATAACTTTGACAAATACCCAAAAAGATAAAACTAGATCAAGTCTACGTTAACGCGTGTTAAAACGCGGTTATAAGACAGGTTGCCTTTGTCTACGTGCATTTATGTCAGCTGTCAAAATTAAATGTCACAACGAGACGCTACAGTTGTTTCTGTTTTCAGAGTACTTTGCAATGTATTCCAATGTTGTTACTCCTTGGAGTATCTATTTTCAGAGCGATCGTGTCGTGATTTTGGTCAATAAAGCATGAGCAATGATCGGCTTTCAATAAGCTGAAGGTGGTCCGCTGTGGTATTAGAAAGTATTACAATTGAAGTACTCCAATATCACAAAATTGAAACACATGATCCAATGATTTTTGCAAAATTTTACGCAAAACAAATTTCGAAATTTGAGAATTTTTCGACAAAAAGCTTATCGTGCCAATCTAAATAAATTTCACTAGTGAACCTTTTTCATACATTTTCGCTCACAAATTATATGAGAGGGAGAAAATCCGCAAAGTAAGAAATTATTTAGAATCTGCCTGTATATTTTATTGTGGGTTAGAATGTAAAATGTACTTTAAAAAACGTAAATGGTTGTTAATATTCGCAAAATTTGCTACGAAGAAGCCCATTGTATTCGAGAAACTGTAAAACGTATTCCAGAAAAATCAAATGTACTTCAGAAACATCTTCTGGATTGGAATTTGTTGTTTCTGAAGTAGAACTGATTATTTTGGAGTACATGTTTAAGCTTCTGAAGTCTAATTTACGGTCTCGAGTGCAAATTACAGTTTATGAAGTACAATTTATAGTTTTTGGAGTACAGTTGATTATTCTAAAGCATATTTTACAGTTTTTAAGATACAATTGACTATTCTGAAAATAATTGTATGGGTCTTGGACTACCATCCACTATTCTTAAATGCATTTAACCTTATCTAAAGTATTTTTACGGTTTTTGAAGTACGAGTGAAAAAGGTGTAGAAAAAATAGTTCTATTATAAATTTAGTTTTTTGATTATTATGTGTTATCCGTCATAATTTGTAGGATGTTCTTGAGCAAGCCCATTTAGTCTTGTATATTTATCTGTCTCTGTCCAACAATCTGAACGAAATAAAGTAGGTACTAAATTTAGCGTCAGATAGACCCTTGGAAAGGGTATCAAAGGGTTGACGCTAACTTAAATAAGTACCTACTTTATATCGATTATGAACATGCCTAAATTGTTTTAACCGTTTTAAACTGAAAGGAAAACCAGTTTGCAGGTCAACGTGAAGTATTAGAGAAAAAATCACTATCTAACAAATACTTCAACAAAATGCAGCCCTGAGTGATTAAACACAACCCTATCACGCGTGGTGAAAATCAAATGGAAATAAAAAAAGTTGTGCAAATGATGAAAATTTATATTAATTTGTTTCATTTATAACAGATTTGATTTTAGCCTCCCCAAAAAGGAGCATAAACGCAGAGGGTATTAGTTTCCTTTAGGGGTCAACTGCTAATATATTAGCTAAAATTATGGGAGATAGCTCAAAAGACGGGGTTTGGACTCAGGATCACGAATCCGGAAGCGCTTTTTTTAATTTTTTGTTTTAGTGAAAAGTTATGGTCAAAAAACCGAAAAATGACCCGGGTCCAATACCAAAAATGGGGCGCAATCCATGGTATTTATGTACGAAACACTTTTCTGAGTTGGCGGCCTTCGGCCGCGCTTATAAAAAATAACCCTGGGCTACGCCATCCCAAGTCCGGACGTGTGACATAACCGTAGCTACCGAACCGGCGGGACTTTTTTTGCACGTTTTTAGGGACAGTCTAATAAAATTACAACAACCACATGAAAACTTGAAACTTTGATTGCAAATATCTCTGCAGAGAAGCAAAATATTAAAAAAGCGCTTCCGGATTCGAGATCCTGAGGCCGAACGCCGTCTTTTGAGCTATATCACATAATTTTAGCTAATTTTTTAGAAGTTGACCCCTAAAGGAAACTAATACCACGCAGAGTGCATAAGATTAATTCATTCATTCAAGATGCAACAAAAAAGGCCTTGGGTAGCAACTGCCGTATGGGCGACTGTTATGGTACCCCCTGGGACATTGTATAGATGGACTAAAAAGGCCTCCGGCGGCAGCCACGATTACGTGCAGCTTGCAATGCTCCATCGCAACTTGTAGTTCATGGTTTTTGTTCACAATAACAATAGTCCTCATTTGACAGGTACTGGAAATACTTATCCGGTTAGTAATAAGTATTTCAACTTCTCCAGCTAATATTTAGACTGGACACTCCTAAAACAAAAACACATTAGTTTTTATATATAAGATGACTCATAGTTCATTAACACCGTACCTTGACATTAAAGCTACCAGATAATCGTATATTACTATTAAATAAATAGTATAAATAAATATAAAACTGCAAGCAAAATATTTTCTTTATTTTGTTTTGGAAAATTTCTAAGAATTTCAAATTCACCTCAATGTCCTCAACTAACAGGGGTGCTTTTTTGCGCAAAACTACTATTTAATAGCATCGTTCATAAAGAGCCGATCATCAATATGCATTTGTACGAAATTTTACAATATGGCCTTTAATATACATTTTTTATACTTCTTGTAGTGCAGTAAATTCATGATATTAATTCATGGAATATATACATTAAATTCATTTTTTTTCTTGAAATATTTCTAAAGTTTTTTTTGTTACTGAAATGCAACCATGCGTCCGCGAAATTCCATCCTACCATGGATTTCAACTCTGAAAAATTCACCTCCATGGAGAACTTTCACCTCAGTGCAAACACTGGTTATACTGTTTTTCGGTACGATGGGTACAGCACAAGTACTGGTACCGTTCTCGTAGAAGCGGCAATTAGGGATGCTAGATGTTGAACGATACAACGGAACATCGATGTTTTCAATACGATACATCAAATAAAAGTCGATGCATCAAATAATACTGTGGCGAATGTTATCAAGAATCGCTCATCTTCCACCACTAGCGTCACTACCACAACTACAGCTGTTTACATACATGACGTGAGAGCGAGAGAGGGAGGGGCAGCTCGCGTGTTTACGATTGTGGCACAAAGAGGAGATGACGATAGATAAACGCTTCGAGAACACTGTTGCACGAATAAACCAGAAAGGTGTAGACATTTCTAGGTTGTGATGCTGCTGTCTGCTAGGGTATATAAACCGCGCAAAGACAACGCAAGTCAATCAGTTTATTTTGAAGTGTTGTACAGTGAAGTACTGAACAGTGAATTAACCCGCGATATTGTACTACGGTTTTTAGTACTGAATAAAGCGTACTACTTATTAAGCAGAATCGGAGTGTTTTATTTAACGTACAGTGATCGAACTCAGGGAAAATAATCAAGGAATCATCGAATTCGTCACAATTGGTGTCAGAAGTGGGATTGTTAAATAAATACAGGATAACAAGGACATTGTAAAGCCAACAAGGATATTGAAAAGGATAACAAGGACATTGAAAAGGATAACACGGACATTGAAAAGGATAACTAGGTCATTGTAAAGGTAACAAGGACATTGCAAGGATATGGCAAAGTTTAATGACTTGAAGATCCAACAACTCAAAAACGAGTTGGAGAAACGTGGAATGGTAACAACAGGCAATAAGCCAGAGCTACAATCACGTCTACGCGAGGCTATGGAAGCTGAAGGAATCAACGTTGACGATTATGTTTTTCAGCTTTCGGAAGAGGGAGCGACGAAAATAGAAGAGCAAAAAGATTCTCCGGATTCAGTGGCAAATGTGGACACGAACTCTTTATTGGCTGCCTTGGCTCAGATGTCAAACAACATAACATCAAGCATGTCATCTCAGTTGCAAGAACAGAAGACACACATGACATCTGCGTTGGAAGAACAGAGGACATACATGACATCTCAGATCTCAGCTCAACTTGAGGAGCAGGAGGCCCGGCTATCCTCAAAAATAGCATTACAGCTGGAGGAGCAGGAAGAACGTATGTCATCACAGCTAAAAATACAGGACGAGAAAATAATGCAGCTTGAGGAGAAAGTCGAGGCCGAGGTGGATGCGTTAAGAAGTCGTATCCAGGAGTTGCAGCTGAGTCGTCCAAGTGTTTCAACAAGCGCACCCAAGGTAAAAATCCCATCATTTGACGGTTCTGTTCCTTTCCAGGTATTTAAGCTACAATTTGAGAAGACAGCAGCTGTGAACAACTGGGGCGCTGAGGACAAAGTCGCTGCTTTATTTGTGTCATTGAAAGGATCTGCAGCCGAAATCTTACAGACTATTCCGGACGCTGAAAGAAACAACTATGAAGCGTTGATGGGAGCCCTTGAAAGACGTTACGGTAGCGAGCATAGGAGGCAGATATTTCAAATGGAGCTACAGAATCGCTTCCAGAAGGCTAATGAGACATTGCAGGATTTTGCATGGGACATTGAGAGGTTAGCTCATTTGGCGAACGCAGATGCACCCGTGGAATACATCGAGAGGGTAAAGATCCAAAGATTCATAAATGGAATAATGGATGTAGACACGAAGCGAGCCGCATATGCAAACCCCAAAAGGACATTCGCAGAGACGGTATCACACGCTTTATTACAAGAGACAGCCTTGATTTTAAGTAAACCAGATAACAAGGTTCGCCATGTGGAAAAGGAGACATCAGACTTGGTCGAAAAAATCAACAAAGTTCTGGAAGCCTTGAATGGAGCACAAAAGAAAAGCGATGGTGTCATTAAATGTTTCAAGTGCGGAAAATCTGGCCATATGGTGCGTCATTGCAACATCGGCTCCAGAGACTTCAGCAATGCTTGTGGACGTAAGGGTAACGCTGGAGGAGATGACCAAGATGAATGCCCTATAGTTTCTGTGTCGCAGGTCGGAGGGAAAGCAAGTACTGTTACTGTTAGAGGTTTCTTGGACGGAAAAGAGCGGTTATTCACTGTGGATACTGGCGCATCTCATTCCATCATTAGAAGTGACTTGGTCCAAAAGAGAGTACGACCATTGCAGGATGCAAAGTTGCGGACAGTAACTGGTGAAAGTAAGCTGGTTCATGGAGAAGTGCGGTGCAAAGTTGCGATTGGGAATGCGACTACATACCACAACTTCTTAGTGGCAGATATTGTGGACGAAGTCATCATTGGCGTCGACTTCTTGGCTGTGAGAGACATTCACATGAACCTGAGAAATAGAGTTATGAGATACAATGGCCAAGAAGTACCTCTGATCTTTGGACACAACATTGGGTATTACAACAAAGGAGTTTCATTAGAGATGAAGCACAAGGACACTCGAAATGCAAAGGTACCTCCTCGACCAATGGCTTTGATAGACAAATGCCTACTTGAGAATATTTGGAGAAGTCAACAGGAAGATTCAGATCTGGCATGTGTGATCCGAGGGCTCGAGCGAAACAAACGACCAGCAAGAAAAGAAATGTCAGCGGCGAGTCCAGTTGCCAAGTCATATTGGGCACAATGGAACAGTTTACGAATGGTATCCGGTTGTTTGCATCGAATATGGGAGAGTGAGGATGGTCAATGCGCTCGGAAGCTTATAGTTGTTCCAAGGAAGCGGGTGTCTGATGTTCTCAGGGAAATGCATAACTATCCAAGTGGAGGTCATCTAGGAGTCAAGAAGACCTTGGAGAGGATTAAGCAGACATTTTATTGGGTTGGTTACGGTCAGTCGGTAAAGGAGTGGATTGCCAAATGCGATGAGTGCATCAGAGCAAAGGTGCTGAGGTCCACGAGTCATGGTCTAAGGAGGCAGTGCAACTCAGATGCACCGGTTGAGAGGATTACCTTGGATGAAGCTGGTCCATTCCCCGGAAGTATAAGCAAAAACATGAAAACCAGGTACGAAAAAGCAATGGAAACAGAAGGGTTTCTGGAAGGAGATTTAGTATTCCTTAACAGGCCACAACGGAGGAAAAGTGTGTCTCCCAAAGCTCAGTGCAACTGGGAAGGACCATACAGAGTTGTGAAACGGATCAACGACGTTGTTTACCGCATACAGGCTGTTGGAATGCTACGGAACAAAATGAAAGTGGTTCCCCTGGAGAGACTAGCAACGTTCGGATCGGGAAATGTGTCTGATCGGGACGATCAGACTTAGGTGGAGGGCAGTGTGGCGAATGTTCTCAAGAATCGCTCATTTCCCAACTCTAGCGTATTTCCATCACTAGCGTCACTACCACAACTACAGCTGTTTAGATACATGACGTGAGAGCGAGAGAGGGAGAGGCAGCTCGCGTGTTTGCGAATGTGGCACAAAGAGGAGATGACGATAGATAAACGCTTCGAGAACACTGTTGCACGAATAAACCAGAAAGGTGTAGACATTTCTAGGTTGTGATGCTGCTGTCTGCTAGGGTATATAAACCGCGCAAAGACAACGCAAGTCAATCAGTTTATTTTGAAGTGTTGTACAGTGAAGTACTGAACAGTGAATTAACCCGCGATATTGTACTACGGTTTTTAGTACTGAATAAAGCGTACTACTTATTAAGCAGAATCGGAGTGTTTTATTTAACGTACAGTGATCGAACTCAGGGAAAATAATCAAGGAATCATCGAATTCGTCACAATTGGTGTCAGAAGTGGGATTGTTAAATAAATACAGGATAACAAGGACATTGAAAAGGATAACAAGGACATTGAAAAGGATAACAAGGACATTGAAAAGGATAACACGGACATTGAAAAGGATAACTAAGACATTGTAAAGGTAACAAGGACATTGCAAGGATATGGCAAAGTTTAATGACTTGAAGATCCAACAACTCAAAAACGAGTTGGAGAAACGTGGAATGGTAACAACAGGCAATAAGCCAGAGCTACAATCACGTCTACGGGAGACTATAGAAGCGGAAGGAATCAACGTTGACGATTATGATTTTCAGCTTTCGGAAGAGGGAGCGACGAAAATAGAAGAGCAAAAGGATACTCCGGATTCAGTGGCAAATGTGGACACAAACTCGCTGTTGGCTGTATTGGCTCAGATGTCGACGAATATAACATCAAAGTTTGAAGAACAGAAAACTTGCATGGCATCAAAGGTGGAGGAACAGAAGACACACATGGCATCTCAATTGGAACAACAAGAGACACGCTTGGCATCTCAGTGTGAAGAAACGAAGACGCACATGGCATCTCAAATATTGCAGTTGTCTACACAGTTAGAGGAACAGGAAGCACGTATGTCCTCAAAACTAGAAGCGCGCATGGACGAGAAAGTAATGCAGCTTGAGGAGAAAGTCGAAGCCGAGGTGGATGCGTTAAGAAGTCGTATCCAGGAGTTGCAGATGAATTGTCCAAGTGTTTCCACAAGCGTACCCAAGGTAAAAACCCCATCATTTGACGGTTCTGTTCCTTTCCAGGTATTTAAGCTACAATTTGAGAAGACAGCAGCTGTGAACAACTGGGGCGCTGAAGATAAAGTCGCTGCACTCTTCGTAGCATTGAAAGGAGCGGCAGCCGAAATCTTACAGACTATTCCTGATGGCGAACGAAACAACTATGAAGCATTGATGGGTGCTGTGGAGAGACGTTATGGTAGCGAGCATCGGAAGCAGATTTACCAAATAGAGCTACAAAATCGCTGCCAGAAGCCCAATGAGACCTTACAAGAATTTGCATCGGACATCGAGAGGTTAGCGCACCTAGCAAACGCGGATGCACCTGTAGAGTATATGGAGAGGGTAAAGATAAAAAGTTTCATAAATGGAATACGTGATGTGGAGACGAAGCGGGCCACCTATGCAAATCCAAAGAGATAATTTGCGGAGACGGTATCCGATGCTCTAACTCAAGAAACAGCATCACTTTTGTGCAAACCAGCGTACAAAGCTCATCGTGTGGAAGTAGAACGACCAGAATGGGTGGACGCAATCCTAGAAGCAGTGAACGGAAAGCAACTGAAAAATGAAGCGGCCATTAAATGCTTCAAGTGCGGAAAATCTGGTCGTATTGCACGTTATTGTGGATCTGGATCTAGTTCCAATAATTCCAGTAATGCAAGCGGACGTAAGCGCAAGGCTGAAGGAGATGAGCAAGTCTCCCAATCCAACCAACCGTTAAACTAAAGAGAGTCAGCCGCAAGGGGCGTAGGCTGGCTCCCGCAATTGGATGCCCCATAATCTCTGTCTCACAGATCGGAAGGAAGTCGAGTAATGTTACTGTTGGAGGACTCGTGGACGGAAAGGAGCGTTTACTGACTATTGATACGGGCGCATCTCATTCCATCATTCTATCTGATTTAGTCAACAAAGGAGTGAGGCCATTACATGGAGCAAAGTTGCGTACGGCGACTGGTGAGGACACCCAAGTTCAAGGAGAAGTAACATGTGAAATCGCAATTGGAAATGTCACCGTACTGCACAATTTTATAGTGGCAGATATTGTTGATGAGATCATAGTTGGTTTGGATTTCTTAAGCAACCAAGGCATCAAGATCGACATGCAAAACAGGACTGTGAGCTATAAGAACATGGATGTGCCACTCAATTTTGGTTACGAGAACAAGTACATCAGTAAGCGGGTACTCTTGGAAGATAGCCAACAAATTCCACCGAAGTCGGAGGCAGTCGTTTGGACAAGGATTGATGGAGATTATGGCACAAACAAATTGTGGGTTGTCGAGGCAGCAAACAATTCAAAGACGGATATACTAGTAGGAAAAACACTGGCTATGACAAAACAAGATGGACGTATACCGGTAAGAGTACTAAATAGGTTTCGATCGCCGAATCAAGCTTTCCAAAGGAGCTATATTGGGAGAATGTCAGGAGGTGGAGGTGATTATAAACTGTGAACAGCTCCAGGAAAATGTCTCTACCAGCAACATTAATCTATTAGATAATATCACAGCGTGGACGCAAGAGCTCGAAGAAGACCACCAGAATAAGGCGAAACAACTTCTACTAAATGTAATGTAGCTGGCTGTTAGGGTAAGGCTAAGGTGGCAGGTGGCATGGTGGCGATCCCGCTAGCTCGTCGGATGGGGTAGGTTTTTGCTCACCAGCCTTACCTACAGCTACACAAACAAAAAAAGGAGGTTCATGCCTGGTGAAATCTACATATGAGAAATGGAAAAAAAAGAGAAAGGCCTGTCCATGTCAGGTGGAGTCATCCCACCCCTCTCGTTCGTCGAACACGAACGACTTTGGACTCCACTTTGACTCCGCACACCGAGTGGGGTCCCCTTGTCCTGACACTAGTCTGTCCGTTAATTATCGTCCCATGTTCCTAACTAGTCCTGTCTGTCACAGTCGCCTCATATTCACGTCCCCTCCAATGCACCAGTGCAACACCCACACCAATTGCAAGGTAATCTAGCAGGGCATTGTAGTTTGTAATTCACCCCATGCAAAAGAAAAAAAATTAATGAGTAAAACGACTAAAGTTTCGTTACGCAAATTTACAAACTTATTTTTATTAATAAAACCGGGAATGCAAAGAGTAATTAAACTAAGGGTAAAAATTCAACACCCAAGCTTAAGTCTAAGTAATCAGAAATCCAAGCGAACAAAAAAAATCAATTCTTCTTAACTTACAACTAAAAATATGAGGAAAAAAATCTAACTGTAGGTATCAATTCACAAAGAAATGTATCTTACAGATATGAGACTAAAAAAAGAATACAACTTAAACAACTACCACTATGGGCTTATTTACTAAAAAAGAATCAAAACTCAATCGCCGAATAAAGCAGTAATCAACTAAAAGGAGAAACAAATGGTTTTCATGAAAATCCACCGTAATTATAAAAAATCACCCTCGAAATAAAATTCAATCAGATGAAAATTAGTTAAGACGAAAGTATAAAAAAAAGCTTTACAATTAGAACAAAACTCTGATTTATCGGACGACCACTGCGCCGATAACTTCTGTACCCACCTAGCTTCCAATATTAGCATATATATATACGTATGAAAAGTGTAAATTTTATTTTGATAAATATACCTTAAGAATTAGCACTTACCGATCTATCCGTTGACATAGGCGCCTGCGTCGCGGAGAGAGGGTTGCTGTAAGAGAGGCTTAACACACGTATATCGTAAAAATTCCTATGTTGGAAATTTTCCAATGCCCACTGGTAGGTGGGAGAGGTAACCAAAACTATGTTGGAAATCATTCGGACGTGCGGCTGCCGTCCGAATCATAGCAAAATAAAAGTGGCAAATGATAAAATATGTTTTTAGTGATTCGCGGGCATAAAAAAAGTGAGAAAGAAAACAAATAAAAATGGGTGTAAAAAAAATTGTAAAACGAGCGCGATTACTATTATTTAAGCCGCATTATTTTTGAACTGCTACCTATTAAGCCTTTTGCCTGTTGGGAAAAGGGGGAGGGGGTTAATGCAGAAGGAGGGAGTGGGTGGGAGTGGTTACGGGAAAGGGTGAAGAGGGAAAACACCAAACTGGTATTTCACCAACGAAAAGGGAAGGTGCGAAAACTGGATAAGGAGGCGATCAAAAGGCTAAACAGGGATAAAGGAAAAACAAAACTTAATGTTCAAAGCAAAACAAAAATGGAACTCTATTAAATTATAGACCTAAAAAGGTAAAACCAAATTGCGAATAAAAAAACTTTTACTTTGGGCTATGGAAACTGAAAATAAAAAGCGACAATTTAGATTAGGGGTTTTAAAGGCAAGCGAAAGGTTTTTAGCGCGAGCAAACTATTATAATAAAAATAGGCGTAAAAAAAAAAAACACAAGATGTAAATAAAAGTCTAAATATAGGGGTTCAAAAAAAGGAATTATTAAAATTGCCTAAGCGAGGAATTTAGGAAGTATGATTACAGCAAGAGGAAAACTACTTAATAAGAAACAAAAAAAGTAATGAAAACAAAGGCCAATAGCTTAAGAAAACGAAATGATATTTGGGTAGATAAAAAAATAAAATTAAAGAAAAAAAACTTTTTTAAAAATAAGCTTTTATTATTGGTTTATAAAATTAACTAAAAAGTAAAAAATAAATTCACAGTAAAGGAATATAACACTTTATAAGTTCATTGTAACGTTTAAAGAGAATTTGGCTTCTTCGTCTGCCACAAAATAATTCCATATTGTACATAATTATATATTTCTAACATTAAAACTTTAAACCTAAATTATTAAATCTACCAGTATATATCACATTCCTAATTTTATTAATAATAAAAGCATGTTAAATTTTGATGGTATAATTAAGAACATTTAGGACCTTCTTTTCTATTTGATGGTATAATTAAGAACATTCAGGACCTTCTTTTCTTGCTATCGAAATTTAACACGCTTTTATTATTAATAAAATTAGCAATGTGATATATACTGGTAGATTTAATAATTTAGGTGTAAAGTTTTAATGTTAGAAATATATAATTATGTACAATATGGAATTATTTTGTGGCAGACGAAGAAGCCAAATTATCTTTAAACGTTACAATGAACTTATAAAGTGTTATATTCCTTTACTGTGAATTTATTTTTTACTTTTTAGTTAATTTTATAAACCAATAATAAAAGCTTATTTTTAAAAAAGTTTTTTTTCTTTAATTTTATTTTTTACTTTTTAGTTCAGTTTATCAACAAGAAATATACCTATAAGCTTGTGCTTAGAACATCTTTTTTCTTGAATTTATTTTAAATATAAAATATTGTTTAAATTAGTTATGCAATCTTTACTTAGTTATTTTAACATTCCTCATCCGATCGATTTCTTTTAATGCATCAACATTACACGGCTTCTTTGAAGTCAACTTTGAACAGTCAAGTTCTTCGATTCGATAGACCACCTACTCCAACCTTCGCTTTGTTTCTGCTACTCCATGGAGTACCTACCGTCAGAGTACTTTGCAATGTACTCCAATGTTGTTACTTCTTGGAGTATATACTGTCAAAGAGATAGTGTCGTGATTTTCGTCGATAAGGCAGGAGCAATGATCGGCTTTCAAAAAGCTGAAGGTGGTCCGATGAGGTATACAAAGGATTAGAATTGGAGTACTCTAATATCAAACAATTGGAACACATAATCCAACGATTTTTGCAGGGCCCTGCAAAAATCGAGAGTACCCTATTTCCTATCCAAAGAATACTCCAATTGGAGCATCAGAGTACTCCAAATGTAATACTTTTTCATATAAAAATTGTGCTCCAATTAACATTGCGATGTCCTAGGACTGGACCACCTACTCCAACCTTCGCTTTGTTTCTGCTACTCCATGGAGTACCTACTGTCAGAGTACTTTGCAATGTACTCCAATGTTGTCACTCCTTGGAGTATATATTGTCAGAGCGATAGTGTCGTGATTTTCGTCGATAAGGCAGGAGCAATGATCGGCTTTCAAAAAGCTGAAGGTGGTCCGATGAGGTATACAAAGGATTAGTATTGGAGTACTCTAATATCAAACAATTGGAACACATAATCAAACGATTTTTGCAGGGCCCTGCAAAAATCGAGAGTACCCTATTTCCTATCCAAAGAATACTCCAATTGGAGCATCAGAGTACTCCAAATGTAATACTTTTTCATATAAAAATTGTGCTCCAATTAACATTGCGATGTCCTAGGACTGGACCACCTACTCCAACCTTCGCTTTGTTTCTGCTACTCCATGGAGTACCTACTGTCAGAGTACTTTGCAATGTACTCCAATGTTGTCACTCCTTGGAGTATATATTGTCAGAGCGATAGTGTCGTGATTTTCGTCGATAAGGCAGGAGCAATGATCGGCTTTCAAAAAGCTGAAGGTGGTCCGATGAGGTATACAAAGGATTAGTATTGGAGTACTCTAATATCAAACAATTGGAACACATAATCGAGAGTACCCTATTTCCTATCCAAAGAATACTCCAATTGGAGCATCAGAGTACTCCAAATGTAATCCTTTTTCATATAAAAATTGTGCTCCAATTAACATTGCGATGTCCTAGGACTGGACCACCTACTCCAACCTTCGCTTTGTTTCTGCTACTCCATGGAATACCTACCGTCAGAGTACTTTGCAATGTACTCCAATGTTGTTACTTCTTGGAGTATATACTGTCAAAGAGATAGTGTCGTGATTTTCGTCGATAAGGCAGGAGCAATGATCGGCTTTCAAAAAGCTGAAGGTGGTCCGATGAGGTATACAAAGGATTAGTATTGGAGTACTCTAATATCAAACAATTGGAACACATAATCCAACGATTTTTGCAGGGCCCTGCAAAAATCGAGAGTACCCTATTTCCTATCCAAAGATTACTCCAATTGGAGCATCAGAGTACTCCAAATGTAATACTTTTTCATATAAAAATTGTGCTCCAATTAACATTGCGATGTCCTAGGACTGGACCACCTACTCCAACCTTCGCTTTGTTTCTGCTACTCCATGGAGTACCTACTGTCAGAGTACTTTGCAATGTACTCCAATGTTGTCACTCCTTGGAGTATATATTGTCAGAGCGATAGTGTCGTGATTTTCGTCGATAAGGCAGGAGCAATGATCGGCTTTCAAAAAGCTGAAGGTGGTCCGATTATGTAGACAAAGGATTACTATTGGAGTACTCCAATATTAGAAAATTGGAACACATAATGCAACGATTTTTATAGGGTTATTGCGGCAACAGAGAACGTAGAAAATATTTTGTATAAGTAAATTTTGACGTATGGAAAAAGCACGTGCAAAAGGAAATATTCTGTGAATAAATATTCAGTTGACGTGGTTTTCAGCATTTATATTGCTTTATTTTGGTGTTCTCTTATAGCGGCGTCACAATCAATGTTTGCCGCAGCATTATGTATTGACAGATGAGTTGAACGTGGGTATATAGGTAGAGAACGACACATCGCGCATCACGAGCGACATCTGACATGCAAAAGTTGGCAACTTTCAACTTTGTATGCATGAAAAGCATAAGAAGAAGCATTTTACACTTGGCTCTCATATAGTTGATTGTGCCGCTGTTGCTGTGACGCATAAGTTTGCGTTAAATGCATGTACATGCGAAACTTGGATGTCACGCGGCTATTATATTTAAGTGTTTAGATTTGATTACAGACAGCCGTCAGGTGAAACTAAATAAAAGCTTATAAAAAAGTTTTTTTTTTCTTTAATTTTATTTCTTATATTACATTAACACTTAATTCTAGCACTTGAATCACGCGAATGAAAACACAATCAGTAAAATCTAATAAATTAATTAGAACTGCGTTTCAATAATAATTAGCTGTTTCCTTTTTTCTTCAATTTAATAATTCAAAATCAGCAGAGCCAACTTTTTATGCATAATTGCTCAAAAGAGTGAAGGAATTAGCCGAATGTTGTATTCATTGTGTATCAATACCAAGTGTGAACTCTTCTTTTGACAACACACATTAAAATGTCGGTTTGTTTACATCCTGCACATATTAAAATGTCGCCAGCACCGAATAACAGAAAAGCAAATGGCGTTGTTTAACATCCTGCACACATCAACATGGCGGTCTCCTATCTTTTACCTAATGGTAGAAAGAGATGGGAAGATGGAAAGAAGTGAGACAAAAAAGGAAATTAAAAACAGGTGACTAAACTCACTTTGCAGTTTTCACGACTATGTCTATGATATCACACTTGTTATTAACCACAATCTCAAACAGGTGTTAAACTCATTTTGGAATTTTGGCGTTTATCGTCAAGTGAATTCACTTGGTATTTATGCACAATGGTTGTATTCTTCAGCGCCATCTGCATATCAATATACATATAATGCTTAGTGCCATCTGCATATCAATAGACAATGCTCATAAGAGTAAAGGAATTCACCGCGTGGTAAGTAAAGGTACTTTTGGAATACACCACGCGCCGAATTCCAATCTTCTTTCTATGGCAATAGGGAAAAACGACTAAACTTGGGTGATGATTGGATTTTTGCAAATAAAGCAATATTTTAGATTTTTTTTTTTGTATAATGCATTGTCAGTAAAACCTGATAGATGGTGAAAATTTCAAAACCCCAGCTCAACGGGGAGTTAGTTCAAAATCGAAGGCAAAATCTCTGTAAATTAAATTTTTCAAATATCTCTACCCATGCGCCACCTATCGGAATTATTTTTTTATTATAGTGCATTGGGGTATAAAACTAAACGATGATGAAAATTTCAAGATCCTACCTCAACGGGAAGTTCGTTGAAAAACGAATTAATCGACACTGAAAACAGACCTTCGTAATTCTCAAATAAAGCGACTCACGCGCCACCTAGCGGGTCCAATTTTTTTTTAACATTTAGAAATTAATTAAGTAACACACACGTAAAATATCAGCGAAATCGGTCCATAATTACGATTTTGAGTTTTTATTACCGCTATCTCAGCCCCACCTAGCGGAATTTTTTTTTTCAAAAATATTTCTTTTCATGGTAGTAATACATGTTACGAATTTCAGCTAAATCGGGCCATAAATGCGAATTTTGAAAATATAGCGATCCACGCGCCACCTATCGAATTTTTTTTTTTATAATATTGCATTGTCATCGGGGTTATACATGGGTGCAGAATTTCAGATCAATCGGACACCGGGAAGTGTATCAAATTTAGCTTGCAAGATTTGTTAACAGACAGCCGTCAGGTGAAACTAAAAAATAAATAAAAGCTTATAAAAACCAATAAACTTATGACGCTCGGTTCGCAACAGAACTAAAAAACTTGCGGTCATAATATAAAAGAAAAAAAAATGCCCAAAAAGTTAGCTTTTGCATACAAAAAGGAAACTAAAATTAATTAATTTAACTATAGTAACAACCTTATGGACCAAATATGGGAGATAATAATCAAACTAAAAGGCTTCAAAAATTAGATATTAGGATGGCTCAAAAAAAAGGAAAAAAAAAATTTACAATGGTACAAAAGAGATAATATTTGGACGTCTAACTTAGGCCGAAAAAAGTTAAGAAATTATGATGACACGGCAGTAAAAACTTAAACACGGAAAAAGAAAATAACGCAAGCAAAAAAAATTATTTAATAAAAAATCCAATAAAACTCCAGATGCGAAGCGGTGGCTCGATCCTCCTCTCTCTCCTCGTGCTCCTTTCTTAAAAAATGGTCGGATCTTGGACCTTATTTATGTCAAAGATTATGATGGTTGCTGTGGCAGGAGCGCTCTGAGGCCCTTGGTGGCCTTTGGCGTGAAGCCCCGTGCAACGCTTATGCTCCCCCTTTTTCCTCAAAAGTGCTTATCCCTTAGCTCTTTGCTGGTGCGGAGATGTACGGTTTGCGGCGTGAGATTTCCTATAGGGAAAAGTGGTATGATTTAGGGATCGGTGGCATCGGAATTTTGAAGTTCGCAGGGAATGTTAAGCAAGTAATCTTTATTTTACATTTAGGTTTCATTTTCAGCTCTTTCAAACACCTTTTTTTCTTTTTGGTTAACGGGAAAATTTCTGTTTCCTTTTTTTCTTCTTTTTGGTGTTGTGCTTGCTTCACTTCCCTTTTGACCCCTTAGAGTACACTTTCACTTTTTTATTTTATAGGTACCTGGATAGCGGTCAAATACCGGCGCCGTTGGTTGTGACCCGTTATTGCGGTATCATACAAAGACACCTTGTGGCCTCGTATAGGTATATGCTATTCACTTTTTAATCAACTCCCGAACTAACAAAACGCACTTATCTCTTTGGACTCCACTTTCTATTTAAGATAGGGAATGGACTCGTTTTGCGATCGTACCCCATTAGCGGAAAATTTTGCTTTTCACCATTCTCACTCAAAGCCGAAGGACACTCATACATAAATCCAGATAAAGCGGGACACGACAGATATACTTTCACGACGCCAATTTCACCCATACTAACAGATACATATCCATATATCTAAATACATGTTTTTAACCTTCGTCACGTTACTAACACATACATACAAGGGAAACTTCGTTGCTGTTAACCACACAGATACAGCGGTGTTCGGACTTTTACAATGTGGCATTAACCCACAGGCTTCCGCTACAGGCTCGGATGCCGCCGATGTTGCATGCAACATGGAGCGTGTCCGTAAAAAGATTCAGAGCGCAGCCTGTCTTATTTTGGTTTTGGTGTGCCCAACGTGTGGCTTCGACCCACGACCTAAAGCCGGGCTATCCCCTTACTTCCCTGCAAAAATCGGGAGTACTCTTTTACCTATCGAAAGAGTACTCCAATTGGAGCATCAGAGTACTCCAAATGTAATCCTTTTTCATATAAAAATTGTGCTCCCATTAACATTGCGATGTCCTAGGACTGGACCACCTACTCCAACCTTCGCTTTGTTTCTGCTACTCCATGGAGTACCTACTGTCAGAGTACTTTGCAATGTACTCCAATGTTGTTACTCCTTGGAGTATATACTTTCAGAGCGATAGTGTCGTGATTTTCGTCGATAAGGCAGGAGCAATGATCGGCTTTCAAAAAGCTGAAGGTGGTCCGATGAGGTATACAAAGGATTACTATTGGAGTACTCCAATATCAAAAAATTGGAACACATAATCCAACGATGTTTGCAGGGTTATTCTCTATTTATTTCAAGGTAACGCGTATTTCTTCTATGGGCAGCACTCAGAATTATTTCTACTAGGAACCTATATCACAGTTTACCCTATATCTAAAAGACTAGAATTGCATGCAGGTTAACTTAAAACTATATCACAGGTAGGTATCTAAGCCTAAATCACAGGTGAGTATCTATATCTATATCACAGTTTTGCCGGTTAATATAAAGGGTGTCAATAATAAAAAAATTAAAATTAAATAGATTAGTAAATAAATGGCCAAATAAATAAATAAATAATCACAAAAAATTTAATTAATAAATAAAAAAATAAATAAATACAAATATAATTACGGAGGAAAAAAAAGGTATAAATAAAAGCCTTCACGACATAAAACATGCACCACTTCTACATACGCTACATGCAACAAATAAAACTAACATGCAACATAGATTTATGAAACAAAAATATCTTAAGCATGGTATACGCCTATTTTCTTTCCCGTCATATCGCCGAGTTCGGCGGTATACCACTTGTCCGGTTTGGAATTTCACGTCTTTGCTTCTCGTATTATAAAACTTTTTGCTCCGCTCATGTGCTAGTTTGAGTTCTCTCATGATCGAATCCCTGATGCTCTGTAACCTATTGGCTCTAGTATCTATCTCTACATCTGCATCTTTAACTGCCCCCAATTTGCGGCATATTGCATATGATGCCCCATGTTGCATCATGGGCATGCCAAATGTGGCATAGTATGGGGAGCAGTTTATTGATGAGTGTATAGAACTGCGCAGGGCAAAAGCCGCATCGCTGATACACCTATCCCAATTCTTTTGATTGTCCTTAATAAAGGACCTTACAATCTGGAGCACTGAGCGATTAACTCTCTCCGCAGCATTTCCTTGAGGGGAATAAAAAGCGGTTCGGATATGTTTCGCCCCATACCTTTCTAGAAATTTTGAGAACATGTCGGAGACAAATTGTTTCCCGTTATCAGAATGCACATATTCCGGAACCCCAAAGATGTGAAAAACCTCTTTTTCTAAAAATTTAACAACATTTAAGGACGTGGCTTTACGCATAGGTTTTAAAAACACAAACTTGGAAAAATGATCAAGACACACAAACACAAACATTACCATCACTAGTACGTGGGTATGGACCCATGAAGTCGATAAACAAACGTTGGAAAGGTCTTTCGGTTACGTGTTGCTTTCGTATGGGCGGTTTGTTAAATATATTTTGGGTTTTGTTTCCTTTACATATTTCACACTCTTTTAGGAAGTTTTGGACGTCGGTTACCATACCAGGCCAATAGTATTTTTCACGTATGCGGGCTAACGTTTTATGGATGCCCCGTTTCCGGCCGAAGGTGAGCCGTGACAGGATTCCACCAACCCTGCGCGCAACTCTGACGGTACCCAGAGTTTCCAGGCTCGGTTCTGCTGAAGCTCGTCCCCCCGGTCAAACTGAGTCCGTTTATATACATAACCGTCTGATACGCATAGTTCTGGGAGTTTGTCTTGGTTTTTTGTAACCGTTTTAATAAGTTCGTCATACTCTTCGGTTTTGAAGTAGTCCGAGTCTAAGTCAACGTCCATTAGTCTGTCTGATAGCTGCATTTCTTCCATGTGCGCTCGCGACAGCGTATCGGGTACCACATTGAGTGCTCCTTTTCTGTGTTCGATTTCAAAGTCGTACGCCTGAAGTTTTAAACTCCACCGCGCGAGTCTCCCAGAAAGGTCTTTCTGGTTCATCAACCATTTGAGCCTCGCGTGATCAGTTATAATGGTGAAGGGCAAACCTTCGACGTACGGCCTAAATCGCTTAACACTTATCACCGCAGCGTAGCACTCCAGCTCGGTGATGCTGTAATTACGCTGCGCCTTATTTAGTTTAGCTAAAATGTAGGCTATTGGTACGGTGACCATAAATTTTTTTTGAAAAAACAGAACTCTTTTTACTTAAGGCTTGGTATTGCCTTCACGTGAAAATTTCCCTACCCGGCTATAAACCAGTAGTCGGCAGGGAGAAAGCGCTTGCTATGTTAAAGCATTGGAGTTTTCCTCCCAGGAAAGTAATTGCCGGCCTATGCTATAAACTATTTGGGGTTACACTCTCAATATTTGGAATGTGTGTTTTTCACGGCGTAATCATCTCTTTGCAGTAAAAAATGTTGCCAAAAGTATATTTTTCCTCTTTGTGAATAGTATTTCTTGATGGTGAGAGACATTTCCTTGGTTATTTAAAACCTACCATAACCACGGAAATGTACCATTTTTGGTACGAATTTTTTTCCGGGTACGGAACTTCCAAATTGGGTACGTTTTTGCATTTTAACATACTCAATTTTTGATTTCGCTGAAGCACTTGACCGCGTTAAACATAAACTAAATTATTTTTAAACTATTTTGAAAGATTTTAAATTTTTCATAAAGTTTTGAAATTATTGAGCAAACTAACTTTACAGAGCTACTCATTGCATTTGTTAAAAAAGGTTGCCGGCACAAAAAAGCAGAACAAAAACAGAACATTTGCTTAAAAACAGAACATTTCTGTTATTTTTCCTTAGAAAAAAAATACGCAGAACCAGCTCCTTAAAAACAGAACTGTTCTGCCAAAAACAGAACGGATGGTCACCGTAGCTATTGGTCTTTCGTTGTTCTCGTCGTCTAACTGGAAGAGTACCCCGCCCACTCCGTCGGTTGAAGCATCGCATTGGATGTAAAATCGTCTGTCAAAGTCAGGGTGTACCAGTACGGGAGCGGAAATCAAACTCTCCTTTAGTCGTTCGAACGAACTCCTTGCTTCGTCTGTCGTAGCAAATTTTTTTATCTTTTCTGTTGTGAGACAGTCGTGCAGTGGTGCTGCAATGGTTGCGTAGTCTTGAATAAAACGACGGTACCAGCCTGATGCTTTGATAGGCGACGGCCAAAATCGCTTAGGCGGTTAAGCGCCAATAAATGAATGACCAGCCTGACATCCCTAGGAACCGTCGGAGCTGTTTTGGCGTTTTTGGTTCTGGGAAATCCCTCACAGCCGCAACCTTGTTCGCATCGGTTCGAATGCATCCGTCGCCCACTACATAACATAAGTACCTAACTTCCTTGAAACAAAACTTGCTTTTCTCGACATTTATAGTAAGGTTAGCCTCACGCAAACACTTAGCGACCTTTTCCAACAACACTAAATGAGACGGAAAATCTACACAGCAAACTAACAAGTCATCTAAATACACAAAAACACTATCACGTAAAGAAGCGGGTATAACCTGGTCCATGAGTCTACACATTCTTTGTGCTGCATTACACAGTCCAAACGGCATGACTGTGTACTGGTAAAGGGGACGCCCTGGCACTATAAACGCAGTCTTCTCTCGGGACTTCTTTTCTAGTGGTATTTGCCAAAAGGCATCTTTAAGGTCGATGGCCGAAATGAACCTCGTGTTTTGGAGTCGGCTGAGAATCCCATCGATGTTCGGAAGTGGATAAGCGTCCTTAAAAGTTCGCTCATTCACTTTCCTCGCATCAAGACAGAGACGCTTCTTCTCACCCTTTATCACCAGCGATACGGGAGAGCTCCAGCTACTGTTGCTCTCCTCAATCACCCCTAGACCCAGCATGCGGTCTTGCTCTGCAAAAACATGCTTTTGCATCGCTGGTGATATCGGATAGTGTCTCATCCAAAACCTCAATCACATGTTCCTCCACGTTGGTCTTCCCTAACCCCAAGACAGCAAAAGATGGGTACTGCGCCTTGACCCTTTCTAAGGCAACACTTTGCTCTTTCGTCAGGACATGTTGCACGGCTTTGAACGATAAATCGCCCTCAGCGGGTACCAATTCTGCAACGGCAGTGTGGGTAGAACGCACCATCGTTCCTCGACTAACAACATCCAGGTCGAAAGCCTGCCAAAAGTCTACCCCTAAATACACTTCTTGTTGGAGGCCTGGCACGATTAAAAACTCTAGGTCTTTGACTTCTCCTTCCCACAAGACAGGCAGAGAGATAGCACCTACCACTGGTGTTTCACCGCCGTTTGCCGTGCGAATATTTTGGTTAGCCACCTTAATGATGCTATCCTCTCTGCCCTCTATCAATTTCTCATACTCTTTACCCAGACAATTCGCGCCGGCCCCCGAATCTAACAAAGCTAGGACATCCTTGCCTCCAATCTTAGTTTTCGCAAAGAAGCGGTTATCTCCCTTGAGGGTTACGATAGTAGACACAATTTTATGGTGAATTCTTTTCATCCTTTTCCGCTTTTCAAGCATCTTCTTAATTTTATCGTAACTCCTCTTCTTTGTTGAGATTTCTTAAAAAAAAAATACGATGCCTAGCTTCCTCATAAACTATTTTCCTCTGGTGTAGACTTTTTGGCTTGACTTTCTTCCCTTCTACTGCACTCTCCCTGTCTTTCACACCGCTTTCTCTTTTAAAAATTGTGACGTTTGGTTGGAGTCCGGGTGGTCTTTCGCCTGGCGAGAGCCCCCGGTAATCTCCGCCAGCTGGGAGTTTCCCTTCCCCGGTTTGAAAACACAGAAAGACGTATCCTTACCACAGATCATGTTATGGAACGGGGACTTACAATGATTTTCTTTCTTAAGCTCGGACGGATTCTTGACAAAATAATCAACAGGCATTCCACACGCATAACATAACATTAAATGATAAGGCGACGCACAAAACGAATTGGTGGTGGGATTGGGACCAAAAGACGGCTTCGGCTGTGCCGAAGATCCCTGCGTTGCCGGCGCTTGCTGCTGGAACGGCGCTTTACGCTGGAAATTGTTGGAGATCGCGTCTACGGGAGTCTGGTTTGCTTCCTCATTCCCAGGTGTCGCTTCGGGATACCCTAACTCACTGACTGCCTTGGCTCTACTCTTATTTTCTTTCATGAGCCGCTCCGCTCGCCTGCATTCAGCTTTCAGCTCAGCCAACGTGTCAATTTTCGACGCAAACGTCAAATTCGCTAAGTAGGGCTTCAGGTTCCCCCTAATTATCCCTACCAGCTCCTTCTCTGGGATGCTTTTCCGGAGCCGGAAAGTCAAATTATGGACCTCACCGTAGAAGTCGTCGAACCCTTCCAGTTGCTGTTGTTTGCGCTCCATTATCTCGCGGATTATCTCGTAATCGGACTCCGCTGTCTTGAAGTGGGCTAGCAGCTCCGCCCTTAGCTCGGGGTACCCAAAATCGGGTTCGTCCGAGTGGTCCTCTAAGACCTGCCAGTACCACTTCAAGGCAGAGCCCGTCACGAGACAATGGAAATCGGTGAAGAGCTGAAAGTGCGAGATATTGTGTTGCTGTCGCAACTTTTCAATCCTAAAAAGAAAGCTCTCCACCGTAATTCCTTTGCTGGTGCCGTCAAACTTCACATGCCACTTGTCCAGGTCCAACTTCTTCCATTTCGGTGGGTCCTGAGTGTTTCTCGATGAACCTGAACCCCCTAACGTAGCATTTGGATCGACACGCTGGTGGGCTGCTTCATCCCTACCATTCCTGTCAGGAATAGATGACTGAGCAGGCCGGTTTCCTAACCCGTGCGCCGAGGTTTCCATCACAGCGACTCGGCTACTGAGGTTCGAAACGTTATCGCGGATATTGCGAACATCGTCCATGTACTGCGCCATCAGCTCATTTTGTTGCTATCATATGGCTCAGCTGGTTGATGTTGAGGGCCGTTGAAGTTGGTCCGTTTTGCCGCTGTCCCACAGCCTCAGCACCCTGGTCCTTTGCTGGTTCCTTGCGCCGGGGGATAGCCCCGGTTCCTGCTCCACCAACTGCTCCCTCCTGCTCGGTGTCGGACATATTAAACAGCTCGTCGACTTTCCTCGAAAAGCTACTTTCCCCCCCAGAAAACGAAAATGTTTCGGTTACCCTAAAACTAGGCGGACGGACTGATTGGACTATATGTTCCCCCGATGACCTAAAGACCCGCGAAGCACACCTGTTAACAAGGTCTGATGGTAAGAGATCGGAATGAGGTATGCCCGTATCGATCTGCGTAAAAACCGATCCGACAACTTCGTCCCGCAACGCCCTGGTTCTGCTCCGTGTCACAATCCTGTTTAGGTCCAATCCTCCGACAATCTCGTCCTGCCCGTCCTCCTTCTCCATACAAGGAAGACTTTTTCGTACTATTTAAAGGTTCCGATCGCCAAACGCTGTGGGAACCGGAAATGGGTATAGGGGTTAAGGGCTAAAGACCGTTAGGGTATAAAAAGGTTAACTATTATTGCCAAAAAAAAAAAAAAAACGAAACTCTATCTCACCTAACAGAGGTGGATTCCAAAGAGAAAATAAGAACAAGCTTCCAAAGAAACAAATCCAAAAACCGAGAAAAAATAAAATTTTCAAAGATGGGGCCACAAAATTATTTGGCAACTGAAGGTCAATGGGGTAAAAAAAAACTATTACAAAGAAAATCAAGCAATGAAAGGTAATTAGATTTAGAAAGTTGAGGTTTAGCCGTTCAATCCAATGTTGACCAAACTTAAAGTAAGCCAAACGGAAATTCAAAATGTTTAATACAAAAAAAAAGAATTTCAAACAAAAAACTTGAAAACTTTAAGCTGAGAAAAAATTGTATCGCTTAGGCCTCAATAGGGCTGATCAAAAAAATTCTTGATTAAGTTCGTGTAGTTGTAAGAATCTAAGTACAATGAACTCAAAACAATTGATATTGCAAGTGGAAGATGGTAAAAGGAAAGGGCAAAAATATGTTACAGTATTCTACTAAATTCAACAACGAAATAATAATGATAAAAAGAGGTAAGATTTAAAAAACTATAAAAAGTATTAGGAGAAATAAAAGGTAAAATTTAATGTGCAAAAAAAATTTTGTTTTGAGTAAAAAAAAAACAAACAAAGATTTGTTAATTCAATCCCGCAAAAGGTAATTTTTAAATTCACTTAGGGTTAAAAAGTTTCCAATGGGGTGTTTGTATTTATATAAAAAAAAAAACGAAATATACGTGTATATTACAATTAAAAAAAATGGAATATAATTAAATATGATAATATACGTATATAAATGTTGTAAGCTTGTTTGTTGTTTTATGTTTGTATATTTGTATTGTTGATAAAAAAATGTATATATGTGTGTTATTGGTGTGTGTTGGTGTTGCACCTCGGTTAGGTCATAGTGAATGTGAGTGAGTGGTCCGTATGTAATTAGTCTAGGTACTAGTCAGCTAATGTCTCCCCAATTCGTCCGTTTCTGGCCTCAAGCTCGGCTGTCACACCGCTAACATCTCCTCCGTGTAGGCTGACTGTAAACCTCACGTGTACGCAGTGCTGGACTACGTACCCGGTAGCTTAGACAGTCACCTACACGCTAAAACATCTACTTGTCTATATACTAGTCTTACCGCAGAATACCACTTATGCAAGCGTTGCAGCTCTCGTAAGGAACTTCTACGGCAAGACGAGTATCCCCCCTTGCTTTTGTGGTAGTGGCACATATCGCGTCGGACTGATCCAAGCGATGTTGCCCCTACCACAGTCCATTCCAGTCAGAGAAGGAAATTGGAAATTGAAATAAAGGCAAAAGAGAAACAAAACAAAAAAAAATATGGAAAGGCAAGGAGTTCTTTTAAAGACAGGAAAGCAAAAAGAAAGGAAATTTTCTATGGCAAAAAAAAAGTTGTTTAACGAACGAAAACTAAAATAGAATGGAAAATTAGAAATTAAAATCGAAAAAAACAATAAAAAAAATTGCAAGTTAGAATTTGAAAATTAACAATTGAAAAATGAAAAATTGAAACTTAAAAATTAAAATTAAAAAAAAATTGAAAATTGGGCTATTACGTTGGGCGCCATTGTAATACAGCTGGCTGTTAGGGTAAGGCTAAGGTGGCAGGTGGCATGGTGGCGATCCCGCTAGCTCGTCGGATGGGGTAGGTTTTTGCTCACCAGCCTTACCTACAGCTACACAAACAAAAAAAGGAGGTTCATGCCTGGTGAAATCTACATATGAGAAATGGAAAAAAAAGAGAAAGGCGTGTCCATGTCAGGTGGAGTCATCCCACCCCTCTCGTTCGTCGAACACGAACGACCTTGGACTCCACTTTGACTCCGCACACCGAGTGGAGTCCCCTTGTCCTGACACTAGTCTGTCCGTTAATTATCGTCCCATGTTCCTAACTAGTCCTGTCTGTCACAGTCGCCTCATATTCACGTCCCCTCCAATGCACCAGTGCAACACCCACACCAATTGCAAGGCAAAAGAAAAAAAATTAATGAGTAAAACGACTAAAGTTTCGTTACGCAAATTTACAAACTTATTTTTATTAATAAAACCGGGAATGCAAAGAGTAATTAAACTAAGGGTAAAAATTCAACACCCAAGCTTAAGTCTAAGTAATCAGAAATCCAAGCGAACAAAAAAAATCAATTCTTCTTAACTTACAACTAAAAATATGAGGAAAAAAATCTAACTGTAGGTATCAATTCACAAAGAAATGTATCTTACAGATATGAGACTAAAAAAAGAATACAACTTAAACAACTACCACTATGGGCTTATTTACTAAAAAAGAATCAAAACTCAATCGCCGAATAAAGCAGTAATTAACTAAAAGGAGAAACAAATGGTTTTCATGAAAATCCACCGTAATTATAAAAAATCACCCTCGAAATAAAATTCAATCAGATGAAAATTAGTTAAGACGAAAGTATAAAAAAAAGCTTTACAATTAGAACAAAACTCTGATTTATCGGACGACCACTGCGCCGATAACTTCTCTACCCACCTAGCTTCCAATATTAGCATATATATATACGTATGAAAAGTGTAAATTTTATTTTGGTAAATATACCTTAAGAATTAGCACTTACCGATCTATCCGTTGACATAGGCGCCTGCGTCTCGGAGAGAGGGTTGCTGTAAGAGAGGCTTAACACACGTATATCGTAAAAATTCCTATGTTGGAAATTTTCCAATGCCCACTGATAGGTGGGAGAGGTAACCAAAACTATGTTGGAAATCATTCGGACTGTGGCTGCCGTCCGAATCAAAGCAAAATAAAAGTGGCAAATGACAAAATATGTTTTTAGTGATTCGCGGGCATAAAAAAAGTGAGAAAGAAAACAAATAAAAATGGGTGTAAAAAAAATTGTAAAACGAGCGCGATTACTATTATTTAAGCCGGATTATTTTTCAACTGCTACCTATTAAGCCTTTTGCCTGTTGGGAAAAGGGGGAGGGGGTTAATGCAGAAGGAGGGAGTGTGTGGGAGTGGTTACGGGAAAGGGTGAAATGGGAAAACACCAAACTGGTATTTCACCAACGAAAAGGGAAGGTGCGAAAACTGGATAAGGAGGCGATCAAAAGGCTAAACAGGGATAAAGGAAAAACAAAACTTAATGTACAAAGCAAAACAAAAATGGAACTCTATTAAATTATAGACCTAAAAAGGTAAAACCAAATTGCGAATAAAAAAACTTTTACTTTGGGCTATGGAAACTGAAAATTAAAAGCGACAATTTGGATTAGGGGTTTTAAAGGCAAGCGAAAGGTTTTTAGCGCGAGCAAACTATTATAATAAAAATAGGCGTAAATAAAATTAAAGAAAAAAAAAACTTTTTTAAAAATAAGCTTTTATTATTGGTTTATAAAATTAACTAAAAAGTAAATAAAATTAAAGAAAAACAAGTAAGGAAAGCTGTCTTCGGCTGTGCCGAAGGCTAAATACCTTTCATGAATAAGCGTCACGATTTTCACTGTTTGATCCCAGTACAGCCTGTGTGAATTTAACTTAAGCTCATACCGGAATTATCGGAACTATCGATTATATGGGGGCGATGTGTTATATTAGTCCAATCTCATTGATTTTTAACATCGACATTCCACATTCTAAAATAGCAATAGTTACGAAATTTCACGTTCCTATCTATATAACTACAGGAGCTATCTACCAAAATCCGTTTATTGGAACAATCGATTGTATGGGGGCTATGTGAAATATTTATCCCATCGCGATGATTTTCAACATCGATACTTAGCATATCAAAATAGCAATACGTCCAAAATTTCACGTTCTTACGTGTTTAATTACAGGAGTTATAGCCCAAAATCCTTTTATCGGAACAATCGATTGTATGGGAGCTATGTGAAATATATATCCCATCTCGATGATTTTCAACATCGATGTTTCACATATAAAAATAGCAACACTTACAAAATTTCACGTTCCTACGTGTTTAATTACAGGATTTGATGATTTTCAACATCGATATTTCAGATATAAAAATAGCAATACGTCCAAAATTTCACGTTCCTACGTATTTAATTACAGGAGTTATAGTCCAAAATCCGTTTATCGGAATAATCGATTGTATGGGAGCTATGTGAAATATTTATCCCATCGCGATGATTTTCAACATCGATACTTAGCATATCAAAATAGCAATACGTCCAAAATTTCACGTTCTTACGTGTTTAATTACAGGAGTTATAGCCCAAAATCCTTTTATCGGAACAATCGATTGTATGGGAGCTATGTGAAATATATATCCCATCTCGATGATTTTCAACATCGATGTTTCACATATAAAAATAGCAACACTTACAAAATTTCACGTTCCTACGTGTTTAATTACAGGAGTTATAGCCCAAAATCCGTTTATCGGAACAATCGATTGTATGGGAGCTATATGTAATATCGGTCCGATCTTGCTGGTTCCGACAAATGATCCCTATATTGGAAAATGGTGGCCGCATACAAAATTTCAGCCAAATATCTCAAAAACTGAGGGACTAGTTTGCGTTCAAACAGACAGACAGACAGACAGACAGACGGACAGACGGACATGGCTAAATCAACTCATCTCGTCATCCTGATCATTTCGGTATACTTATTGATGGGTCTATCTCTTCTTCTTCTCATACTTACAAACATCGGACCAAAGTTATAATACCATTTCATGTTCATGAAAGGTATAAAAAAACTTTTTTAAAAATAAGCTTTTATTATTGGTTTATAAAATTAACTAAAAAGTAAAAAATAAATTCACTGTAAAGGAATATAACACTTTATAAGTTCATTGTAACCTTTAAAGATAATTTGGCTTCTTCGTCTGCCACAAAATAATTCCATATTGTACATAATTATATATTTCTAACATTAAAACTTTACACCTAAATTATTAAATCTTCCAGTATATATCACATTCCTAATTTTATTAATAATAAAAGCGTGTTAAATTTTGATGGTATAATTAAGAACATTTAGGACCTTCTTTTCTATTTGATGGTATAATTAAGAACATTCAGGTGTTAAATTTTGATTGTATAATTAATAACATTTAGGACCTTCCTTTCTATTTGATGGTATAATTAAGAACATTCAGGACCTTCTTTTAAATTAAAATTAGGAATGTGATATATACTGGAAGATTTAATAATTTAGGTGTAAAGTTTTAATGTTAGAAATATATAATTATGTACAATATGGAATTATTTTGTGGCAGACGAAGAAGCCAAATTTTTTTAAATACTTTTTAGTTCGGTTTATCAACAAGAGGCAATAATGTCGCAGCGACATCTATCGGCTGCTAGCAGCAACAGAAACCATAGAATCTTTTACAATAACGCCGCGTGGTTAATAAAGATACTTTCGGTTTATCAACAAGAGGCAATAATGTCGCAGCGACATCAATCGGCAGCTAGCATCAACAGAAACCATAGAATTTTTACAATAAAGCCGCGTGGTTAATAAAGTTACTTTTGGGATATTGGAATAAAGACTAAACTAAACGATAAATGGGATTTTTGAAATTAAGCTAATTTTTTTATTTACTGTTAGCGAAGCCTGAACGATGATGAAAATTTGCAAAATCCCATCTTAACTGCAAGTTAGTACAATATCAAAAGCAAAATTTCCTGGAATGAAAACTTTCGAATATCTCTACTCGTGCGCCACCTATCGGAATTATTTTTTTGTTATTTTGCGTGGAGGCAGAAAACTAAACGATGATGAAAATTTCAAGATCCTACCTCAACGGGAAGTTCGTTGAAAAACGAATTAATCGACACTGAAAACAGACCATCGTAATTCTCAAATAAAGCGACTCACGCGCCACCTAGCGGGTCCAATTTTTTTTAACATTTAGAAATTAATTAAGTAACACACACGTAAAATATCAGCCAAATCGGTCCATAATTACGATTTTGAGTTTTTATTATCGCTATCTCAGCCCCACCTAGCGGAATTTTTTTTACAAAAATATTTCTTTTCATGGTAGTAATACATGTTACGAATTTCAGCTAAATCGGACCATAAATGCGAATTTTGAAAATATAGCGACCCACGCGCCACCTATCGAAATTTTTTTTTTATAATATTGCATAGTCATCGGGGTTATACATGGGTGCAGAATTTCAGATCAATCGGACACCGGGAAGTGTATCAAATTTAGCTTGCAAGATTTGATTACAGACAGCCGTCAGGTGAAACTAAATAAAAGCTTATAATTAATTAGAACTGCGTTTCAATAATAACACTGGTTTACAGCCAAAATGCACCAGAGACGCCATAGTGAAATTCCTATGTAAAATCACCTCCTAATTCCGAAAATCAAGGTTATTTTTACTTGAATGGTACCGTTTTTGAGATATTTACGATTTACCGTTATTTCAAAAAACAAAAAAGATGGCTCCACTTAATCGTGTATATCTCAAGAACAAACTGAGCTCTTCCAAAACGGTTTGAAAAATTTGAAAGCTAATAAAATTTACTATAATCAGTACATACAACACTTTTTGCTAGGTCCTGCAGATTCAAACATATTGAACAATCATTACGGATTTTTTAAATTTTTTTTGGAAAAATATAAAAAAATGTGTACTTTGCGAGGAAGCATCTCGAGCTCTGTTTTATTACAAAAAAAACAAGCTATCAGTGAACAAAATCGATGAACTAATACAAAAGTTATAAGCATTCAAGTAAATATATCCATTTAATACTTAAGTACCCTACTTGTACATATGTGTTAGTATTCGTATATCAGTTAGTTAGCAGGTAGATTTTCGAAAAGTTATTAGATACAAAAAGCTGTTAGTGTCGTGTTTTCTTTGTAGAACTAGGGAACCTTTTTGTTTAGGTAGGCTTGAATTTTTACTGGATCTAAGTATAAATAAGAGTACATGCGCCTTGTTCCTTCATAATATCTGCAAGGCTCGCCGGATACTGTTCAGTTTATAATTGCAGTTTATAACCCGTCATTTACTTAAAAATAAAAAATGAATAAAAGGGCGCGAGAGTTTGAGTGTACAAATGATCCAGATATGTTCTGTTTCATCTGCGGTCAATTTATTGTTAAAAGTATGAGACGTGTGTTTTCAAATCCTTTGAAAGTTACATACTATAAGTGTTTTGGAATTGAGCCTAAAAACAATGAAAAACCATGGACACCGAACACTGTGTGCACCACATGCCGAGCCGAATTGATTTCTTCGGAAACCGGAACAAAAAGGTACGTTGTAAAAATTAGGAATTTGTTCCCTTTTAATGCATAGCTGACTAATTTCTGAAACTATCTATTTAGGCGAGACCACTACATCATAAAGGATTGGCCAGAACGAATCGAGTTTCAAGTTGGGGTAGATAATATAAAATACTCTCCACTTATAAAGAAGGAAAAAATAATTCTACCTCCGCTCCACATCAAGCTCGGCCTTATAAAAAAACTTTGTGAAGGCTTTGGACAAAGAAGGAGAAGCTTTTCATCATTTGAAGACAATCTTCCCAGAGATTTCAGAAGCAAAAATAAAGGGAGGGGGGTTTTGTGGGACCGCAAATAAGGAAAATGATGACCAATAACCATTTCAAAGAACTATTGTCACCAGTGGAGGCAACAGCGTGGGATTCTTTTGAAAAGGTCGTTACTTCTTTTTTAGGCAAACATAAAAGTCCTAACTACGAGATGATAGTGAACGACTTAATCAAAAACTATGCGGAAATGGGTAAATAAAAAAACATATTATAATAAATTTTATATTACATAAATTTACATGAGAATATATAGCCATAAATCTGAATTCATCGTCCAGTTCCGAACAAACAAGAACGGGAAAAATATAAACAAAAAATTTGTTCTGAATTGAAAGATAAATCCAGCCTAAGATTATATAGGTAGGTAGAAGTGGCTGCCGCAAAGGCACACCTAGGCCAGTAATAAAAGGCCCGTTGTGATACCACCAAACACTAGGAAAGTCAGTCCCGGGGCCCGGCCACATGGAAAATCCCAGTGCTGTCGGGACTCTCCATATAGCCGAAACCCGGGACTGACACTCCTAACCGACACCGCTACCCCTCCTCGAACCATTTTGATAACTTGATGAAGGCCATCAAGTCCTTTATGTCTAGCTCCGCGACCTGGCTTAAGCTAACCAGGAAGGGAACTCCCAGAGAGCGCCTTCTCGCTCCGCTTAAGGCCGGGCAGTTGCAGATGAGGTGTTCCACCGTTTCCTCTTCCTCATCATCTTTGCCACTCCTGCAGCATCGTCGGTAGGGAACGCCTAGCCTTGCTGCGTGGCTACCAATAAGGCAGTGCCCGGTTAAAACACCTATTAATATGGAGATTTCCTTCCTTTTTAGGGCGTATATGTGTCTAGATCTTTTAAGATCGCATTTTGGTCAGGTTTGCTTGAAAAAAATTATATACTAATGTGTCACTTATGTATTTATCTAATTTACTTTTTTATTTTCTTTCAGGAGTAAATATGTCTTTAAAAATTCATTTCTTACACTCCCACTTAAATTTTTTCCCGCAAAATCTTGGCGACGAAAGTGACGAGCATGGCGAAAGGTTTCTCCAGCAAATGAAAGTGATTGAAAGTCGGTATCAAGGATTCTGGGATGTCGCTATGATGGGCGACTACTGTTGGTTTCTCATAAGAGAAACCGATCCTAATCTAAATAAGCGTCAAAACAAGACACATAACTTTTTCAATTATAAAATAAGATCATAGAGTTAAGACAGAACCATACCATAAATGCGAATTTTGAAAATATAGCGACCCACGCGCCACCTATCGAAATTTGTTTTTTATAATATTGCATTGTCATCAGGGTTATACATGGGTGCAGAATTTCAAATCAATCGGACACCGGGAAGTGTATCAAATTTAGCTTGCAAGATTTGATAACAGACAGCCGTCAGGTGAAACTAAATAAAAGCTTATAAAAAAAAGGAAACACAAGATGTAAATAAAAAGTCTAAATATAGGGGTTCAAAAAAAGGAATTATCAAAATTGCCTAAGCGAGGAATTTAGGAAGTATGATTACAGCAAGAGGAAAACTACTTAATAAGAAACAAAAAAAGTAATGAAAACAAAGGCCAATAGCTTAAGAAAACGAAATGATATTTGGGTAAATGAAAAAAAACCTATGACGCTCGGTTCGCAACAGAACTAAAAAAACTTGCGGTCATAATATGAAAGAAAAAAAAATGCCCAAAAAGTTAGCTTTTGCATACAAAAAGTAAACTAAAATTAATTAACTTAACTATAGTAACAACCTTATGGACCAAATATGGGAGGTAATAATCAAACTAAAAGGCTTCAAAAATTAGATATTAGGATGGCTCAAAAAAAGGGGAAAAAAAATTTACAATGGTACAAAAGAGATAATATTTGGACGTCTAACTTAAGCCGAAACAAGTTAAGAAATTATGATGACACGGCAGTAAAAACTTAAACACGAAAATAGAAAATAACGCAAGCAAAAAAAATTATTTAATAAAAAATCCAATAAAACTTCAGATGCGAAGCGGTGGCTCGATCCTCCTCTCTCTCCTCGTGCTCCTTTCTTAAAAAATGGTCGGATCTTGGACCTTATTTATGTCAATGATTATGATGGTTGCTGTGGCAGGAGCGCTCTGAGGCCCTTGGTGGCCTTTAGCGTGAAGCCCCGTGCAACGCTTATGCTCCCCCTTTTTCCTCAAAAGTGCTTATCCCTTAGCTCTTTGCTGGTGCGGAGATGTACGGTTTGCGGTGTGAGATTTCCTATAGGGAAAAGTGGTATGATTTAGGGATCGGTGGCATCGGAATTTTGAAGTTCGCAGGGAATGTTAAGCAAGTAATCTTTATTTTACATTTAGGTTTCATTTTCAGCTCTTTCAAACACCTTTTTTTTCTTTTTGGTTAACGGGAAAATTTCTGTTTCCTTTTTTTTCTTCTTTTTGGTGTTGTGCTTGCTTCACTTCCCTTTTGACCCCTTAGAGTACACTTTCACTTTTTTATTTTATAGGTACCTGGATAGCGGTCGAATACCGGCGCCGTTGGTTGTGACCCGTTATTGCGGTGTCATACAAAGACACCTTGTGGCCTCGTATAGGTATATGCTATTCACTTTTTAATCAACTCCCGAACTAACAAAACGCACTTATCTCTTTGGACTCCACTTTCTATTTAAGATAGGGAATGGACTCGTTTTGCGATCGTACCCCATTAGCGGAAAATTTTGCTTTTCACCATTCTCACTCAAAGCCGAAGGACACTCATACATAAATCCAGATAAAGCGGGACACGACAGATATACTTTCACGACGCCAATTTCACCCATACTAACAGATAGATATCCATACATCTAAATACATGTATTTAACTTTCGTCACGTTACTAACACATACATACAAGGGAAACTCCGTTGCTGTTAACCACACAGATACAGCGGTGTTCGGACTTTTACAATGAGGCATTAACCCACAGGCTGCCGCTACATAAAGTACCCTACCATATTTGACAAGGGTGGCTCCAAACCAGGTCGGACCAATGTAGTGAAGCATCACATTGATACCGGTGACGCGAGACCAATCCGCCAAGCTCCTCGAAGTGTTCCATTGGCCAAACGGCAAGTGGTAAGAGAAATTATACAAGAAATGAGTGACAGCGGCGTGATCGAACCATCAGCTAGTCCATGGAGCTCACCGGTAGTGCTAGCGAAGAAAAAGGATGGAAAAATGCGGTTCTGTGTGGATTACCGGAAGCTGAACGACGTAACGAAAAAAGACAGCTATCCACTACCAAGAATTGACGATACACTGGACTCACTATCTGGTACGAAATGGTTCTCTACACTGGACTTGAGAAGCGGCTATTGGCAAGTGGAGGTTAAAGATGAGGATAAGGAAAAGACAGCCTTCAGCGTTGGAGAGGGGCTGTGGCAATTTACGGTAATGCCCTTTGGACTATGTAACGCCCCAGCTACTTTTGAGAGACTCATGGATCAGGTATTGAAAGGACTGCATTGGAAAACATGTTTGGTGTACCTGGATGACATCAGCGTGCTGGGGAAAAGCTTTGAGGAACACCTCAAGAACTTGGAGGAAGTTTTCCAAAGGATAGGTGGCGCCGGTCTGAAATTAAGTCCCATTGTTCAAGAAGGAAGTAAGTTACTTGGGTCACAAGGTTACTACGGAGGGAATTTGCACTGCTAAAGAGAAGATCGAAGCAGTAAAGGATTGGCCAAGACCGAAAAATTTACATGAGCTACGAAGTTTCCTCGGACTGTGCACGTATTATCGTCGATTTGTACCGAATTTCGCTAGCGTAGCCAGTAGCCTTCATGAGTTGACCAGAAAGAATATGTCATTTGACTGGAAGAAGGAACATGAAGTGGCTTTCCAAACCTTGAAGGAACGGCTGTGCACTGCCCCAATGTTAGCGTATCCAATCCCAGGTTCAACGTTTATTCTGGATACAGATGCAAGTGGTTATGCGATTGGAGGAGTTTTGTCATAGATTGTCGATGGGCAGGAGAATGTAGTGGCGTACTATAGCCGCACAATTGGAAAGCCCGAAAGGAACTATTGTGTAACACGAAGAGATCTACTGGCATTGGTGGAGTGCATCAAACATTTCCACAAGTATCTCTATGGACAGCGATTCCACGTCAGGACAGACCATGCAGCGTTGAAATGGCTTTTGCCGTTCCGTAATCCGGAAGGTCAATTGGCACGGTGGATAGAGCGACTACAAAGTTATGACTTTCCCATAGAGCATCGCAAAGGCAGCAACCACGGCAATGCTGATGCAATGTCCCGGCGACCATGTAACCTAGAATGCAAGCATTGTTCGAAAGCTGAGGCCAAGGAAGATGTTATAGATGTGCGGCTGATGACTATAACATCTACGGACGAATGGAACATGGATCAACTAAGGAAGTATCAGCTAGAGGACCCAGATCTAGTACGTGTGATGCAAGGAATCGAGCAAAACGAACGACCAACAAGAGAGGAGATGTCAGCAGAGAGTCCTGTTGCCAAGTCATATTGGGCACAGTGGAACAGTCTGAAATTGGTATCCGGTTGCTTACATAGAGTATGGGAAAGCGAAGATGGTCACTGCGCTCGGAAGCTGGTAGTTGTCCCAAGGAAGAAATTCTCTGATGTTTTGAATGAGCTACATAATGGTCCAAGTGGAGGTCATCTCGGAGTCACGAAAACGTTGGAGAAAGTCAAGCAGAGATTCTATTGGGTTGGTTGCCGGCAGTCGATCGCGGAGTGGATTGCCAACTGTGAGGTGTGCATCAAAGCAAAGGGTCCGAAGTCGAGAAGCCATGGACAGATGAAGCAGTACAATACAGGTGCACCGTTTGAAAGGATTGCCATGGATGTAGCTGGTCCATTCCCTACTAGCAAACTCGGGAACAAGTACGTATTAGTTGTTATGGACTATTTCAAATGGCCAGAAGTTTACCCGATTCCAAATCAAGAGGCAGAAACCATTGCAGAGGTGTTCACTAACAATTGGATAGCAAGGTTGGGTGTACCAATGAAGTTACATTCTGACCAAGGCAGGAATTTCGAATCAGTCGTATTCCAAGAAATGTGTAAGACATTGGGTATTCGGAAAACTCGAACAACTGCACTGCATCCTCAGTCATATGGCATGGTGGAACGTTTCAATCGAACCTTAGAAGAGCACATTAGGAAAGTAGTGGATAAATTCCAGAAAGATTGGGACACGCACATCTCCTTGTTCCTGATGGCATATCGCTCGGCAATACATGAAACAACGGGTCAGACTCCGGCAAAAGTAATTTTTGGGAATGATCTTCGGTTGCCAGCTGACATGAAGTTTGGGATAAATGCTGATGAAGGAATAAATGCCAGGAAATCCACTAGCATCTTGGAAGCAAGGCTGCACAACAAAATAAACAAAATTTTTTTGAAAGTAACGTTATCAAAAAAAAAAAATATTTAAAAAAATTTGGATTTTGCTAGCATCAAAAACAAAATCAAGAATTTTCGCTTCTATTTGATATCTCGAAGTTTGAGTGTTTTTTTGAGCATTTTTTGTATGGAAAAATATACTCTAACTCAAACAATCAAAATAAACAAAATTTTTGAGATTTTGATTTTGATTTCAATGAAATGATAAGCTTTTCGTTGATCTAAAAACGTTTAAACTTTTGAATAACGAATTGAAAACAAAATATTTTTATTTTTTTTGATAAAAATAACGTTATTATGCAGGCCTTCTTGGAAGAAGAAATAAGATCATGAGTGATAAGATGAAAGCCAGATACGACAAGGCAATCAACTCGGAAGGTTTTAAAGAAGGAGATTTAGTGCTGTTATACAACCCACAACGAAAGAAAGGTTTGTCCCCAAAACTGCAATGTAACTGGGAAGGCCCATATAAAGTAATAAAGCGGATAAATGATGTCTACCGCATACAAACTGTTGGAAGACCACATGGTGGTTCACCTGGAGAGGCTAGCAACGTTTGGATCGGGAAATGGTGGAGGGCAGTGTGGCGAATGTTCTCAAGAATCGCTCATCTCCCAACTCTAGCGTATTTCCATCACTAGCGTCACTACCACAACTACAGCTGTTTAGATACGTGACGTGAGAGCGACAGAGGGAGAGGCAGCTCGCGTGTTTGCGAATGTGGCACAAAGAGGAGATGACGATAGATAAACGCTTCGAGAACACTGTTGCACGAATAAACCAGAAATGTGTAGACATTTCTAGGTTGTGACGCTGCTGTTTGCTAGGGTATATAAACCGCGCAAAGACAACGCACTTCAATCAGTTTATTTTGAAGTGTTGTACAGTGAAGTACTGAACAGTGAATTAACCCGCGATATTGTACTACGGTTTTTAGTACTGAATAAAGCGTACTACTTATTAAGCAGAATCGGAGTGTTTTATTTAACGTACAGTGATCGAACTCAGGGAAAATAGTCAAGGAATCATCGAATTCGTCACAATACGATATTGTGGCGAATGTTCTCAAGTATCGCTCATCTCCCAACTCTAGCGTATTTCCATCACAAGCGTCACTACCACAATTACAGCTGTTTAGATACATGACGTGAGAGCGACAGAGGGAGAGGCAGCTCGCGTGTTTGCGAATGTGGCACAAAGAGGAGATGACGATAGATAAACGCTTCGAGAACACTGTTGCACGAATAAACCAGAAAGGTGTAGACATTTCTAGGTTGTGAAGCTGCTGTTTGCTAGGGTATATAAACCGCGCAAAGACAACGCAAATCAATCAGTTTATTTTGAAGTGTTTTACAGTGAAGTACTGAACAGTGAATTAACCCGCGATATTGTACTACGGTTTTTAGTACTGAATAAAGCGTACTACTTATTAAGCAGAATCGGAGTGTTTTATTTAACGTACAGTGATCGAACTCAGGGAAAATAATCAAGGAATCATCGAATTCGTCACAATTGGTGTCAGAAGCGGTATTGTTAAATAAATACAAGGACATTGAAAAGGATAACAAGGACATTGAAAAGGATAACAAGGACATTGAAAAGGATAACACGGACATTGAAAAGGATAACAAGGACATTGTAAAGGTAACAAGGACATGGCAAAGTTGAATGAGTTGAAGATCCAGCAACTCAAAAACGAGTTGGAACGACGTGGATTGTCAACAACGGGCAATAAAGCAGAGCTACAATCACGGTTGCGAGAAGCGATGGAAGCAGAACGAATCAACGTTGACGATCATGTTTTTCAGCTTTTGGAAGAGGGAGCGACGAAAGTGGAAGAACAAAAGGATACCCCGAATCCTGTGGAGAACGTGAACACAAACTCGTTATTGGCTGCATTGGCTCAGATGTCGACGAACATAACATCTCAAATGAAAGAACAGGAGACACGTATTACATCCGGAATTTCAACACAGTTGGAGGAACAGAAGACACACATGGCATCTCAGTTGGAACAACAAGAGACACGATTGGCATCTCAGTTAGAAGAACAGAAGGCATACATGGCGTCACAGATCAAGGAAGAGTTGATGGAACAGGAAACACGCATAACGTTAAAACTAGAGGCACAAGAGCAAAGAGTCTCATCGCAGCTAGAAGTTGTCAGTGGACGACAGGATAAGATCGAAGCCGAGGTGGATGCGTTAAAATCTCGTATCCAGGAGTTGCAGCTGAATCGTCCAAATGCTGTATCAAGTTCTCCCAAGGTAAAAACCCCATCTTTTGATGGTTCTGTTCCATTCCAGGTATTTAAGCTACAGTTTGAGAAGACAGCAGCTGTGAACAATTGGGGCGCTGAAGACAAAGTCGCTGCTTTATTTGTGGCATTGAAAGGACCTGCAGCCGAAATCTTACAGACTATTCCAGAAGGTGAAAGGAACAACTATGAAGCATTGATGGGAGCCGTTGAAAGACGCTATGGTAGCGAGCATCGGAAGCAAATTTACCAAATAGAGCTACAAAATCGCTGCCAGAAGCCCAATGAGACCTTACAAGAATTTGCATCGGACATCGAGAGGTTAGCGCACCTAGCAAACGCGGATGCACCTGTAGAGTACATGGAGAGGGTAAAGATACAAAGTTTCATAAATGGAATACGTGATGTGGAGACGAAGCGGGCCACCTATGCAAATCCAAAGAGATCATTTGCGGAGACGGTATCACATGCTCTAACTCAAGAAACAGCATCACTTTTGTGCAAACCAGCGTACAAAGCTCATCGTGTGGAAGTAGAACGACCAGAATGGGTGGACGCAATCCTAGAAGCAGTGAACGGAAAGCAACAGAAAAATGAAGCGTCCATTAAATGCTTCAAGTGCGGGAAATCTGGTCATATTGCACGTTATTGTGGATCTGGATCTAGTTCCAATAATGTAAGCGGACGTAAGCGCAAGGCTGAAGGAGATAAGCAAGTCTCCCAATCCAACCAACCGTTAAACTAAAGAGAGTCAGCCGCAAGGGGCGTAGGCTGGCTCCCGCAATCGGATGCCCCATAATCTCTGTCTCACAGATCGGAAGGAAGTCGAGTAATGTTACTGTTGGAGGACTCGTGGACGGAAAGGAGCGTTTACTGACTATTGATACGGGCGCATCTCATTCCATCATTCGATCTGATTTAGTCAAGAAAGGAGTGAGGCCATTATGTAGCGGCAGCCTGTGGGTTAATACAACATTGTAGAAGTCTGAACACCGCTGTATCTGTGTGTTAACAGCAACGGAGTTTCCCTTGTATGTATTAGTAATGTTACGAAAGTTAAATACATGTATTTAGGTGTCTGAATATGTATCTGTTAGTATGGGTGAAATTTATGTCGTGAAAGTGGATATCTGTCGTGTCCCGCCAAATCTGTTAGATGTATGAGTGTCCTTCGTGATTGAGTGAAAGCGAACCTTTTGTCTAAGAGGTACGATCGCCAAGCTAAGCGAGGCAATGATACAAATCAAAAGTTGAGCCAAGTGAGTGCGGACATACTTTACCCGGGTGTGAAAAAGTTTAAAAATCCATTTGTATATATATATAATTATTCAAAAAAAAGGTTGAGTTTGTACACCGTAATAACGGACCTGAAAATACCGGTACCGAGAACTGCCGGAGATACAATACCCAGAACTGCTGCCAACTAGGTGAGTTTTCTAGGCCCTAAAAACTAGGTAAGGGGGAAGGTGAAATTGTGCTACAAAATTAAAAGAAAAATTAAGAAAGTTCATTTGATAACGTTGCACACGGTGTGTGCAAAACTAAATTATGAAATCATAAATCGGTGCAAATAAACTATGACGTTGAAATCTTAATGTCAAATTCGAAAAAAAAAGGATTTTTGAAATTTAAATGGAACTAAAGTTCGTTCACCTGTACCCCCATACACTTGTTTCTTCTTTTTGCTATCGGTCCTTAGTTGAACCTTTACTGTCCCGGTAGGAAATATTCAGTCCGGCCAGAGTTAAGGATCCTACCACAACCACCACCACCACCAGGTTTAATCGTGATATATTGAAGACATACTTTTGGGAGTATTACACCAACACGACAAGGGTTAAAGGGGAGCATATTGCAGCTTTGGGCTCCACGATAGAGGCAACCAAGTGCCCCCAAGCGTTCGTGCCACAGCAACCACTAACATTATAGACCAAAAACATACATCAGCGAGGAGAAAGAGGGGTGAAAGGAGCAACTTCGAGCCGCTTTACATATTGTTTTTTTATTCGATTTTTTTTGTTAAATAATTTTATTTGCCTTGCTATTTTGAGATTTTTTTTGTAAAATTTTCGTTGCTTTTATTTGATTTCCTAAAATTTTTCTAAGTTAGAATAATATTCCTTTTGTATACTTTTTTTCAACTAGCCTAACATTAACTTTTCTTGCCAGCTTATTTATTTTATCTTCTTATCATTTCTGTAACATTTAAGTTAGTTAATTTCATATGCCCGCGACGCGTTCTTGTATCCTAATAAGTCGAAATCTCCTTTGTTTTCAGTAAGTCTTAATTTCCTTAGTTAATCAGTAATTAGCTCGCCTTACTTAGTTATTACCAAGTCCGCTTTTCTTTCTTTCCCTTTCTTTTTTTCATTTTTGCTTACTTCATTTTTTTTTAAACAATCGAAGCTAAGCTCTCTCGATTTTGTTTTCTTTTCACTAAAATCTGATATACTTATTTTAATTGCAATTTCTCACAATTTTTTTTATCTCGCCATAACTTTTGCAATTTTTAATAGAGCATTTTTTTGCCCTGAAAATATTTTTTGTTTCTGTAATTCACACCTGGTCAATTTTAGTATAATTTTCTTCCCCAAAACTAATTTTTATTTCGCTTTTATTATTTATTCAATTATTGCTTTCGCGGTTCTCCTCCTTAGCCTCTTATTTCCTTGTCATTCCATTTTTCCACCACCCGTTTTCACTTTTTTCCTAATCGCTTCTCCCATCTCCCCTTCCGTATCACATTCTTGTTAGGCTAAATATTCCTAATTTAATTTTTTTTGGATCTTTGGTTGCGCATTTGTTTTGGTCGTTCATTTAAAATCTTTTTATTGCACTTGAATCAGCGGGTTTCACTTTATTTTCCCATTCATTTATTTTTGATTTTTGCCGCAACTTAGTAGTTTTTATTTTATATTATTTAGAGCCACATTATTTTTTCTTTGATTCGGACGGCAGCCGCGCGTCCGAATAAATTCCAGCCTAGCTTGGTTAGCTCTCCCACCTGCATATGAGTAGTGGAAAACTTCCAGCATAGGGGAATTTATATATGTATGTATATGTGTAGATAATTCTTTTTGTTACAGCAACCCCCTCTCCGCGACGCAGGCGCCTATGTCAACGGAAAGATCGGTGAGTGCTAAAGCATAAGATATCTACCAACATTATAATTTACACATGTTTGTTTACCTACGTATATAATATTTCACGTATATTGGAAGCTAGGTGAGGGAGTGAAGCTATCGGCGTACAGTGGTCGTCCGATAAGCAACAGTTTTAAAGTTTTCTTTTGTTAAATTTTTCTTGCTATTTTTTTTAGTCATTTAAATTTTACCTTACCTTTGCCCAATTATTTGTACTTTTGTTAAATAATTTCTTTTTCTAATTTTCCTTTTTTTGCCATTTTGCAGTTAAATAAATTTTGCCATCGGTTTTGGACCTTGTTTATTTTATTCCTTTTTTTTTGTCATTCCACTTTCTTTCTTATTTACATTATTTTTTTTATTGATAATTTTTTTCTTTTAATTTTAGTAATGAAGAAGATTGACTGTTGAATTTTATTGAAGAAGTTGAAGTCAAAAAAAAAAAAAAAAAATTTGTTATTTCCTTTTCCTTTTTTGTTGAGCCTAAGCGATTGTTTAGATTTTAGAATATATCTCTTCGGTTGTATTTTTTTTTGAATTCACTAGTCGTAAGATATTTTAATATATTATTAGGTTTTTTCTCTTTTTAATTTCTCTAAATTAAGTTTGATTAGATCCTGCTTTTTATCCCTTTCCGTTCTAAGTTTTTAAGCCAACATAAATAAATTTAAGATTGTTAAGTTTTGAATTGAAATCGCAGTCGTTTTTTTTTTTCTTTCTTTATTCTTTTTGTTATATGGATTGAAAAATAAACACCATGACCGGCTGATTCGCTAATTAATTGGTGTGGGTGTTGCACTTGTGCATTAGAGGGGACGTGAATGTGAGGCGACTAGGACAGACAGGACGAATTAGGCACATGGGACGATAACTGACGGACTGACATGAGTCAGGCTAAGGGGACTCCACTCGGTGAGCGGAGTCAAAGTGGAGTCCAAGGTCGTTCACCTTCCGTGAACGAGAGGGGCGGGATGACTCCACCTGACACGGACAGGCCTTTCTCTCCTCCTTTCTCTTTCTTCTTTGTAGACTTCACCAGGCATGAACCTCCTTCTTTTTGTTAGTGTAGCTGTAGGTAAGGCAGGTGAGCAAAAACCTACCCCATCCGACGAGCTAGCGGGATTGCCACCATGCCACTTGCCACCTTCGCCTTGCCCCAATAGCCAGCTATATTACAATGGCGCCCAACGGAATAGCCCAATTTTTAATTTTTTTTGTTTTTAATTTTTTTAATTTTTTGTTCAATTTCTATTTTTCAGTTATTAACTTTCAAATTTTAACCTGCAAAATCTTTTTACTTTTTCTCGATTTCAATAATTTTCTATTTAGTTTATTTTTCGGTCATTAAACAAATCTTTTTTTACCATAATAAATTTCCTTTCTTTCTGCTTTCCTGTTTATAAAATATCTCTTTGCTTTTACATAACTTTTTATTTTTGTTTTTCAATAACGTTCCTTTTTAAAATTTTGGTTTACACTTTTCTGTTTTTTTTTATTTTTATTTCCATTTCCGATCTCCTTCTCTGACTGGACTGATGACCGTTGTAGGGGCAGCATCGCTTGGATTAGTCCGACGCGATATGTGCCGCTGCAACAAAAACAAGGGGGGATACTCGTCTTGCCGTAGAAGTTCCTTATGAGAGCTGCAACGCTTGCATAAGTGGTATTCTACGGTAAGGCTAGTATATAGACAAATAGATGTTGTAGCGTGTAGGTGACTGTTTAAGCTACCGTGTGCGTAGTCCAGCACGGCGTACACGTGAGGTTTACAGTCAGCCTACCCGGAGGAGTTGTTGGCGGTGTGGCAGCCAAGCCTGAGGCCAGAGCCTAGAGGCTTGTTGTGCAACACTGCGTATGCGGACGAATTTGGGAGACATTAGCTGACTAGGACCAAGACTAGTGACAAACGGACCACTCACTCACATTCACTATGACCTCGCCGAGGTGCAACACCAATACACACCAATGACATACCTATCATTAACATCAACAAACATAAATCAACAACAAAAACTATTTAGTTCAGTCTTGAAGATATATATATATATACATATACCTATATTATCATATTGGATACATATCACCACGTATATTTCATTTTTCTATATCTACGTATATTTCGTAAAATTTTTTTTTATATGAATTAATAAATTTTGAACTCTTTTACCATAAGTGAATTGAAAATTAACCCTCGCGGGATTGAATTGACAAACATCTTCTTTATTCAATATTTTTTTTTACGTTTTAAATTTTACCTTTTCGGTTCACCGTGTTACTTCTTGCAGCATCGTTAGTAATATTTTTGCCTCTGTCGAATTTACACATTTACACCCCTTCCTTTTAACGTCTTTCGCTTTCAATATCATTCTCCCAGTTCATTGAACTTACAATTCTACATTACACCAACCTTTTTTTGCATACATAATTAGGTTTGATCCACACTTTTTATAGCTTTTAATACATTTTTTTTTTTATTTATTTTTTTCCTTGAGATTTTGGAAGGCTATATTTACCTGATATTCCTTAGTAATTTTTTTTTTAGCCACTTTCCCTACCAGCTTCTAGCAGCTCTTTTTGGAAAAATTAAAAATTTCTTTTCTCGTCTTTATATCTGCCTCTCTGGCCCGTAACCCTCATACTCCCTTGCGGATCCGTACATCGCTTGGCGATTCGGAACTCTTATTGGCGAAAAGAAAGTCTTTCTTGTATGGAGCAGGAGGACGCTCAGGACGAAATTGTCGGAGGATTGGACCTAAACGGGATCGTAACACGGAGCAGAGCTAGGGCGTTGCGTGACGTAGTCATTGGATCGGCCCTTACGCAGATCGATACGGGCATACCTCATCCCGATTGCCTACCAACAGACCTTGTAAACAGGTACGCTTCGCGGGTGTTTAGACCATCGGGAGAATATACAATTCCATCAGTCCGTCCGTCTAGTTTTAGAATAACCGAAACCTTTTCGTTTTCTGGGGGGGAAAGTAGCTTTTCGCGAAAAATCGACGAGTTATTCAATATGTCCGATTCAGAGCAGGAGGGAGCAGTAGGGAGAGCAGTAGCTGGAGCAGTTGGCGGAGCAGGCACCGGCGCCATTCCCAAGCCCAGGGAGCCATCCAAGGACCAGGATGCTGAGGGTGCGAAACAGCGGCAAGGCGGACCAACTCCAACGGCCATCTCCATGACTCAGCTGAACCAGATGATGGTAATGATGGCGGAACAAAATGAGTTAATGGCGCAGTACATGGACGAGGTCCGCAATATCCGCGAAAATAACAAATAGCGATCACATTTTTCAACTCACCAGACCGGTCGACCAGTGCTGTAATTCTCTCTCTGTAACCGCAATTAAGGGGATGCGCCAACCTTTCTAGATACTGGGAGGTGACAGACCGCCAACAGGAAGTGTATTTAGGGGTAGACTTTTGGCAGGCTTTCGACCTGGATGTTGTAAGTCGAGGAACGATGGTACGTTCGGCCCACTCTGCCGTTGCAGAATTGGTACCTGCCGAAGGCGACTTGTCGTTTGATGCCGTGCAACATGTCCTCACGAAAGAGCAAAGTGTTGCGTTAGAAAGGGTCAAGGCGCAGTACCCATCTTTTGTTGTCTTGGGGTTAGGAAAAACCAACGTGGAGGAACACGTGATTGAGGTTTTGGATGAGAATCTCCCAGTGAAACAGAGACAATATCCGATATCACCAGCGATCCAAAAACATGTCTTTGCAGAGCTCGACCGCATGTTGGGTCTAGGGGTGATTGAGGAGAGCAACAGTAGCTGGAGCTCTCCCGTATCGCTGGTGATAAAGGGTGAAAAGAAGCGTCTCTGTCTTGATGCGAGGAAAGTGAATGAGCGGACGATTAAGGACGCTTATCCACTTCCGAACATCGATGGGATTCTCAGCCGACTCCAAAACACAAGGTTCATTTCGGCCATCGACCTAAAAGATGCCTTTTGGCAAATACCTTTGGAAAAGAAGTCCCGAGAGAAAACCGCGTTTACAGTGCCAGGGCGTCCCCTTTATCATTACACAGTCATGCCGTTTGGACTGTGTAATGCAGCACAAAGAATGTGTAGATTAATGGACAAGGTTATACCCGCTTCTTTACGTGATAGTGTTTTTGTCTATTTAGATGATTTGCTAGTTTGCTCTGTCGATTTTCCGTCTCATTTAGTGTTGTTGGAAAAGGTCGCTAAGTGTTTACGTGAAGCTAACCTTACAATAAATGTCGAGAAAAGCAAGTTTTGTTTCAAGGAAGTTAGGTACCTAGGTTACGTAGTGGGCGATGGGTGCATCCGAACCGATGCGAACAAGGTTGCGGCTGTGAGGGATTTCCCCGAACCAAAAACGCCAAAACAGCTCCGACGGTTCCTAGGGATGTCAGGCTGGTACCGACGTTTTATCCAAGACTACGCAACAATTGCAGCACCGCTGCACGACTGTCTCACTAAAGAAAAAATAAAGAAATTTTCTATGACAGATGAAGCAAGGAGTTCGTTTGAACGACTAAAGGAGAGTTTGATTTCCGCTCCCGTACTGGTACACCCTGACTTTGACAGACGCTTTTACATCCAGTGCGATGCTTCAACCGACGGAGTGGGCGGGGTACTCTTCCAGTTAGACGACGAGAACAACGAAAGACCAATAGCGTACATTTCCGCCAAACTGAACAAGGCGCAGCGTAATTACAGCATCACCGAGCTGGAGTGCTACGCTGCGGTGATAAGTGTTAAGCGATTTAGGCCGTACGTCGAAGGTTTACCCTTCACCATTATAACGGACCACGCGAGTCTCAAATGGTTGATGAACCAAAAGGACCTTTCTGGAAGACTCGCGCGGTGGAGTTTAAAACTTCAGGCGTACGACTTTCAAATCGAGCACAGAAAAGGAGCACTCAATGTTGTACCCGATACGCTGTCGCGAGCGCACATGGAGGAAATGCAGCTATCAGACAGACTAATGGACGTTGACCTAGACTCGGACTACTTTAAAACTGAAGAGTATGACGAACTTCGGAAAAAAGTAACCGACAATCAAGATAAACTTCCAGAACTGTGCGTGTCGGACGGTTACGTTTATAAACGGACTCAGTTTGACAGGGGGGACGAGCTTCAGCAGGACCAAGCCTGGAAACTCTGGGTACCGACGGAGTTGCGCCCGGGGTTGGTGGAATCCTCCCACAGCTCACCTTCGGCCGGTCACGGAGGCATCCATAAAACCTTAGCCCGAATACGCGAAAAATACTATTGGCCTGGTATGGTAGCCGACGTACAAAACTTCCTGAAAGGATGTGAGGTGTGCAAGGGAAACAAAACTCAAAATGTATTTAATAAACCGCCCATGGGAAAGCAACACGTAACCGAAAGACCTTTCCAACGTCTGTTTATCGACTTTATGGGTCCATACCCACGTACTAGGGATGGTAATGTTTATGTATTTGTGTGTCTTGACCATTTTTCCAAGTTTGTGTTTTTGAAACCTATGCGTAAAGCCACGTCTGTAGATGTTTGTAAATTTTTAGAAAAAGAGGTTTTTCACATATTTGGGGTTCCTGAATACGTCCATTCGGACAATGGTAAACAATTTGTTTCCGCCATGTGTAGCAAATTTTTAGATAGATATGGAGTTAGACACATAAGAACCGCTTTTTATTCCCCTCAGGGAAATGCTGCGGAGAGAGTTAACCGCTCAGTGCTCCAGATAGTAAGGTCCTTTATTAAGAACGATCAAAAGAATTGGGATAGGTGTATCAGCGATGCGGCCTTTGCCCTTCGCAGCGCTACACACTCATCTATAAACTGCTCCCCATATTATGCCACGTTTGGCATGCCCATGATGCAACATGGTGCATCGTATGAAATATGCCGAAAGTTGGGGGCAGTTAAAGATGTAGATTTACAGATATATACTAGGGCAGATAGACTACAAAGTATTCGAGATTCTATAATGAAGGAGCTTAAGTTAGCACATGAGCGGAGCAAGAAGTTTTATAATACGCGAAGCAGAGATGTGAAATTCCAAACTGGACAAGTGGTATACCGCCGAAATTTCAAGCAGAGTTCGAAGATTGAAAACTACAACGCTAAACTTGACCCAAGGCATGTTAAATGTGTAGTTCTAAAAGCGATTGGAAATTCAATGTACGAACTCGGCGATACCAGTGGAAAGAAAATCGGCATATACCACGCTAAAGATATTTTTGTTGCATAAACCTGTGTTGCATGTTGTTTGGTTGTATGTTGCATGTAGTTAACGTATAATAGTTGCATATTTGTTAGTAAAGTCCTGAGTTGACGGAACATAACCATGTTGACAGTTATTTATATATCGGTAATTATATTCGTATTTATTCATTATTTATTTTTAGTATTTATTTATTTATTTATTTATTATGTTGTAATTATTTATTTTTTTGTTGTAATTATTTATTTATTTATTTGCCCAGGTATTGACTAATCTACCTTTTTACATATTGACACCCGTTTTACTAACCTGCTAAACTGTGATATAGATATAGATACTCACCTGTGATTTAGGATTAGATACTTACCTGTGATATAGCTTTAAGTTAACTTGAATGCCATGCTAGTCTTCTAGATATAGGGTAAATTTTGATGCAAGTTACTAGTAGAAATAATTCTGAGTGCTGCCCATAGATTAAATACGCGTTCCCTAGAGATAAACAATGAATAGGGAAGGGGATAGCCCGGCTTTAGGTCGTGGGTCGAAACCACACGTTGGGCACACCAAAACCAAAATAAGACAGGCTGCGCTTTGAATTCTTTCTACGGACACGCTCCATGTTGCATGCAACATCGGCGGCATCCGAGCTTGTAGCGGCAGCCTGTGGGTTAATACAACATTGTAGAAGTCTGAACACCGCTGTATCTGTGTGTTAACAGCAACGGAGTTTCCCTTGTATGTATTAGTAATGTTACGAAAGTTAAATACATGTATTTAGGTGTCTGAATATGTATCTGTTAGTATGGGTGAAATTTATGTCGTGAAAGTGGATATCTGTCGTGTCCCGCCAAATCTGTTAGATGTATGAGTGTCCTTCGTGATTGAGTGAAAGCGAACCTTTTGTCTAAGAGGTACGATCGCCAAGCTAAGCGAGGCAATGATACAAATCAAAAGTTGAGCCAAGTGAGTGCGGACATACTTTACCCGGGTGTGAAAAAGTTTAAAAATCCATTTGTATATATATATAATTATTCAAAAAAAAAGGTTGAGTTTGTACACCGTAATAACGGACCTGAAAATACCGGTACCGAGAACTGCCGGAGATACAATACCCAGAACTGCTGCCAACTAGGTGAGTTTTCTAGGCCCTAAAAACTAGGTAAGGGGGAAGGTGAAATTGTGCTACAAAATTAAAAGAAAAATTAAGAAAGTTCATTTGATAACGTTGCACACGGTGTGTGCAAAACTAAATTATGAAATCATAAATCGGTGCAAATAAACTATGACGTTGAAATCTTAATGTCAAATTCGAAAAAAAAAAGGATTTTTGAAATTTAAATGGAACTAAAGTTCGTTCACCTGTACCCCCATACACTTGTTTCTTCTTTTTGCTATCGGTCCTTAGTTGAACCTTTACTGTCCCGGTAGGAAATATTCAGTCCGGCCAGAGTTAAGGATCCTACCACAACCACCACCACCACCAGGTTTAATCGTGATATATTGAAGACATACTTTTGGGAGTATTACACCAACACGACAAGGGTTAAAGGGGAGCATATTGCAGCTTTGGGCTCCACGATAGAGGCAACCAAGTGCCCCCAAGCGTTCGTGCCACAGCAACCACTAACATTATAGACCAAAAACATACATCAGCGAGGAGAAAGAGGGGTGAAAGGAGCAACTTCGAGCCGCTTTACATATTGTTTTTTTATTCGATTTTTTTTGTTAAATAATTTTATTTGCCTTGCTATTTTGAGATTTTTTTTGTAAAATTTTCGTTGCTTTTATTTGATTTCCTAAAATTTTTCTAAGTTAGAATAATATTTCTTTTGTATACTTTTTTTCAACTAGCCTAACATTAACTTTTCTTGCCAGCTTATTTATTTTATCTTCTTATCATTTCTGTAACATTTAAGTTAGTTAATTTCATATGCCCGCGACGCGTTCTTGTATCCTAATAAGTCGAAATCTCCTTTGTTTTCAGTAAGTCTTAATTTCCTTAGTTAATCAGTAATTAGCTCGCCTTACTTAGTTATTACCAAGTCCGCTTTTCTTTCTTTCCCTTTCTTTTTTTCATTTTTGCTTACTTCATTTTTTTTTAAACAATCGAAGCTAAGCTCTCTCGATTTTGTTTTCTTTTCACTAAAATCTGATATACTTATTTTAATTGCAATTTCTCACAATTTTTTTTATCTCGCCATAACTTTTGCAATTTTTAATAGAGCATTTTTTTGCCCTGAAAATATTTTTTGTTTCTGTAATTCACACCTGGGCAATTTTAGTATAATTTTCTTCCCCAAAACTAATTTTTATTTCGCTTTTATTATTTATTCAATTATTGCTTTCGCGGTTCTCCTCCTTAGCCTCTTATTTCCTTGTCATTCCATTTTTCCACCACCCGTTTTCACTTTTTTCCTAATCGCTTCTCCCATCTCCCCTTCCGTATCACATTCTTGTTAGGCTAAATATTCCTAATTTAATTTTTTTTGGATCTTTGGTTGCGCATTTGTTTTGGTCGTTCATTTAAAATCTTTTTATTGCACTTGAATCAGCGGGTTTCACTTTATTTTCCCATTCATTTATTTTTGATTTTTGCCGCAACTTAGTAGTTTTTATTTTATATTATTTAGAGCCACATTATTTTTTCTTTGATTCGGACGGCAGCCGCGCGTCCGAATAAATTCCAGCCTAGCTTGGTTAGCTCTCCCACCTGCATATGAGTAGTGGAAAACTTCCAGCATAGGGGAATTTATATATGTATGTATATGTGTAGATAATTCTTTTTGTTACAGCAACCCCCTCTCCGCGACGCAGGCGCCTATGTCAACGGAAAGATCGGTGAGTGCTAAAGCATAAGATATCTACCAACATTATAATTTACACATGTTTGTTTACCTACGTATATAATATTTCACGTATATTGGAAGCTAGGTGAGGGAGTGAAGCTATCGGCGTACAGTGGTCGTCCGATAAGCAACAGTTTTAAAGTTTTCTTTTGTTAAATTTTTCTTGCTATTTTTTTTAGTCATTTAAATTTTACCTTACCTTTGCCCAATTATTTGTACTTTTGTTAAATAATTTCTTTTTCTAATTTTCCTTTTTTTGCCATTTTGCAGTTAAATAAATTTTGCCATCGGTTTTGGACCTTGTTTATTTTATTCCTTTTTTTTTGTCATTCCACTTTCTTTCTTATTTACATTATTTTTTTTATTGATAATTTTTTTCTTTTAATTTTAGTAATGAAGAAGATTGACTGTTGAATTTTATTGAAGAAGTTGAAGTCAAAAAAAAAAAAAAAAAAATTTGTTATTTCCTTTTCCTTTTTTGTTGAGCCTAAGCGATTGTTTAGATTTTAGAATATATCTCTTCGGTTGTATTTTTTTTTGAATTCACTAGTCGTAAGATATTTTAATATATTATTAGGTTTTTTCTCTTTTTAATTTCTCTAAATTAAGTTTGATTAGATCCTGCTTTTTATCCCTTTCCGTTCTAAGTTTTTAAGCCAACATAAATAAATTTAAGATTGTTAAGTTTTGAATTGAAATCGCAGTCGTTTTTTTTTTCTTTCTTTATTCTTTTTGTTATATGGATTGAAAAATAAACACCATGACCGGCTGATTCGCTAATTAATTGGTGTGGGTGTTGCACTTGTGCATTAGAGGGGACGTGAATGTGAGGCGACTAGGACAGACAGGACGAATTAGGCACATGGGACGATAACTGACGGACTGACATGAGTCAGGCTAAGGGGACTCCACTCGGTGAGCGGAGTCAAAGTGGAGTCCAAGGTCGTTCACCTTCCGTGAACGAGAGGGGCGGGATGACTCCACCTGACACGGACAGGCCTTTCTCTCCTCCTTTCTCTTTCTTCTTTGTAGACTTCACCAGGCATGAACCTCCTTCTTTTTGTTAGTGTAGCTGTAGGTAAGGCAGGTGAGCAAAAACCTACCCCATCCGACGAGCTAGCGGGATTGCCACCATGCCACTTGCCACCTTCGCCTTGCCCCAACAGCCAGCTATATTACAATTACATGGAGCAAAGTTGCGTACGGCGACTGGTGAGGACACCCAAGTTCAAGGAGAAGTAACATGTGAAATCGCAATTGGAAATGTCACCGTATTGCACAATTTTATAGTGGCGGATATTGTTGATGAGATCATAGTTGGTGTGGATTTCTTAAGCAACCAAGGCATCAAGATCGACATGGAAAACAGGACTATGAGCTATAAGAACATGGATGTGCCACTCAATTTTGGTTACGAGAACAAGTACATCAGTAAGCGGGTACTCGTGGAAGATAGCCAACAAATTCCACCGAAGTCGTAGGCAGTCGTTTGGGCAAGGATTGATGGAGATTATGAGACAAACAAATTGTGGGTTGTCGAGGCAGCAAACAATTCAAAGACGGATATACTAGTAGGAAAAACACTGGCTATGACAAAACAAGATGGACGTATACCGGTAAGAGTACTAAATGAGTTTCGATCGCCGATCAAGCTTTCCAAAGGAGCTATATTGGGACAATGTCAGGAGGTGGAGGTGATTATAAACTGTGAACAGCTCCAGGAAAATGTCTCTACTAGCAACATTAATCTATCAGATAATATCACAGCGTGGACGCAAGAGCTCGAAGAAGACCACCAGAATAAGGCGAAACAACTTCTACTAAAGTACTCTACCATATTTGACAAGGGTGGCTCCAAACCCGGTCGGACCAATGTAGTGAAGCATCACATTGATACCGGTGACGCGAGACCAATCCGCCAAGCTCCTCGAAGTGTTCCATTGGCCAAACGGCAAGTGGTAAGAGAAATTATACAAGAAATGAGTGACAGCGGCGTGATCGAACCATCAGCTAGTCCATGGAGCTCACCGGTAGTGCTAGTGAAGAAAAAGGATGGAAAAATGCGGTTCTGTGTGGATTACCGGAAGCTGAACGACGTAACGAAAAAGGACAGCTATCCATTACCTAGAATTGACGATACTCTGGACTCACTATCTGGTACGAAATGGTTCTCAACACTGGACTTGAAAAGCGGCTATTGGCAAGTGGAGGTTAAAGATGAGGATAAGGAAAAGACAGCCTTCAGCATTGGAGAGGGGCTGTGGCAATTTACGGTAATGCCCTTTGGACTATGTAACGCCCCAGCTACTTTTGAGAGACTCATGGATCAGGTATTGAAAGGACTGCATTGGAAAACATGTTTGGTGTACCTGGATGACATCAGCGTGCTGGGGAAAAGCTTTGAGGAACACCTCAAGAACTTGGAGGAAGTTTTCCAAAGGATAGGTGGCGCCGGTCTGAAATTAAGTCCCATTGTTCAAGAAGGAAGTAAGTTACTTGGGTCACAAGGTTACTACGGAGGGAATTTGCACTGCTAAAGAGAAGATCGAAGCAGTAAAGGATTGGCCAAGACCGAAAAATTTACATGAGCTACGAAGTTTCCTCGGACTGTGCACGTATTATCGTCGATTTGTACCGAATTTCGCTAGCGTAGCCTTCATGAGTTGACCAGAAAGAATATGTCATTTGACTGGAAGAAGGAACATGAAGTGGCTTTCCAAACCTTGAAGGAACGGCTGTGGACTGCCCCAATGTTAGCGTATCCAATCCCAGGTTCAACGTTTATTCTGGATACAGATGCAAGTGGTTATGCGATTGGAGGAGTTTTGTCATAGATTGTCGATGGGCAGGAGAATGTAGTGGCGTACTATAGCCGCACAATTGGAAAGCCCGAAAGGAACTATTGTGTAACACGAAGAGATCTACTGGCATTGGTGGAGTGCATCAAACATTTCCACAAGTATCTCTATGGACAGCGATTCCACGTCAGGGCAGACCAAGCAGCGTTGAAATGGCTTTTGCCGTTCCGTAATCCGGAAGGTCAATTGGCACGGTGGATAGAGCGACTACAAAGTTATGACTTTCCCATAGAGCATCGCAAAGGCAGCAACCACGGCAATGCTGATGCAATGTCCCGGCGACCATGTAACCTAGAATGCAAGCATTGTTCGAAAGCTGAGGCCAAGGAAGATGTTATAGATGTGCGGCTGATGACTATAACATCTACGGACGAATGGAACATGGATCAACTAAGGAAGTATCAGCTAGAGGACCCAGATCTAGTACGTGTGATGCAAGGAATCGAGCAAAACGAACGACCAACAAGAGAGGAGATGTCAGCAGAGAGTCCTGTTGCCAAGTCATATTGGGCACAGTGGAACAGTCTGAAATTGGTATCCGGTTGCTTACATAGAGTATGGGAAAGCGAAGATGGTCACTGCGCTCGGAAGCTGGTAGTTGTCCCAAGGAAGAAATTCTCTGATGTTTTGAATGAGCTACATAATGGTCCAAGTGGAGGTCATCTCGGAGTCACGAAAACGTTGGAGAAAGTCAAGCAGAGATTCTATTGGGTTGGTTGCCGGCAGTCGATCGCGGAGTGGATTGCCAACTGTGAGGTGTGCATCAAAGCAAAGGGTCCGAAGTCGAGAAGCCATGGACAGATGAAGCAGTACAATACAGGTGCACCGTTTGAAAGGATTGCCATGGATGTAGCTGGTCCATTCCCTACTAGCAAACTCGGGAACAAGTACGTATTAGTTGTTATGGACTATTTCAAATGGCCAGAAGTTTACCCGATTCCAAATCAAGAGGCAGAAACCATTGCAGAGGTGTTCACTAACAATTGGATAGCAAGGTTGGGTGTACCAATGAAGTTACATTCTGACCAAGGCAGGAATTTCGAATCAGTCGTATTCCAAGAAATGTGTAAGACATTGGGTATTCGGAAAACTCGAACAACTGCACTGCATCCTCAGTCATATGGCATGGTGGAACGTTTCAATCGAACCTTAGAAGAGCACATTAGGAAAGTAGTGGATAAATTCCAGAAAGATTGGGACACGCACATCTCCTTGTTCCTGATGGCATATCGCTCGGCAATACATGAAACAACGGGTCAGACTCCGGCAAAAGTAATTTTTGGGAATGATCTTCGGTTGCCAGCTGACATGAAGTTTGGGATAAATGCTGATGAAGGAATAAATGCCAGGAAATCCACTAGCATCTTGGAAGCAAGGCTGCACAACAAAATAAACAAAATTTTTTTGAAAGTAACGTTATCAAAAAAAAAATATTTAAAAAAATTTTGATTTTGCTAGCATCAAAAACAAAATCAAGAATTTTCGCTTCTATTTGATATCTCGAAGTTTGAGTGTTTTTTTGAGCATTTTTTGTATGGAAAAATATACTCTAACTCAAACAATCAAAATAAACAAAATTTTTGAGATTTTGATTTTGATTTCAATGAAATGATAAGCTTTTCGTTGATCTAAAAACGTTTAAACTTTTGAATAACGAATTGAAAACAAAATATTTTTATTTTTTTTGATAAAAATAACGTTATTATGCAGGCCTTCTTGGAAGAAGAAATAAGATCATGAGTGATAAGATGAAAGCCAGATACGACAAGGCAATCAACTCGGAAGGTTTTAAAGAAGGAGATTTAGTGCTGTTATACAACCCACAACGAAAGAAAGGTTTGTCCCCAAAACTGCAATGTAACTGGGAAGGCCCATGTAAAGTAATAAAGCGGATAAATGATGTCTACCGCATACAAACTGTTGGAAGACCACATGGTGGTTCACCTGGAGAGGCTAGCAACGTTTGGATCGGGAAATGGTGGAGGGCAGTGTGGCGAATGTTCTCAAGAATCGCTCATCTCCCAACTCTAGCGTATTTCCATCACTAGCGTCACTACCACAACTACAGCTGTTTAGATACGTGACGTGAGAGCGACAGAGGGAGAGGCAGCTCGCGTGTTTGCGAATGTGGCACAAAGAGGAGATGACGATAGATAAACGCTTCGAGAACACTGTTGCACGAATAAACCAGAAATGTGTAGACATTTCTAGGTTGTGACGCTGCTGTTTGCTAGGGTATATAAACCGCGCAAAGACAACGCACTTCAATCAGTTTATTTTGAAGTGTTGTACAGTGAAGTACTGAACAGTGAATTAACCCGCGATATTGTACTACGGTTTTTAGTACTGAATAAAGCGTACTACTTATTAAGCAGAATCGGAGTGTTTTATTTAACGTACAGTGATCGAACTCAGGGAAAATAGTCAAGGAATCATCGAATTCGTCACAATACGATATTGTGGCGAATGTTCTCAAGTATCGCTCATCTCCCAACTCTAGCGTATTTCCATCACAAGCGTCACTACCACAATTACAGCTGTTTAGATACATGACGTGAGAGCGACAGAGGGAGAGGCAGCTCGCGTGTTTGCGAATGTGGCACAAAGAGGAGATGACGATAGATAAACGCTTCGAGAACACTGTTGCACGAATAAACCAGAAAGGTGTAGACATTTCTAGGTTGTGAAGCTGCTGTTTGCTAGGGTATATAAACCGCGCAAAGACAACGCAAATCAATCAGTTTATTTTGAAGTGTTGTACAGTGAAGTACTGAACAGTGAATTAACCCGCGATATTGTACTACGGTTTTTAGTACTGAATAAAGCGTACTACTTATTAAGCAGAATCGGAGTGTTTTATTTAACGTACAGTGATCGAACTCAGGGAAAATAATCAAGGAATCATCGAATTCGTCACAATTGGTGTCAGAAGCGGTATTGTTAAATAAATACAAGGACATTGAAAAGGATAACAAGGACATTGAAAAGGATAACAAGGACATTGAAAAGGATAACACGGACATTGAAAAGGATAACAAGGACATTGTAAAGGTAACAAGGACATGGCAAAGTTGAATGAGTTGAAGATCCAGCAACTCAAAAACGAGTTGGAACGACGTGGATTGTCAACAACGGGCAATAAAGCAGAGCTACAATCACGGTTGCGAGAAGCGATGGAAGCAGAACGAATCAACGTTGACGATCATGTTTTTCAGCTTTTGGAAGAGGGAGCGACGAAAGTGGAAGAACAAAAGGATACCCCGAATCCTGTGGAGAACGTGAACACAAACTCGTTATTGGCTGCATTGGCTCAGATGTCGACGAACATAACATCTCAAATGAAAGAACAGGAGACACGTATTACATCCGGAATTTCAACACAGTTGGAGGAACAGAAGACACACATGGCATCTCAGTTGGAACAACAAGAGACACGATTGGCATCTCAGTTAGAAGAACAGAAGGCATACATGGCGTCACAGATCAAGGAAGAGTTGATGGAACAGGAAACACGCATAACGTTAAAACTAGAGGCACAAGAGCAAAGAGTCTCATCGCAGCTAGAAGTTGTCAGTGGACGACAGGATAAGATCGAAGCCGAGGTGGATGCGTTAAAATCTCGTATCCAGGAGTTGCAGCTGAATCGTCCAAATGCTGTATCAAGTTCGCCCAAGGTAAAAACCCCATCTTTTGATGGTTCTGTTCCATTCCAGGTATTTAAGCTACAGTTTGAGAAGACAGCAGCTGTGAACAATTGGGGCGCTGAAGACAAAGTCGCTGCTTTATTTGTGGCATTGAAAGGACCTGCAGCCGAAATCTTACAGACTATTCCAGAAGGTGAAAGGAACAACTATGAAGCATTGATGGGAGCCGTTGAAAGACGCTATGGTAGCGAGCATCGGAAGCAAATTTACCAAATAGAGCTACAAAATCGCTGCCAGAAGCCCAATGAGACCTTACAAGAATTTGCATCGGACATCGAGAGGTTAGCGCACCTAGCAAACGCGGATGCACCTGTAGAGTACATGGAGAGGGTAAAGATACAAAGTTTCATAAATGGAATACGTGATGTGGAGACGAAGCGGGCCACCTATGCAAATCCAAAGAGATCATTTGCGGAGACGGTATCACATGCTCTAACTCAAGAAACAGCATCACTTTTGTGCAAACCAGCGTACAAAGCTCATCGTGTGGAAGTAGAACGACCAGAATGGGTGGACGCAATCCTAGAAGCAGTGAACGGAAAGCAACAGAAAAATGAAGCGTCCATTAAATGCTTCAAGTGCGGGAAATCTGGTCATATTGCACGTTATTGTGGATCTGGATCTAGTTCCAATAATGTAAGCGGACGTAAGCGCAAGGCTGAAGGAGATGAGCAAGTCTCCCAATCCAACCAACCGTTAAACTAAAGAGAGTCAGCCGCAAGGGGCGTAGGCTGGCTCCCGCAATCGGATGCCCCATAATCTCTGTCTCACAGATCGGAACGAAGTCGAGTAATGTTACTGTTGGAGGACTCGTGGACGGAAAGGAGCGTTTACTGACTATTGATACGGGCGCATCTCATTCCATCATTCGATCTGATTTAGTCAAGAAAGGAGTGAGGCCATTACATGGAGCAAAGTTGCGTACGGCGACTGGTGAGGACACCCAAGTTCAAGGAGAAGTAACATGTGAAATCGCAATTGGAAATGTCACCGTATTGCACAATTTTATAGTGGCGGATATTGTTGATGAGATCATAGTTGGTGTGGATTTCTTAAGCAACCAAGGCATCAAGATCGACATGGAAAACAGGACTATGAGCTATAAGAACATGGATGTGCCACTCAATTTTGGTTACGAGAACAAGTACATCAGTAAGCGGGTACTCGTGGAAGATAGCCAACAAATTCCACCGAAGTCGGAGGCAGTCGTTTGGGCAAGGATTGATGGAGATTATGGGACAAACAAATTGTGGGTTGTCGAGGCAGCAAACAATTCAAAGACGGATATACTAGTAGGAAAAACACTGGCTATGACAAAACAAGATGGACGTATACCGGTAAGAGTACTAAATGAGTTTCGATCGCCGATCAAGCTTTTCAAAGGAGCTATATTGGGACAATGTCAGGAGGTGGAGGTGATTATAAACTGTGAACAGCTCCAGGAAAATGTCTCTACTAGCAACATTAATCTATCAGATAATATCACAGCGTGGACGCAAGAGCTCGAAGAAGACCACCAGAATAAGGCGAAACAACTTCTACTAAAGTACTCTACCATATTTGACAAGGGTGGCTCCAAACCCGGTCGGACCAATGTAGTGAAGCATCACATTGATACCGGTGACGCGAGACCAATCCGCCAAGCTCCTCGAAGTGTTCCATTGGCCAAACGGCAAGTGGTAAGAGAAATTATACAAGAAATGAGTGACAGCGGCGTGATCGAACCATCAGCTAGTCCATGGAGCTCACCGGTAGTGCTAGTGAAGAAAAAGGATGGAAAAATGCGGTTCTGTGTGGATTACCGGAAGCTGAACGACGTAACGAAAAAGGACAGCTATCCATTACCTAGAATTGACGATACTCTGGACTCACTATCTGGTACGAAATGGTTCTCAACACTGGACTTGAAAAGCGGCTATTGGCAAGTAGAGGTGAAAGATGAGGATAAGTAAAAGACAGCCTTCAGCATTGGAGAGGGGCTGTGGCAATTTACGGTAATGCCCTTTGGACTATGTAACGCTCCAGCTACTTTTGAGAGACTCATGGATCAAGTATTGAAAGGACTGCATTGGAAAACATGTTTGGTGTACCTGGATGACATCATCGTGCTGGGAAAAAGCTTTGAGGAACATCTAAAGAACTTGGAGGAAGTTTTCCAAAGGATAGCTGGCGCCGGTCTGAAATTAAGTCCCAAAAAGTGTGCATTGTTCAAGAAGGAAGTAAGTTACTTAGGTCACAAGGTTACTACGGAGGGAATTTGCACTGCTAAAGAGAAGATCGAAGCAGTAAAGGATTGGCCAAGACCGAAAAATTTACATGAGCTACGAAGTTTCCTCGGACTGTGCACTTATTATCGTCGATTTGTACCGAATTTCGCCAGCGTAGCCAGTAGCCTTCATGAGTTGACCAGGAAGAATATGTCATTTGATTGGAAGAAGGAACATGAAGTGGCTTTCCAAACCTTGAAAGAACGGCTGTGCACGGCCCCAATGTTAGCGTATCCAATCCCAGGCTCAACATTTATTTTGGATACAGACGCGAGCGGTTACGCGATTGGAGGTGTTTTGTCACAGATTGTCGATGGGCAGGAGAAGGTAGTGGCGTACTATAGCCGCACAATTGGGAAGCCCGAAAGGAACTATTGTGTAACACGGAGAGAACTACTGGCATTGGTGGAGTGCATCAAACATTTCCACAAGTATCTCTATGGACAGCGATTCCACGTCAGGACAGACCATGCAGCGTTGAAATGGCTTTTGCAGTTCCGTAATCCGGAAGTACAATTGGCACGGTGGATAGAGCGACTACAAAGTTATGACTTTTCCATAGAGCATCGCAAAGGCAGCAACCACGGCAATGCAGATGCAATGTCCCGGCGACCATGTAACCTGGAATGCAAGCATTGTTCGAAAGCTGAGGCCAAGGAAGATGTTATAGATGTTCGGCTGATGACTATAACATCTACGGACGAATGGAACATGGATAAACTAAGGAAGTATCAGCTAGAGGATCCAGATCTGGTACGTGTGATGCAGGGGATCGAGCAAAATGAACGACCAACAAGAGAGGAGATGTCAGCAGAGAGTCCTGTTGCCAAGTCATATTGGGCACAGTGGAACAGTTTGAAATTGGTATCCGGTTGCTTACATAGAGTATGGGAAAGCGAAGATGGTCAATGCGCTCGGAAGCTGGTAGTTGTCCCAAGGAAGAAAATCTCTGATATTTTGTATGAACTACATAATGGTCCAAGTGGAGGTCATCTAGGAGTCACAAAAACACTGGAGAAAGTCAATCAGAGATTCTATTGGGTTGGTTGCCGGCAGTCGATCGCGGAGTGGATCGCCAACTGTGAGGTGTGCATCAGAGCAAAGGGTCCGAAGTCGAGAAGCCATGGACAGATGAAGCAGTACAACACAGGTGCACCGTTTGAGAGGATTGCCATGGATGTAGCTGGTCCATTTCCTACTAGCAAACTCGGAAACAAATACGTACTAGTTGTTATGGACTATTTCAGCAAATGGCCAGAAGTTTACCCGATTCCAAATCAAGAGGCAGAAACCATTGCAGAGGTGTTCATAAACAATTGGGTAGCGAGGTTTGGTGTACCGATGGAGTTACATTCCGACCAAGGCAGGAATTTCGAATCAGTTGTATTCCAAGAAATGTGCAAGACATTGGGTATTCGGAAAACGCGAACAACTGCACTGCATCCTCAGTCAGATGGCATGGTGGAACGTTTCAATCGAACCTTGGAAGAGCACATGAGGAAAGTAGTGGATAAGTTCCAGAGAGATTGGGACACGCACATCTCCTTGTTCCTGATGGCATATCGCTCGGCAATACATGAAACAACGGGTCAGACTCCAGCAAAAGTAATTTTTGGGAATGATCTTCGGTTGCCAGCTGACTTGAAGTTTGGGATAAATGCTGATGAAGGAATAAATGCCAGGAAATCCACTAGCATCTTGGAAGAAGAAATGAGAGAAATACACGATCTTGTACGACAACGGACGAAGATCATGAGTGATAAGATGAAAGCCAGATACGACAAAGCTATCAACTCGGAAGGTTTTAAAGAAGGAGATTTAGTGCTGTTATACAACCCACAACGAAAGAAAGGTTTGTCCCCAAAACTGCAATGTAACTGGGAAGGCCCATATAAAGTAATAAAGCGGATAAATGATGTTGTCTACAAACAAACTGTTGGAAGGCCACGAAACAAAATGAAGGTGGTTCACCTGGAGAGGCTAGCAACGTTTGGATCGGGAAATGTGTCTGATCGGGACGATCAGACTTAGGTGGAGGGCAGTGTGGCGAATGTTCTCAAGTATCGCTCATCTCCCAACTCTAGCGTATTTCCATCACAAGCGTCACTACCACAATTACAGCTGTTTAGATACATGACGTGAGAGCGACAGAGGGAGAGGCAGCTCGCGTGTTTGCGAATGTGGCACAAAGAGGAGATGACGATAGATAAACGCTTCGAGAACACTGTTGCACGAATAAACCAGAAAGGTGTAGACATTTCTAGGTTGTGAAGCTGCTGTTTGCTAGGGTATATAAACCGCGCAAAGACAACGCAAATCAATCAGTTTATTTTGAAGTGTTGTACAGTGAAGTACTGAACAGTGAATTAACCCGCGATATTGTACTACGGTTTTTAGTACTGAATAAAGCGTACTACTTATTAAGCAGAATCGGAGTGTTTTATTTAACGTACAGTGATCGAACTCAGGGAAAATAATCAAGGAATCATCGAATTCGTCACAATATTTATCGATGTATCGATGTATTTTTCCGATTTTTCGGCAGTTTACCATGCCCAATTTTTCAAATAAAAATTCATTTAGAGGAATAATTTGAACTGTAAGTTGCATTACACAGCATATTCTGGTTTTAGAACTGGCCATGGCACCCATAACAACAAGCGTGGTGTGGAAATACATGTTTCTTCAAAGACAAAGAGAAATCTGCAAACTATACTAAAATGTCTGTTAAGGGTCAATACGTGATGAAACACACAAATACATTGTATATGTCAACCTTAGAGGGTAATTTAATTTTTTTTCATTGCTATACTTTTTTTAGGTGAAGGTTTTTTTGGTCGTTTTTTTTTTAATTTGGTCGTTTTGCTTTCACAGATATGGTTGCTTATTGTGCTTACAAGTAGCAGCCGTGATTCCAATCAAAATTGATACGATGCATCAAAAAGATCGATGTTTTTTGACGATGCATCGCAAAACATCGATGTGAGTCCACGTAGCATTGCATCGGAAAAAACATCGATGTATTTTTTTCATGAGCATCCCTACCGGCAATACGTAGAAACTAGCGGGCTATTCATATATTTCCATAATATTTATTACACGTTTTCAAAGTAGGCCACATTTCCATATGACTTACTGTTTATAGGTATTTAAAATTATTCAAAAATAGGGCCGAAATAGCCTGTTCATGCTGAGCCAGCATTCTGCATTTTAGCATTAAGCCCAAACCGCAGGATTTAGTTTGTCATTTTTCATACAAATTCCGACACCAAAAGCAACTAAAAACCAAAAACAACATTATTAATCCACATGTATAAGCGTTGAGCAGAATGAGTACGTCGGTACGTTGAAACAACTGACAGCAAAGTAGACTGCGTGAGTTTGTATGCGTAACGCCAGATACGACGGATACGTCAAAGTAGAGTTTGCTCTAAAGTTGACGTACGTCACGCAATTGACGTATTAGCGGACTGATTCTGTTTCCCGCTATACCCTGTATTCTGCCACGAAATAATCGTTTAGAACTTAAAAAAGTTCCATCACTAGTAACTTTTTCTTGACTATTGTTCCTTTCTCTGCCATTCGTAAACAATTGAAAAATTTATTTTGTTGAAAAACTAGCAAATTCGCGCGAGTGTGTTCAAATAAAAGGTATTAGTTTCCTTTAGGGGTCAACTGCTAATAAATTAGCTAAAATTATGTGATATAGCTCAAAAGACGGGGTTCGGCCTCAGGATCACGAATCCGGAAGCGCTTTTTTAATATTTTGCTTCTCTGCAGAGATGTTTGCAATCAAAGTTTCAAGTTTTCATGTGGTTGTTGTAATTTTATTAGACTGTCCCTAAAAACGTGCAAAAAAAGTCGCGTCGTGGCGGTAGCCACGGTTATGTCACACGTCCGGACTTGGGATGGCGTAGCCCAGGGTTATTTTTTATAAGCGCGGCCGAAGGCCGCCAACTCAGAAAGGTGTTTCGCACATAAATACCATGGATTCCGCCCCAATTTTGGTATCGGACCCGGGGAATTTTTCGGTTTTTTGACCATAACTTTTCACTAAAACAAAAAATTAAAAAAAGCGCTTCCGGATTCGTGATCCTGAGGCCAAAACCCGTATTTTGAGCTATCTCCCATAATTTGAGCTAATTTATTAGCAGTTGACCCCTAAAGGAAACTAACACCAAAAAGTTCGACTTTTTGTAAACATGCTCATACCCTAAACTACTTGCAACCGTAAGCTAAATGTATTATAAATGCGGCAGCATGAACGTATCTTGTTGTTGTTGTAGCGAGGTGTAGCCCTGCCTAAATGTCAGACAGGGTCACCCCGAGTGTATTGCTCTTGGCCGGGTCGATATAAGAAAACGGCCCGGGTCGTTTCGGCACGATGGGTACAGCACAAGTACTGGTACCGATCTCGTAGAACCGGCAATACAAGAAACTAGCCGTGTAGGCTATGTAGGTCATTTAGCGTTACCCAGGGTGCACCAACTGGGAGGCGACCTACTTTCACAACGTATCTTCGAAATGTATGTTCGAAAAAGGTAAACGCAGCATTTAAAACCTAACATAAACACTACATTAATACATTTCATAAATGCATTTATGCATATGATGTATTAGAGCTTGTAAAAATCGAATATTCGAATTATTTCGATTTTCGAAAGTCGAATAATCGCTCGCTGTCGAATATCTGATTTTTGAAAATCGTTTTCACATAATTGCATCAAAACCTGGTAGCATCCTTCAAGGCATTTTTTTATTAGGAATTATTAAGGCAAGGATATCAATAAACACAGTTTAACAGCACATTGAATGCATTTCCTATAATATCTCCGGGCCATGGATTGATCATTCATTAAATTTCATGGCATTCGGGTATCTTCGTGAGGGTTACCCGTAGATATGTGAGTGCCGGCTTCTTGAAGCTTGCCAGGCAACTATCAAACGTAAAGCTTCAACACTATTTGCAATAAAAATTCGTAGAGAAAGGTTGTAGGCATTTTGCAACCGAACTATGCTTTTGTTCATATGCATTCTTATTATTCCTTGATTTTTGGAGAAACTATATTTTTTATCAATTTAAAAATCATAACCCATATTTCATGTTGTTTTACATCGCAACATAAAAGAATTGCAATTTTTCATCCGCATATATGCTCGTCATGGCAGTCGCGATGCGACCAACACGCTAATGCTTGTCAACGCTTTGCGCCATTGTCAAACAGACCGCATCAAACGAAAACATCAAAATTTTTTGTCTTTTTCATCAAACCGAACCGGCAACAAGTACGTGTGACACGAAGATACCCGAATGCCATTAAATTTGATGAATGATCAATCAATGGCCCGGAGCTATAAAATTAAAAAGCTCACTGCTAAAGCTTTCGGCAGAATCAGTCCGTGACGTACTTGCCGGAAAAGGAAGAAACTGACAGCCGACTGATTGACAAAGTCTCAGTCAACGGATCCGGCATCCTTTGCCAATTTTCTATTTTGACGGAACGGCAGCTGCGTGACAAATGTCAAAATCAAATTTACCGCCAATTCGACAACGCGTTTGTGAAAATTGTGAAAAAGCAAATTTAACCAAAGTAATTGCCGATTTATATTTTTATTTATAGATTTCCGGTTTGAATGCTTGGTTAGTTTTTCCCTAATCAGGTTCAGCAGTAGATCAAATATGGGCTTCCCCATTCTAATATTAATTCTGAACTCCTCAGGGAATGCAAAATTCACATCAAAAAAGCCGTGGATGTTCCTGTCCTGTAAAGATGGACGTACAAACCATCTGCGGTTGTAAAGCCGCCTGAAAAGCTCCATTGCTTCTCTTAGCATCACTATAGCAAGTATTACTTGTATATTTTCCATGTTTTGAACCGAAATTTTGCATTGGTTATGTTTTTTTTTTTTAATAATTTTCGTTTTGCGCCAATTACTTTGTTGACATATCTGTGTACTTCAACATGACGTACGTCATCCGCTATGTGCCATCCCTGTACGGCACATACGTTTTGCCATGACGTTTCACGTATTGCCGGTTCTGGGAGAACGGTATATGTACATGTACATTACCTTTCGTACCGAAACCACCCCGGTTGTTTTTTATTTATAACGATTCGGCCAAGAGCAATACACCCCGAAATGACCATGTCTAACGCGTCACGATTCCCCCACCTAATATTGTCATCCCTGGAACAGCCTCTTGCAGCATGGCTGCTCCTCATTCTCTTGATCCGGGCTGGCATTGAGCCAAATCCTGGACTAGATCCTAAAACACACCGGCCCACTAGTTTCTACAAAAGTTTTGTGGCGCCCTGCTGCTCACGTCCTAGGATGTTCCGAGGCAAGCGACGCTCAAATGTTGCATTATCGCCTTCTATAAATTCAGTCTCCACAACCTGCAATACATATATTGCTCAGCAGAACATGTGTGTTCCCGGCTGTAGCTTGCGTCCTAGTGCCCCAACATCTCAAGCATTCAACCATAGCTACTTTCTTGGTAGTATATCGGTCGATGCTATAAGCATTACCGAGCTTCAGCCCTTGTCTCTGAACCCCTCACTAATTTCTTCCGGTACTAGCACGAATTTGAGTAAAGTCCATCAGCTTCTGGCCCCTCACTCTTCGTCGGTGACATCGGTCAAGTGCAACTCCTGCCTAGGCCGATGTCACCTACGCATATGTTCTGGGCTCGCAAGCAGAAATCTCTGGACTGATGCGTTGGTCGCGCCTTGCTGTCGAGCTGCGCAGCCCACAACGCCGATGGATGTACACTCATCTTATAATGAACGAAATCCGCCGGTTTCAGGACTGCGACGGAGATGGCGACCTAGCCTACCACCTTCTAGGCAAACACATCAGTCTTTAACTCCCAGAGTGGCCATTGCCTCTCCTTCGCAATTTAAATTGTTGCAATTTAATTGCAACGGCCTGACCGGCAAGATAGCGAAGATAACCACATTCATGCAGCTACATAAAACTAAAATTGCTGTAATCCAGGAGACAAAACTTGGCCCCCACTCGGATCTCCGAGCGAGTGGAGGCTACCACGTTTTTCGGTACGATCATACGGACGGCGGGGGCGGTCTCGCGTTCCTTGTTCATCATACAGTGCAGTATAGGGAATTTGATATCATTTCTTTGTGGCGATAACCGTATCAATCTGGGCGATTTTAATGCCCACCATGATATGTGGCATCACACCTTTCTGTGGACGGCAGAGGACGGGAATTATCCGAGCAAATTGACGCTTCCCCTTTCTGTACTGTGAACGGAGACACCCCTACAAGGATGGCTGTTAACTGCAGTAGATCCCCTGACCTAACTATTGTTAGTCCGGGGTTAATCAACAGCATTAACTGGCAACCGATGGTGGCCCTGTCATCCGACCACCTGCCCATCATCCTGTCCGTCGACCGTGCCTCGGATTATATTACTTCGGAGAAAAGAACATACGTGAATTTCAAAAGAGCTAACTGGGCCGGCTTTTTGGAATTCACGGAGAGCTCCTTTCGCGATCTTCCCATTCCTACTGATGTACACGTTGGTGAGCGAAACATCCGTGAGGTCATTAAAAAGGCTACAGCCCGTTTTATACCAGCTGATAGAATAAAAAATATAAGGCCAAACTTCCCAGCTGAGGCCGCAGTCTTGGCTAACGAACGTGACCTCATACGCAACATCGATCCCTCAGACCCACAGATCGGTGACCTCAACGTGGAAATCAGACGGCTTGTTAACGAACACAAACAAACCAAATGGGAGGAACACCTTAGGTCTTGTAACCTCTCTACCGGTGTTGGGAAATTATGGTCCACAGTCAAGTCCTTGTCAAATCCTACGGGTCCGCCAAGGAATGTCGACATCACCTTTGGTGACAAGACACTAAATGACCCCAAGAAATATGCACAGGCTTTCTGACGACCGTATGTCTCTCATCCTGCACAGGACAGGACAAGACGTGGAATTTTCAGGCGTGCGCATAAACACAAAAACTATGCCCCCGTTCCTATCACCGCTACAGAGGTTCAACAGGCCATACGGAAGGCCAAAAATTCCAAAGCCATCGGTCCTGATGGCATAGCCATTGTGCACCTCAAACACATCGGCGCAGTAAGAGTTAAATACCTAACTGCCGTCTTTGATCACAGCTGTCATACCCGACCAATGGAAGCAGGCAACTGTGATCCCACTACTAAAGCCTGGCAAGCCAGCCAACGTTGGGGAGTCATATTGTCCGACCCTCCTTTCGCCAGTAGTAAAGACACTTGAGGCGGTCCTACTCCCGCTCTACACATCAAACTTGATGTTAGCCGAGCACGAACATGGTTTCAGGAAAGGTAGGAGCACAACATCTGCTCTAAATGTCATAAACACTTAGATAACTGACGGTCTAAATCAAAACAGACCTAATGACAGGACGGTTCTAGTTGCACTCGATTTGAGTCAAGCTTTTGACACAGTAAATCATGGGCAGCTTGTATCCGATCGGGAAGACTCGTCACTCCCCCCCTGTATTAAGCGCTGGACCGCCAATTATCTCAGTGGTCGTCGGTCGTCTGTTGTGTTCAGAGGAAGATCAAACAAGGGGTACCACAAGGTGGTGTCCTTTCCCCGTTATTGTTTAACTTCTATATTTCGAAGCTTCCTCCTCCACCAGAAGAAGATACGGTTGTTTCTTACGCAGACGATTGCACGATATTGGCAGGTTGGTATGGAATTAGTACTTGGGGTAAAGACAAAGAAACGTTGTTGGTAACGTACAAGGCAATTGGTCGGCCGATTCTGAACTATGCGTCGCCGGGGCTTGCAGACGTTGATTGGAGTCAGCTGCAGGCCTGTCAAAACACCGCGCTCAGAACCGCTACGGGGTGCGTCCTTATGTCTCCTATAACTCATATACACAATGAGGCGGAAATGCTTCCAGTTAGGGAGAATAATGAAATGCTAAACAAGCAGTACCTAGTGAATTGTTGTAAACCACAGCACCCCAATAGGCAACTGTTTGAACTCACTCCGCCTCCTAGGACCATAAGGACGAATTGCAAAAACATGTTGATGAGATCCGGCATTATACCACAACGCCGTTTGATCTAGAGGTTAATAAGCAGGCCTTGGAGCATATCCATACAACGTCAGTTGGCCATCAGGCCGCGCTCTGTCCACTGACCAATTTAGTTTTTTTTTAGTTTTATAACTGTCACCTTTCTTATTTCATGATGATACACACCAGATCAAATTTTGTTCAAATATAAATTTTTTTTTTTTTTTTTTAGTTTTATAACGGTTGGCAAAAATCCTCGGACTGAACCCTCCAAGAGGGTGCCGACCGGTAATGGATACCACAGTTGTTCTGTTAAGTGGGTACACTAGTTCTCACATGCGTGGAAGGTATCCAGCTGAGGTCAGGAATCACAGCTATACGTCTTAGCTCTCTCAATAGCTCTGGTGTATTGAAATGGTTTTTGACTATGGTCTGGAGGTTATGGGCCGGATCAAGGTGTCATGCGTCATGAACCGTGCCGAGGATCAGCCTGGCTGGGGGCCCTTTTAAATAGCCCAGTCTCGAACGGAGCCCTCTGGGATTATGGCCACTCCCAGTTGTAATCTTTGGCCTTACCCCGAGTATTGCGGATCTCTGCTCGGGGTGGACGATCCTTTTCTCCGCTACTCGTGGGTTTTAATATGGAAAACGTAAACCAAAATAAAGGAAAGGAGGCCGACACTCTTAAAAAGTCGGAGGGGTCATCTCCCATCTTTTACGGCGCTCTTGTGCTACAGGGCGCCTCTACCAGCCGCGCTGCTGCTGAATTTAATAATTCATGTGGTCTCCAGGTTATACCGGAGTACACTTCTAAAAATGTATTGGAAGCAGTGAGCGTACGGGGGGTAGCCAAGGGAGCGGTGTCCGCTAGCGGAGGTGCACTCAGTAATCGGCTCGATACTGAGGGGAATGCCGAAGCCGGTGCGCACGCCCCGAGAAACCCCTTCCCCACGCCCACTGCGTTCTCAAAGGCCTACGATAGGCCACAACCAAAAGACGCACGTGCGAAGCACAGGCGGACAGCGCTCAGGATCTTGAAGAGATCCTGGTTTACGCCCGACCTGCTAGCCAAGGCACTGCCTGGCGACGTGGCAGAACTCAAAGCAGAGCTTGAGTGGGCCAAGTTAATCGTCCCGGACTTCGATGGTAGTCGTCTGGCGAGCGAAGAGGGGACCGCGAAACGCAATAGGTCCATGGAGGTCGCGGATGGTACCTCAAACCCCAAAAGGGTTAGAGTCCAGGGTCCCTCGTTTGCATAAGTTGCTAAAGGTAGCACACTTCTAGAAATCTACGATGCTAACCCCAAAGGCGAGAGGTCCCTTCAACCGAAGTGGGAATGGGTGCGAGCCGATATGGCTTCCCACGTGGTCAGCGTCTTGAACGAGCTCCCTGGTGCCATCCCCTCCTGGAAAGAAGTGGGCTGGTTCCAGGGAACGGTCAAGGTGGTGGCCTGTGAGGATTCGCGGTCTGCCGCGATGTATAAGTTGGCAATAGCCAAAATGAAGGAGGTGTATCCCGGTGCACAAATCAAGGCGGTTGATTTTTGCGATATCCCGGGTAGACCAAGGGCTTGGGCTTGGATTCCATCCAAGCCGGAGGAGCCAGAAAAGGTCCTAGACGTGTTCAGGGCCTATAACCCAGATCTTCCAACCAGCAATTGGAAGGTGCTCAGCCTGGGGGCGAGTAATAAGGCTACGCGCCAAGTAAGGCTGATACTGAACAGGGAGTGCCTCCCCTCCTGGAAAGGACGAAAGGGATGGTGAATTTTGGCTTCCTGAAGGTCAAAATTAAGGTCTACTCCAGTGACCTGAGGTCTGCGAACGACCTAGAGGCGGAGCTAGAGAAGCACGACAATGGGAGGGCGATGTTGATGTCGAAACTTGCCGGGCCAATCAGTTAGATGGCCCGAAAGGGGACGACTTAGCATCGATCTCCTCATTGGGGTCCTCCTCCTCTTCGCTGGGGTTTAGCAAGTGGTGTGAGGAACACACAGGGGATGAGCCAATGTCCGATGAGGACTGTGGCAACATCACAGTGGTGGAGGGTAGTAACCATGATGGTGCGGGTTCTACAAATAAACCTCCACCACAGTAAAGCAGCGTCGGCTAGCTAGCGTCAAAAGGAGCAGCTGACATAGTCCTGATCCAGGAGCCCTGGGTCGTAGGACACAATATATGCGGGTTAAAAGCAGCTGGGTATTCACTGGTAAGTGGGACCACTGGGGGGAAACCTAGAGCCTGTATTTTACTAAAAACTAACATACATATTTTACTTCTTCCTCAATTCAGTGAGGAGGATACCACTGCAATTCAAGTAGAGATCAGTGGAGCCGCATGTACACTGATCTCATCGTATATGGCACATGATGCACCATCCCCCGTAACGGCTGTACGGAAGGCATTCCTAAGCAAAAACGAGCAGATCATCGTAGGGAGCGATGCTAACGCACATCACCCGGCATGGGGCAGTAGCGATACGAATGACAGAGGTGAGTTACTCTTTGATTTTATTCTAATTCACAATATCTTTATATGCAATAGGGGTGACGAGCCCACTTTTGTCAATAAAAATAGAAGTGAGGTCCTGGACGTCACGTTTTGCTCAAGAAGTGCGATGGGCATGGTCGGGAACTGGAAGGTTTATGATGAGCACTCCTTCTCCGGCCATCGTTATATCAGCTTTGAGTTAGTAGGCGTGCCGTCCATCTCCTCCCCCTATAGAAATCTTATGAACGCCAACTGGCAATTGTACAATAAGGAACTGGATAGGTACCTTTCAACTAGTAGCCCCGTAATGCCTGTGGATACTAAAGAATTAGAGGAACTGGTGGATAAGTTCACCAACGCCTGTCAGGGGGCTTTAGATAAAGCTTGCCCCATTAAAAGGGTTAGGGGTAAGCAGAAACCACCCTGGTGGAACCCCGAACTAGACAGATATAGGAAGCTATGTAGACAAGCTTTTAATAGTGCCAAAGCCTCGACGGAGGATGGGAATTGGGAAGCTTATAAGGAGCATCTTAAAGAGTACAAAAGGCAACTCAGGAAATCTAAAAGAACCTCCTGGAGAGATTTCTACAGTGGAATGGAATCCGTATCAGAGGGATCTAGGTTACGTAACATATTATCTAAATCACCGCATAGTGCGCCGGGGTGTCTACTGAGACCTGATGGGTCTTGGACTAATACGGGCGAGGCAGTGGCGTGCCTACGTGTTTCAATCAAGGCAAGCCCCAGTCTTTATAACCCCAACAAAAGCACATACTGCTGCCAAATAACATTTCAGACGAAGAAGAAGAGTTCAGGATAGATATTTATCGACTTTTGCATCTGATATTTATCGACTTTCGGATCTGCATAATATTATGCTTAAAGTGTTTGGTATTAAATTTTGGGACAAAAAAATTATCCTGATTTTCACAACTTCGTACAAAAAAACCATTTTTAAAATCAAAATTTTTTCAAAAATCGTAAAAATTCGACAAAATTTCGACTTTGGCCAGCTATTGCTCAGCGATGGTTTGACCTATCACTACATTTTATACGTCGTTAGAATCGTATTTTAATTTTCTTTCGAACAAGCTATTGCTTCCGTTCATCGCTTTTGTACGTTTGGCGAAACGATTTTTTGAATGAAGTGATACCTAAAAAACACAAAATTACCGATATCTCGAAAACCTGCCCATACAAAATTTTTTTAAAAATATGTTCACAGCTCAGCATACCAGTGCCAATTCACCCATATGTATGAATCTCTTGGTATTTTTTCAAATTAATTATTTGTAAACTAGTGTAATTTTTGAGTAGAGCGCTTTGCACGTTAACATTGTAGATATGTGTATACATATCCAGTTTGGCTTTAAAGCTTATAGTAACAACAGCACGAAGCTGGCTTCGTAGTTGCATACAAAATTTCTTCCAAATTCAAAAAAACAGATGCTTCACAAAGAGATTTTAGTAAGGGATTTGAAAGCCAGGTAAAAGCCAATAAGTAAAAGCGAGATGGCCATCATCGCCTAGGCGGTTCAAGGCTATTTTAAGTAAGAAAGTAAGAGATGGCATCATACGCGCTCAAATATTTGCATGTTAATTGTTATGCTATCAGCCGACAGGTGGCAGGAAGAGCGGTAGGTATATGTTTATGCTATTGGCAGTTAGTGAAACCAAATGTAAACGCTAAAAAAGAAATTGTTACGATACATTTTTGAAACATATTGTAGCTCATAGAGGATTAGCTAGGCAAGCCGGGCTTTTCGGCTTATATGGAAGGCACGCCACTGGGGGGAAGAAACCCTGCAACTTCTCCTTAATATCCACTTTCCAGAAGCGGAAAGCGACAATGGGTATCAACCCCCTAGGGGTCATGCTGTGCATGATATAGGGCAGTACGTTGACCATAAAAGAATTGAATGGGCCATAGGGTCTTTCAAGCCATTCAAAGCACCGGGACTAGACGGGATTTCGCCCGTGCAACTTCAAAATACCATGGAGTTGAGTATACCATGGTTGCTAGCAATTTATAAGGGGGTGCTTACTTTCAATTATATCCCCAGCCCTTGGAGGAACAAAGGCAGGTAGAACGTCTCACGTTGTCCCAAAGGACTTCAGACCTATTAGTCTAATCGAGCCCCACGTAAGAAATAAGCTAGAGAGCAAAATAATACTATCGCAACATGCGTACATGAAAGGTAGATCCACAGAAACAGCGTTACACGATATTGTTACGCACATAGAAAAATCCCTATCAAATAAGGAATTTACATTGATAGCCTTTCTGGATATAGAAGGGGCTTTCAATAACGTCACGCCAGAAGCGATAACGACAGCCCTGACGACCCTGGATATCGAGCCTCATCTAGTGTCATTCGTGCATCAACTTCTGACGTGTAGGAGGGTGCACGCCGACCTAGCCGGGGCTTCGGTAAACAGGGTGGTCAACAGGGGCACGCCGCAAGGTGGGATCCTCTCGCCTCTTCTATGGGTAGCCACAGTGAACGGACTGTTGGAAACCTTGGTGGTGGAGGGGGGGTCTAAAGTTGTAGCGTATGCTGACGACCTGGCAGTGGTCGTGAGTGGTAAATATCCACAAACGCTTTGCGTTATTATGCAAAGAAATCTTAGGCTCGTTAAAGAGTGGGCTGGAATAAGGGTCTAGGTGTTAACCCGGCCAAAACAGAGCGGGTACTGTTCACTAGGAAATACAAAATTCCAGCGTTGCGGTTACCAGTATTAGGCAATACCACCCTTAAATTGGGTGATTCCGCAAAATACCTGGGGGTAATTATTGATAAAAAGCTCACATGGAAGGAGAACATCCAAGAGCGTGCTAAAAAGGCTCTGGTGGCCCTTTACTCTTGTAGGGGGGCCATAGGGCAAAGATGGGAGCTGTCCCCCAAAGTCACACTTTGGCTCTATACCGCCGTGGTTAGACCAATTCTTCTATACGGGGCCTTGGTCTGGTGGGCGGGCCTGGAGAAGAGCTCCAATGTCAACATTATCCAAAGAGTGCAGAGAAGCGCGCTCATATGTGTTAGCGGGGCACTACGCACAACAGCGGCGGAGGCACTGAATGCAGTCCTCAACATTCTACCGGTTGATATATCCGGGAAACTATATGCGGCATGTTCTGCACTGCGCATAAGGAATCTACCAGGATGGAGGACCCTTGATGAAGGTCACTCTTCTATCCTCAAGAATCTCCCCACACACATCTCGGATTACTGTTTACCGAGCTACTGTTTCGAGAAGAAATATGATATAATAATACCTGAAAGAAAATTCTGGGAGAGGGGTCCCCCCGATGACAATGGTTCAATCCACATTTATACGGATGGATCGAAACTTGATGATAAAGTCGGAGGGGGGGTATATGCCGCTCAGCTGGGATTCAATTTGGGTTTCCGACTACCTGACCACTGCAGTGTTTTTCAAGCAGAGGTGTCCGCTGAGGATAGCAAACATCAATAGCGGGGATGTTTACATATTCTCTGATAGCCAAGCAGCCCTCAAGGCTCTGGGGGCCTTTACATGCAATTCCAGGGTTGTGGAGAGCTGTCGCAAATCTCTCAACGAGATGGCTGAGCAACTCTCAATTCATCTGGTATGGGTGCCTGGACACAGTGGCATACCGGGTAATGATATGGCAGACGAGCTAGCTAGAGGGGGTACATCCGCTCCGCTTTCACAGTTCTGGAAGGGTTAGATGGGAGAATATAGGTACCTGCAATCATACAAAACTGGTGTGGCCGGAGATTATACCGGGTAGGTCAGAAGACCTGCTCAAGCTAAGAAGGGAGGAGCTCTCATTACTCATGGGACTTCTCACCGGGCATATAGGCTTAGGCAGGCATGCGGAAAGGTTGGGCATACCCTACAATGATTTCTGCAGAAGTTGCAAGGACGAGGAGGAGCCTGAAACGGTGAGGCATCTCCTATGCGAATGCCCTGCGTTGGGGGGCAAGAGGTTAAAATATCTGGGGTCGGGTAAGTTCTATCATCTGGGTGAATTTTCAAAAATTAAACCAAAGGATATTCTGAGATTCGCGGAATCCACGAAATGGTTCGAAGGGGGTCATTCAGATCCTTGTGGTATCACAACGGGACCTACGGGGCCTATGTGTGCTAGTCTGTGTATTAGCAGCCACTGCTACCTACCTACCTACCTACCTAATTTTATAACATGTTATTGTTACGAATTTCACACACTCATTTAACGTAGCGCAACGTCCTTCGCCTTACCTTATACAAACCAGATCATTCTTTATTCAATCATTGTTGAATAAAATTATTTTATTTCCAATAATTAACTGCTTGCAACAATTAACTCTGTTAAATCACTTTTCCACTGCACAACAGTGCGTGTTCACAATAAAATGAAATAGTATATTGATTTCCACATTAAAAAAATATTTTTGTATTTATATTTTTCCTGGAAGATCAGTAAGGGGGGCTAGCTTTTCGTTGCTTGTAAATTACTTTGGCCCGTCATGTCAAAATTAAGTATGATTTTAAGTTAGTTAAAGCATTATCGCATGCCAAGTTGTGTCAAAAAGCTTTAACTAACTTAAAATCATACTTATTTTTATTTCCTTACACGATGGAGGCCGAAGATATGTGTAGGTGCCGTTCTTTTCCCGAAAGGTGGTAGCCAAAGGTGGTTTTCTCACTGAAAATGTTTGGAAATACGACAAAAAAAGATTAAAAAACGACCCGCAAATGATTATAGCAAGAGTCGAAGAAGAGTCAAAAATGATCATAAAATTATTGAAAAATGACTGAAAAATTACTAAAAAACGACCCGCAAATGATTATAGCAAGAGTCGAAGAAGAGTCAAAAATGATCATAAAATTATTGAAAAATGACTGAAAAATTACTAAAAAACGACCCGCAAATGATTATAGCAAGAGTCGAAGAAGAGTCAAAAATGATCATAAAATGATTGAAAAATGACTAGAAACCGACCAGCAAATGATTATAGCAAGAGTCGAAGAAGAGTCAAAAATGATCATAAAATGATTGAAAAATGACTGAAAAATTACTAGAAAACGACCCGCAAATGATTGTAACAAGAGTCGAATAAGAGTCAAAACTGATCATAAAATGAATAGAAAACGACTGAAAAATGACTAGAAAACGACCCGCAAATGATTGTTTCAAGAGTCGAAAAAGAGTCAAAACTGATCATAAAAGGCTTATTAAGAATAGTCGCGGACAGAGTACATTTTTCTACCGACAAAAGAGCCATTATTTATTAAATAATGGTATTTTTTTTGTAGTTTCTTCACAGGAAATCAATTTCCTGGATAGTTTGTTTAGTATTAATCTTACGCAAATTAATTCTTTTTTCAATATGCTAGGCAATATCCTTGACCTTATTTTATAAGCTTTTATTTAGTTTCACCTGACGGCTGTCTGTTAACAAATCTTGCAAGCTAAATTTGATACACTTCCCGGTGTCCGATTGATCTGAAATTCTGCACCCATGTATAACCCCGATGACAATGCAATATTATAAAAAAAAAATTTCGATAGGTGGCGCGCGGGTCGCTATATTTTCAAAATTCGCATTTATGGCCCGATTTAGCTGAAATTCGTAACATGTATTACTACCATGAAAATAAATATTTTTGAAAAAAAAAAAAATTCCGCTAGGTGGGGCTGAGATAGCGGTAATAAAAACTCAAAATCGTAATTATGGACCGATTTGGCTGATATTTTACGTGTGTGTTACTTAATTAATTTCTAAATGTTAAAAAAAAATTGGTCCCGCTAGGTGGCGCGTGAGTCGCTTTATTTGAGAATTACGAAGGTCTGTTTTCAGTGTCGATTAATTCGTTTTTCAACGAACTTCCCGTTGAGGTAGGATCTTGAAATTTTCATCATCGTTTAGTTTTATACCCCAATGCACTATAATAAAAAAATAATTCCGATAGGTGGCGCATGGGTAGAGATATTTGAAAAATTTAATTTACAGAGATTTTGCCTTCGATTTTGAACTAACTCCCCGTTGAGCTGGGGTTTTGAAATTTTCACCATCTATCAGGTTTTACTGACAATGCATTATACAAAAAAAAAAATCTAAAATATTGCTTTATTTGCAAAAATCCAATCATCACCCAAGTTTAGTCGTTTTTCCCTATTGCCATAGAAAGAAGATTGGAATTCGGCGCGTGGTGTATTCCAAAAGTACCTTTACTTACCACGCGGTGAATTCCTTTACTCTTATGAGCATTGTCTATTGATATGCAGATGGCACTAAGCATTATATGTATATTGATATGCAGATGGCGCTGAAGAATACAACATTCGGCTAATTCCTTCACTCTTTTGAGCAATTATGCATAAAAAGTTGGCTCTGCTGATTTTGAATTATTAAATTGAAGAAAAAAGGAAACAGCTAATCTATTATATTAATAGGCTAACAAATTTTACATATAAACCATTGCCAAGCTTAAACCCATACTAAATATGCATAAATATTTATGAAATGCATATTTATTTGTTGGCATACCTCTAAGGCAGTGCACAATTATCTAATATATAACCAATACTGCTTCATTTATCTGTAATAAGCGAATGAAAATTTTTCATGCAACTTAAATTGGTTATCTGACAATCAATTTGTAAATAAAGCGATAGCCCAGTGGGAAGCGTTAGTGGGTAGTGGTCGAGCGGTTGATGGTTCGAGTACAGTTAGTTACACAGCTATAGGCCAAAATTTTTTTTCTTTTTTGTCATTGAAAATTGTTTATATTTTTTATATATTTTTATATTTCTAATCTTGACTTTTTAATATTTTTATAAACAATATTTTTATGTTTGTGATCTCTATTTTCGAGAAGAAAAAAAATTGGTGCGAATATTTTTAGTTTACGGAAAGCCATGTGAAATAATAATTTTATATCATAAATATACATACATACCACCCATTATAGAAATGCTATAACCGCTTATACAATTTCTTTTTGTTTTTTTTTTTTTTTTGGTAATTATTTAAAAAAATTACCATTAATATAAGTCCGACTGCTCAAATTTTTGAAGATGAAAGCTGCAATTTGCCAATTTTTTTTCAAATTCTATCGATTGAGATAGAGTTGCTGACAAATTCCTTATTTAAAGTATAAAAATCGACAAAATATTTTATGGATACTACATTATTTTGAACTAAACCAAGTGATAATTTTACTGAAGACAACAAATAATTTCTTTTCAAATGTATATATGTATTAACTTTTAAAAGGGCAGATTTGCAACCCGAGCCCCAAACAAGTCTGGACCAAATTGAATAGAATTTTTTTAAAAATCAATATAAATTTTTTTTTCTTTAAATCAAAAGAAAAATCCATATAAAGTGTCTTTTAAATATTGCTAAGTTATGGTTAAAGAAAAAAGCTAGAAAACCCTCACACTTTTTTTGACCTAACCAGAATTTGTAATTTACCCCCACTAAAAAGTTTTAAAACCACGCCATGTATAATACATTTTTTTTAAATACAACCCATACTTCTCTATTTTCGTTCTCTCGCTCATTAATACTCTTTAATATTACACGAACTCATATTTCCAAATTTCCACCCCTTCAAAATAAACGTCAAACCAATTTCATACTCATATCTATTTATATACACATATACATATATGCGTAAACACTCCAATTCTCTCGCTCATTGAGTTCAAACAGTAGATTCGGCGTTGAACTCATATGTATATTGAAATGTTACACTCCAAATAGATGGCGTCGGCGCGAATAGCCAATTTGTTTCCGCATGAGAGTTGCCCCAATATGTGTTGTTATGTACCAAAGGATTAAAAAAAAGTAACAATTTGTTTTTCTCATATCTCGCACGCTTTATTATAAACGAAAATAGTTTAAAAATAAAATTTTTAGGAAAGAAGCAATCAATGTTTTAACTTTCTGTATTGAAATTCATCAAGAAAAAAAAAAAAAGAATGAGATTGAAATAGATACACCCATTGCCGTCAATTCTATATAATATGAAAATTTGCTTTTTTAAAAAAATAAAAATCAAACATCTTTTTCGTAGAATTCTATAATAAAAATGAGATAACTATCGTCGCCTTATATTCCAAAGTTTAAATAAACAAATGAAAAACTAAAAATGTTATATTGTTGTGCCATAAAATCATGAAAAAATTAAATTTTCAATTACATATACTTATAATAAAATGTAATTTAACTATACAATTTTTTGGGAAAACGTTATCAAAATTATATTTATCCATAAAGCTCTAATATGTATGTATATATGTATATCTAAATAGAGATTCAAAAGCCCAATAAAGCTTCACTTAATTGTAGAATTCCATATTAAAAAAATTTATTCAAGGAATTGATTATGGACAAGACACCAAGGGCATGAGAAGTTGCAGGCTGAATTGGATATCTTGAAACCGCTAGAACTGCTCGGAAAAATTCCGATGTAATAGATTTGTTTAAAATGAAATTCTGCAAAGTTTTATGTTCTCATAACACCATTATTAAAATGTGAAATAGGGCAACCATGGTCAAACTTTTAATTTGAAAAAAATATGTCGCAATCAAAGTTGGCTTGCGTACCACCAAACAAAAAAAATGTTTCAAAAAAATATAAAATAATAATTCAATATGGCTACTGTTGTTGGAGTACCACGCTTATTTTGAGAAATTTGTATATGTGTGTAAAATACCAGCAATGGAAATATTTTGATTCTCTCGCTCTTTGAGAGTTAGAGTAATAGCGTCAAACTCATATTTCGAAGTTGGCTGAACTTCAAAGGAAACCACTCTTTATCTTCATTCTCTCCCTCATTAAACACGTCCTATTATGAGAGAGAAATTATTTTCATTCCCTCGCTCATTGAGTACTTTGGTCCATTATCTATTATATTAATAGGCTAACAAATTTTACATATAAACCATTGCCAAGCTTAAACCCATACTAAATATGCATAAATATTTATGAAATGCATATTTATTTGTTGGCATACCTCTAAGGCAGTGCACAATTATCTAATATATAACCAATACTGCTTCATTTATCTGTAATAAGCGAATGAAAATTTTTCGTGCAACTTAAATTGGTTATCTGACAATCAATTTGTAAATAAAGCGATAGCCCAGTGGGAAGCGTTAGTGGGTAGTGGTCGAGCGGTTGATGGTTCGAGTACAGTTAGTTACACAGCTATAGGCCAAAATTTTTTTTCTTTTTTGTCATTGAAAATTGTTTATATTTTTTATATATTTTTATATTTCTAATCTTGACTTTTTAATATTTTTATAAACAATATTTTTATGTTTGTGATCTCTATTTTCGAGAAGAAAAAAATTTGGTGCGAATATTTTTAGTTTACGGAAAGCCATGTGAAATAATAATTTTATATCATAAATATACATACATACCACCCATTATAGAAATGCTATAACCGCTTATACAATTTCTTTTTGTTTTTTTTTTTTTGGTAATTATTTAAAAAAATTACCATTAATATAAGTCCGACTGCTCAAATTTTTGAAGATGAAAGCTGCAATTTGCCAATTTTTTTTCAAATTCTATCGATTGAGATAGAGTTGCTGACAAATTCCTTATTTAAAGTATAAAAATCGACAAAATATTTTATGGATACTACATTATTTTGAACTAAACCAAGTGATAATTTTACTGAAGACAACAAATAATTTCTTTTCAAATGTATATATGTATTAACTTTTAAAAGGGCAGATTTGCAACCCGAGCCCCAAACAAGTCTGGACCAAATTGAATAGAATTTTTTTAAAAATCAATATAAATTTTTTTTTCTTTAAATCAAAAGAAAAATCCATATAAAGTGTCTTTTAAATATTGCTAAGTTATGGTTAAAGAAAAAAGCTAGAAAACCCTCACACTTTTTTTGACCTAACCAGAATTTGTAATTTACCCCCACTAAAAAGTTTTAAAACCACGCCATGTATAATACATTTTTTTTAAATACAACCCATACTTCTCTATTTTCGTTCTCTCGCTCATTAATACTCTTTAATATTACACGAACTCATATTTCCAAATTTCCACCCCTTCAAAATAAACGTCAAACCAATTTCATACTCATATCTATTTATATACACATATACATATATGCGTAAACACTCCAATTCTCTCGCTCATTGAGTTCAAACAGTAGATTCGGCGTTGAACTCATATGTATATTGAAATGTTACACTCCAAATAGATGGCGTCGGCGCGAATAGCCAATTTGTTTCCGCATGAGAGTTGCCCCAATATGTGTTGTTATGTACCAAAGTATTAAAAAAAAGTAACAATTTGTTTTTCTCATATCTCGCACGCTTTATTATAAACGAAAATAGTTTAAAAATAAAATTTTTAGGAAAGAAGCAATCAATGTTTTAACTTTCTGTATTGAAATTCATCAAGAAAAAAAAAAAAAAGAATGAGATTGAAATAGATACACCCATTGCCGTCAATTCTATATAATATGAAAATTTGCTTTTTTAAAAAAATAAAAATCAAACATCTTTTTCGTAGAATTCTATAATAAAAATGAGATAACTATCGTCGCCTTATATTCCAAAGTTTAAATAAACAAATGAAAAACTAAAAATGTTATATTGTTGTGCCATAAAATCATGAAAATTTAAATTTTCAATTACATATACTTATAATAAAATGTAATTTAACTATACAATTTTTTGGGAAAACGTTATCAAAATTATATTTATCCATAAAGCTCTAATATGTATGTATATATGTATATCTAAATAGAGATTCAAAAGCCCAATAAAGCTTCACTTAATTGTAGAATTCCATATTAAAAAAATTTATTCAATGAATTGATTATGGACAAGACACCAAGGGCATGAGAAGTTGCAGGCTGAATTGGATATCTTGAAACCGCTAGAACTGCTCGGAAAAATTCCGATGTAATAGATTTGTTGAAAATGAAATTCTACAAAGTTTTATGTTCTCATAACACCATTATTAAAATGTGAAATAGGGCAACCATGGTCAAACTTTTAATTTGAAAAAAATATGTCGCAATCAAAGTTGGCTTGCGTACCACCAAACAAAAAAAATGTTTCAAAAAAATATAAAATAATAATTCAATATGGCTACTGTTGTTGGAGTACCACGCTTATTTTGAGAAATTTGTATATGTGTGTAAAATACCAGCAATGGAAATATTTTGATTCTCTCGCTCTTTGAGAGTTAGAGTAATAGCGTCAAACTCATATTTCGAAGTTGGCTGAACTTCAAAGGAAACCACTCTTTATCTTCATTCTCTCCCTCATTAAACACGTCCTATTATGAGAGAGAAATTATTTTCATTCCCTCGCTCATTGAGTACTTTGGTCCATTATCTATTATATTAATAGGCTAACAAATTTTACATATAAACCATTGCCAAGCTTAAACCCATACTAAATATGCATAAATATTTATGAAATGCATATTTATTTGTTGGCATACCTCTAAGGCAGTGCACAATTATCTAATATATAACCAATACTGCTTCATTTATCTGTAATAAGCGAATGAAAATTTTTCATGCAACTTAAATTGGTTATCTGACAATCAATTTGTAAATAAAGCGATAGCCCAGTGGGAAGCGTTAGTGGGTAGTGGTCGAGCGGTTGATGGTTCGAGTACAGTTAGTTACACAGCTATAGGCCAAAATTTTTTTTCTTTTTTGTCATTGAAAATTGTTTATATTTTTTATATATTTTTATATTTCTAATCTTGACTTTTTAATATTTTTATAAACAATATTTTTATGTTTGTGATCTCTATTTTCGAGAAGAAAAAAATTTGGTGCGAATATTTTTAGTTTACGGAAAGCCATGTGAAATAATAATTTTATATCATAAATATACATACATACCACCCATTATAGAAATGCTATAACCGCTTATACAATTTCTTTTTGTTTTTTTTTTTTTTTGGTAATTATTTAAAAAAATTACCATTAATATAAGTCCGACTGCTCAAATTTTTGAAGATGAAAGCTGCAATTTGCCAATTTTTTTTCAAATTCTATCGATTGAGATAGAGTTGCTGACAAATTCCTTATTTAAAGTATAAAAATCGACAAAATATTTTATGGATACTACATTATTTTGAACTAAACCAAGTGATAATTTTACTGAAGACAACAAATAATTTCTTTTCAAATGTATATATGTATTAACTTTTAAAAGGGCAGATTTGCAACCCGAGCCCCAAACAAGTCTAGACCAAATTGAATAGAATTTTTTTAAAAATCAATATAAATTTTTTTTTCTTTAAATCAAAAGAAAAATCCATATAAAGTGTCTTTTAAATATTGCTAAGTTATGGTTAAAGAAAAAAGCTAGAAAACCCTCACACTTTTTTTGACCTAACCAGAATTTGTAATTTACCCCCACTAAAAAGTTTTAAAACCACGCCATGTATAATACATTTTTTTTAAATACAACCCATACTTCTCTATTTTCGTTCTCTCGCTCATTAATACTCTTTAATATTACACGAACTCATATTTCCAAATTTCCACCCCTTCAAAATAAACGTCAAACCAATTTCATACTCATATCTATTTATATACACATATACATATATGCGTAAACACTCCAATTCTCTCGCTCATTGAGTTCAAACAGTAGATTCGGCGTTGAACTCATATGTATATTGAAATGTTACACTCCAAATAGATGGCGTCGGCGCGAATAGCCAATTTGTTTCCGCATGAGAGTTGCCCCAATATGTGTTGTTATGTACCAAAGTATTAAAAAAAAGTAACAATTTGTTTTTCTCATATCTCGCACGCTTTATTATAAACGAAAATAGTTTAAAAATAAAATTTTTAGGAAAGAAGCAATCAATGTTTTAACTTTCTGTATTGAAATTCATCAAGAAAAAAAAAAAAAAGAATGAGATTGAAATAGATACACCCATTGCCGTCAATTCTATATAATATGAAAATTTGCTTTTTTAAAAAAATAAAAATCAAACATCTTTTTCGTAGAATTCTATAATAAAAATGAGATAACTATCGTCGCCTTATATTCCAAAGTTTAAATAAACAAATGAAAAACTAAAAATGTTATATTGTTGTGCCATAAAATCATGAAAATTTAAATTTTCAATTACATATACTTATAATAAAATGTAATTTAACTATACAATTTTTTGGGAAAACGTTATCAAAATTATATTTATCCATAAAGCTCTAATATGTATGTATATATGTATATCTAAATAGAGATTCAAAAGCCCAATAAAGCTTCACTTAATTGTAGAATTCCATATTAAAAAAATTTATTCAATGAATTGATTATGGACAAGACACCAAGGGCATGAGAAGTTGCAGGCTGAATTGGATATCTTGAAACCGCTAGAACTGCTCGGAAAAATTCCGATGTAATAGATTTGTTTAAAATGAAATTCTACAAAGTTTTATGTTCTCATAACACCATTATTAAAATGTGAAATAGGGCAACCATGGTCAAACTTTTAATTTGAAAAAAATATGTCGCAATCAAAGTTGGCTTGCGTACCACCAAACAAAAAAAATGTTTCAAAAAAATATAAAATAATAATTCAATATGGCTACTGTTGTTGGAGTGCCACGCTTATTTTGAGAAATTTGTATATGTGTGTAAAATACCAGCAATGGAAATATTTTGATTCTCTCGCTCTTTGAGAGTTAGAGTAATAGCGTCAAACTCATATTTCGAAGTTGGCTGAACTTCAAAGGAAACCACTCTTTATCTTCATTCTCTCCCTCATTAAACACGTCCTATTATGAGAGAGAAATTATTTTCATTCCCTCGCTCATTGAGTACTTTGGTCCATTATCTATTATATTAATAGGCTAACAAATTTTACATATAAACCATTGCCAAGCTTAAACCCATACTAAATATGCATAAATATTTATGAAATGCATATTTATTTGTTGGCATACCTCTAAGGCAGTGCACAATTATCTAATATATAACCAATACTGCTTCATTTATCTGTAATAAGCGAATGAAAATTTTTCATGCAACTTAAATTGGTTATCTGACAATCAATTTGTAAATAAAGCGATAGCCCAGTGGGAAGCGTTAGTGGGTAGTGGTCGAGCGGTTGATGGTTCGAGTACAGTTAGTTACACAGCTATAGGCCAAAATTTTTTTTCTTTTTTGTCATTGAAAATTGTTTATATTTTTTATATATTTTTATATTTCTAATCTTGACTTTTTAATATTTTTATAAACAATATTTTTATGTTTGTGATCTCTATTTTCGAGAAGAAAAAAATTTGGTGCGAATATTTTTAGTTTACGGAAAGCCATGTGAAATAATAATTTTATATCATAAATATACATACATACCACCCATTATAGAAATGCTATAACCGCTTATACAATTTCTTTTTGTTTTTTTTTTTTTTTGGTAATTATTTAAAAAAATTACCATTAATATAAGTCCGACTGCTCAAATTTTTGAAGATGAAAGCTGCAATTTGCCAATTTTTTTTCAAATTCTATCGATTGAGATAGAGTTGCTGACAAATTCCTTATTTAAAGTATAAAAATCGACAAAATATTTTATGGATACTACATTATTTTGAACTAAACCAAGTGATAATTTTACTGAAGACAACAAATAATTTCTTTTCAAATGTATATATGTATTAACTTTTAAAAGGGCAGATTTGCAACCCGAGCCCCAAACAAGTCTAGACCAAATTGAATAGAATTTTTTTAAAAATCAATATAAATTTTTTTTTCTTTAAATCAAAAGAAAAATCCATATAAAGTGTCTTTTAAATATTGCTAAGTTATGGTTAAAGAAAAAAGCTAGAAAACCCTCACACTTTTTTTGACCTAACCAGAATTTGTAATTTACCCCCACTAAAAAGTTTTAAAACCACGCCATGTATAATACATTTTTTTTAAATACAACCCATACTTCTCTATTTTCGTTCTCTCGCTCATTAATACTCTTTAATATTACACGAACTCATATTTCCAAATTTCCACCCCTTCAAAATAAACGTCAAACCAATTTCATACTCATATCTATTTATATACACATATACATATATGCGTAAACACTCCAATTCTCTCGCTCATTGAGTTCAAACAGTAGATTCGGCGTTGAACTCATATGTATATTGAAATGTTACACTCCAAATAGATGGCGTCGGCGCGAATAGCCAATTTGTTTCCGCATGAGAGTTGCCCCAATATGTGTTGTTATGTACCAAAGGATTAAAAAAAAGTAACAATTTGTTTTTCTCATATCTCGCACGCTTTATTATAAACGAAAATAGTTTAAAAATAAAATTTTTAGGAAAGAAGCAATCAATGTTTTAACTTTCTGTATTGAAATTCATCAAGAAAAAAAAAAAAAAAGAATGAGATTGAAATAGATACACCCATTGCCGTCAATTCTATATAATATGAAAATTTGCTTTTTTAAAAAAATAAAAATCAAACATCTTTTTCGTAGAATTCTATAATAAAAATGAGATATCTATCGTCGCCTTATATTCCAAAGTTTAAATAAACAAATGAAAAACTAAAAATGTTATATTGTTGTGCCATAAAATCATGAAAAAATTAAATTTTCAATTACATATACTTATAATAAAATGTAATTTAACTATACAATTTTTTGGGAAAACGTTATCAAAATTATATTTATCCATAAAGCTCTAATATGTATGTATATATGTATATCTAAATAGAGATTCAAAAGCCCAATAAAGCTTCACTTAATTGTAGAATTCCATATTAAAAAAATTTATTCAAGGAATTGATTATGGACAAGACACCAAGGGCATGAGAAGTTGCAGGCTGAATTGGATATCTTGAAACCGCTAGAACTGCTCGGAAAAATTCCGATGTAATAGATTTGTTTAAAATGAAATTCTACAAAGTTTTATGTTCTCATAACACCATTATTAAAATGTGAAATAGGGCAACCATGGTCAAACTTTTAATTTGAAAAAAATATGTCGCAATCAAAGTTGGCTTGCGTACCACCAAACAAAAAAAATGTTTCAAAAAAATATAAAATAATAATTCAATATGGCTACTGTTGTTGGAGTACCACGCTTATTTTGAGAAATTTGTATATGTGTGTAAAATACCAGCAATGGAAATATTTTGATTCTCTCGCTCTTTGAGAGTTAGAGTAATAGCGTCAAACTCATATTTCGAAGTTGGCTGAACTTCAAAGGAAACCACTCTTTATCTTCATTCTCTCCCTCATTAAACACGTCCTATTATGAGAGAGAAATTATTTTCATTCCCTCGCTCATTGAGTACTTTGGTCCATTATCTATTATATTAATAGGCTAACAAATTTTACATATAAACCATTGCCAAGCTTAAACCCATACTAAATATGCATAAATATTTATGAAATGCATATTTATTTGTTGGCATACCTCTAAGGCAGTGCACAATTATCTAATATATAACCAATACTGCTTCATTTATCTGTAATAAGCGAATGAAAATTTTTCATGCAACTTAAATTGGTTATCTGACAATCAATTTGTAAATAAAGCGATAGCCCAGTGGGAAGCGTTAGTGGGTAGTGGTCGAGCGGTTGATGGTTCGAGTACAGTTAGTTACACAGCTATAGGCCAAAATTTTTTTTCTTTTTTGTCATTGAAAATTGTTTATATTTTTTATATATTTTTATATTTCTAATCTTGACTTTTTAATATTTTTATAAACAATATTTTTATGTTTGTGATCTCTATTTTCGAGAAGAAAAAAATTTGGTGCGAATATTTTTAGTTTACGGAAAGCCATGTGAAATAATAATTTTATATCATAAATATACATACATACCACCCATTATAGAAATGCTATAACCGCTTATACAATTTCTTTTTGTTTTTTTTTTTTTTTGGTAATTATTTAAAAAAATTACCATTAATATAAGTCCGACTGCTCAAATTTTTGAAGATGAAAGCTGCAATTTGCCAATTTTTTTTCAAATTCTATCGATTGAGATAGAGTTGCTGACAAATTCCTTATTTAAAGTATAAAAATCGACAAAATATTTTATGGATACTACATTATTTTGAACTAAACCAAGTGATAATTTTACTGAAGACAACAAATAATTTCTTTTCAAATGTATATATGTATTAACTTTTAAAAGGGCAGATTTGCAACCCGAGCCCCAAACAAGTCTGGACCAAATTGAATAGAATTTTTTTAAAAATCAATATAAATTTTTTTTTCTTTAAATCAAAAGAAAAATCCATATAAAGTGTCTTTTAAATATTGCTAAGTTATGGTTAAAGAAAAAAGCTAGAAAACCCTCACACTTTTTTTGACCTAACCAGAATTTGTAATTTACCCCCACTAAAAAGTTTTAAAACCACGCCATGTATAATACATTTTTTTTAAATACAACCCATACTTCTCTATTTTCGTTCTCTCGCTCATTAATACTCTTTAATATTACACGAACTCATATTTCCAAATTTCCACCCCTTCAAAATAAACGTCAAACCAATTTCATACTCATATCTATTTATATACACATATACATATATGCGTAAACACTCCAATTCTCTCGCTCATTGAGTTCAAACAGTAGATTCGGCGTTGAACTCATATGTATATTGAAATGTTACACTCCAAATAGATGGCGTCGGCGCGAATAGCCAATTTGTTTCCGCATGAGAGTTGCCCCAATATGTGTTGTTATGTACCAAAGGATTAAAAAAAAGTAACAATTTGTTTTTCTCATATCTCGCACGCTTTATTATAAACGAAAATAGTTTAAAAATAAAATTTTTAGGAAAGAAGCAATCAATGTTTTAACTTTCTGTATTGAAATTCATCAAGAAAAAAAAAAAAAAGAATGAGATTGAAATAGATACACCCATTGCCGTCAATTCTATATAATATGAAAATTTGCTTTTTTAAAAAAATAAAAATCAAACATCTTTTTCGTAGAATTCTATAATAAAAATGAGATAACTATCGTCGCCTTATATTCCAAAGTTTAAATAAACAAATGAAAAACTAAAAATGTTATATTGTTGTGCCATAAAATCATGAAAAAATTAAATTTTCAATTACATATACTTATAATAAAATGTAATTTAACTATACAATTTTTTGGGAAAACGTTATCAAAATTATATTTATCCATAAAGCTCTAATATGTATGTATATATGTATATCTAAATAGAGATTCAAAAGCCCAATAAAGCTTCACTTAATTGTAGAATTCCATATTAAAAAAATTTATTCAAGGAATTGATTATGGACAAGACACCAAGGGCATGAGAAGTTGCAGGCTGAATTGGATATCTTGAAACCGCTAGAACTGCTCGGAAAAATTCCGATGTAATAGATTTGTTTAAAATGAAATTCTGCAAAGTTTTATGTTCTCATAACACCATTATTAAAATGTGAAATAGGGCAACCATGGTCAAACTTTTAATTTGAAAAAAATATGCCGCAATCAAAGTTGGCTTGCGTACCACCAAACAAAAAAAATGTTTCAAAAAAATATAAAATAATAATTCAATATGGCTACTGTTGTTGGAGTACCACGCTTATTTTGAGAAATTTGTATATGTGTGTAAAATACCAGCAATGGAAATATTTTGATTCTCTCGCTCTTTGAGAGTTAGAGTAATAGCGTCAAACTCATATTTCGAAGTTGGCTGAACTTCAAAGGAAACCACTCTTTATCTTCATTCTCTCCCTCATTAAACACGTCCTATTATGAGAGAGAAATTATTTTCATTCCCTCGCTCATTGAGTACTTTGGTCCATTATCTATTATATTAATAGGCTAACAAATTTTACATATAAACCATTGCCAAGCTTAAACCCATACTAAATATGCATAAATATTTATGAAATGCATATTTATTTGTTGGCATACCTCTAAGGCAGTGCACAATTATCTAATATATAACCAATACTGCTTCATTTATCTGTAATAAGCGAATGAAAATTTTTCGTGCAACTTAAATTGGTTATCTGACAATCAATTTGTAAATAAAGCGATAGCCCAGTGGGAAGCGTTAGTGGGTAGTGGTCGAGCGGTTGATGGTTCGAGTACAGTTAGTTACACAGCTATAGGCCAAAATTTTTTTTCTTTTTTGTCATTGAAAATTGTTTATATTTTTTATATATTTTTATATTTCTAATCTTGACTTTTTAATATTTTTATAAACAATATTTTTATGTTTGTGATCTCTATTTTCGAGAAGAAAAAAATTTGGTGCGAATATTTTTAGTTTACGGAAAGCCATGTGAAATAATAATTTTATATCATAAATATACATACATACCACCCATTATAGAAATGCTATAACCGCTTATACAATTTCTTTTTGTTTTTTTTTTTTTGGTAATTATTTAAAAAAATTACCATTAATATAAGTCCGACTGCTCAAATTTTTGAAGATGAAAGCTGCAATTTGCCAATTTTTTTTCAAATTCTATCGATTGAGATAGAGTTGCTGACAAATTCCTTATTTAAAGTATAAAAATCGACAAAATATTTTATGGATACTACATTATTTTGAACTAAACCAAGTGATAATTTTACTGAAGACAACAAATAATTTCTTTTCAAATGTATATATGTATTAACTTTTAAAAGGGCAGATTTGCAACCCGAGCCCCAAACAAGTCTGGACCAAATTGAATAGAATTTTTTTAAAAATCAATATAAATTTTTTTTTCTTTAAATCAAAAGAAAAATCCATATAAAGTGTCTTTTAAATATTGCTAAGTTATGGTTAAAGAAAAAAGCTAGAAAACCCTCACACTTTTTTTGACCTAACCAGAATTTGTAATTTACCCCCACTAAAAAGTTTTAAAACCACGCCATGTATAATACATTTTTTTTAAATACAACCCATACTTCTCTATTTTCGTTCTCTCGCTCATTAATACTCTTTAATATTACACGAACTCATATTTCCAAATTTCCACCCCTTCAAAATAAACGTCAAACCAATTTCATACTCATATCTATTTATATACACATATACATATATGCGTAAACACTCCAATTCTCTCGCTCATTGAGTTCAAACAGTAGATTCGGCGTTGAACTCATATGTATATTGAAATGTTACACTCCAAATAGATGGCGTCGGCGCGAATAGCCAATTTGTTTCCGCATGAGAGTTGCCCCAATATGTGTTGTTATGTACCAAAGTATTAAAAAAAAGTAACAATTTGTTTTTCTCATATCTCGCACGCTTTATTATAAACGAAAATAGTTTAAAAATAAAATTTTTAGGAAAGAAGCAATCAATGTTTTAACTTTCTGTATTGAAATTCATCAAGAAAAAAAAAAAAAAGAATGAGATTGAAATAGATACACCCATTGCCGTCAATTCTATATAATATGAAAATTTGCTTTTTTAAAAAAATAAAAATCAAACATCTTTTTCGTAGAATTCTATAATAAAAATGAGATAACTATCGTCGCCTTATATTCCAAAGTTTAAATAAACAAATGAAAAACTAAAAATGTTATATTGTTGTGCCATAAAATCATGAAAATTTAAATTTTCAATTACATATACTTATAATAAAATGTAATTTAACTATACAATTTTTTGGGAAAACGTTATCAAAATTATATTTATCCATAAAGCTCTAATATGTATGTATATATGTATATCTAAATAGAGATTCAAAAGCCCAATAAAGCTTCACTTAATTGTAGAATTCCATATTAAAAAAATTTATTCAATGAATTGATTATGGACAAGACACCAAGGGCATGAGAAGTTGCAGGCTGAATTGGATATCTTGAAACCGCTAGAACTGCTCGGAAAAATTCCGATGTAATAGATTTGTTGAAAATGAAATTCTACAAAGTTTTATGTTCTCATAACACCATTATTAAAATGTGAAATAGGGCAACCATGGTCAAACTTTTAATTTGAAAAAAATATGTCGCAATCAAAGTTGGCTTGCGTACCACCAAACAAAAAAAATGTTTCAAAAAAATATAAAATAATAATTCAATATGGCTACTGTTGTTGGAGTACCACGCTTATTTTGAGAAATTTGTATATGTGTGTAAAATACCAGCAATGGAAATATTTTGATTCTCTCGCTCTTTGAGAGTTAGAGTAATAGCGTCAAACTCATATTTCGAAGTTGGCTGAACTTCAAAGGAAACCACTCTTTATCTTCATTCTCTCCCTCATTAAACACGTCCTATTATGAGAGAGAAATTATTTTCATTCCCTCGCTCATTGAGTACTTTGGTCCATTATTTATATTAATAGTCTAACTTTGTTGTTGGTATATTGTTAATTCTTAAACTGCTTTGTGCATAAGGTAATGGCGCGGCGGTGAGCGTATAGAATACGGTGTGCACAGTTGCAAGACCCGGTTGCGGAATATTCCGTTTTTTTCTTAAATTATGTTTTTTTTTTATATTAAAAAACCTTTAATCTTAACTATTACAAGTTACTTAATTTTCAACCTAATATTTTTTTGTTCTTCACCTGCTCAAAACGATCGCATAAATTAGTGGCTATTTGTTAAGCACAATGTCATCATCCGATTATTCAAGTGCAACATAAAATCTCGAAAACCGAGTATTTGCATGGCATTTGCCATAAATAATTTTGGAAAGGGCTGCTGTAATTTAATATTTTTATTATATAATAACAGCCGCTATTTTTTAAATTCTTTGATGGCTTCATTTTGCCTATAGATGAGTTTTTAATGTATACATTTAAGTTGGTCGAGGTTCGGCCACGGTTAGGACCCGCTAGGCAGCTATTGACAAAAAGTTGATCAGATGTTTGAATAAGTTCAACTATTTTAAATTGGTCGAATTTCGACCACGGGATATACTAGTTATTATTGAAACGCAGTTCTAATTAATTTATTAGATTTTACTGATTGTGTTTTCATTCGCGTGATTCAAGTGCTAGAATTAAGTGTTAATGTAATATGAGAAATAAAATTAAAGAAAAAAAAAACTTTTTTATAAGCTTTTATTTAGTTTCACCTGACGGCTGTCTGTAATCAAATCTAAACACTTAAATATAATAGCCGCGTGACATCCAAGTTTCGCATGTACATGCATTTAACGCAAACTTATGCGTCACAGCAACAGCGGCACAATCAACTATATGAGAGCCAAGTGTAAAATGCTTCTTCTTATGCTTTTCATGCATACAAAGTTGCCAACTTTTGCATGTCAGATGTCGCTCGTGATGCGCGATGTGTCGTTCTCTACCTATATACCCACGTTCAACTCATCTGTCAATACATAATGCTGCGGCAAACATTGATTGTGACGCCGCTATAAGAGAACACCAAAATAAAGCAATATAAATGCTGAAAACCACGTCAACTGAATATTTATTCACAGAATATTTCCTTTTGCACGTGCTTTTTCCATACGTCAAAATTTACTTATACAAAATATTTTCTACGTTCTCTGTTGCCGCAATAACCCTATAAAAATCGTTGCATTATGTGTTCCAATTTTCTAATATTGGAGTACTCCAATAGTAATCCTTTGTCTACATAATCGGACCACCTTCAGCTTTTTGAAAGCCGATCATTGCTCCTGCCTTATCGACGAAAATCACGACACTATCGCTCTGACAATATATACTCCAAGGAGTGACAACATTGGAGTACATTGCAAAGTACTCTGACAGTAGGTACTCCATGGAGTAGCAGAAACAAAGCGAAGGTTGGAGTAGGTGGTCCAGTCCTAGGACATCGCAATGTTAATTGGAGCACAATTTTTATATGAAAAAGTATTACATTTGGAGTACTCTGATGCTCCAATTGGAGTATTCTTTGGATAGGAAATAGGGTACTCTCGATTTTTGCAGGGCCCTGCAAAAATCGTTGGATTATGTGTTCCAATTGTTTGATATTAGAGTACTCCAATACTAATCCTTTGTATACCTCATCGGACCACCTTCAGCTTTTTGAAAGCCGATCATTGCTCCTGCCTTATCGACGAAAATCAAGACACTATCTCTTTGACAGTATATACTCCAAGAAGTAACAACATTGGAGTACATTGCAAAGTACTCTGACGGTAGGTACTCCATGGAGTAGCAGAAACAAAGCGAAGGTTGGAGTAGGTGGTCCAGTCCTAGGACATCGCAATGTTAATTGGAGCACAATTTTTATATGAAAAAGGATTACATTTGGAGTACTCTGATGCTCCAATTGGAGTATTCTTTGGATAGGAAATAGGGTACTCTCGATTTTTGCAGGGCCCTGCAAAAATCGTTGGATTATGTGTTCCAATTGTTTGATATTAGAGTACTCCAATACTAATCCTTTGTATACCTCATCGGACCACCTTCAGCTTTTTGAAAGCCGATCATTGCTCCTGCCTTATCGACGAAAATCACGACACTATCGCTCTGACAATATATACTCCAAGGAGTGACAACATTGGAGTACATTGCAAAGTACTCTGACAGTAGGTACTCCATGGAGTAGCAGAAACAAAGCGAAGGTTGGAGTAGGTGGTCCAGTCCTAGGACATCGCAATGTTAATTGGAGCACAATTTTTATATGAAAAAGTATTACATTTGGAGTACTCTGATGCTCCAATTGGAGTATTCTTTGGATAGGAAATAGGGTACTCTCGATTTTTGCAGGGCCCTGCAAAAATCGTTGGATTATGTGTTCCAATTGTTTGATATTAGAGTACTCCAATACTAATCCTTTGTATACCTCATCGGACCACCTTCAGCTTTTTGAAAGCCGATCATTGCTCCTGCCTTATCGACGAAAATCACGACACTATCTCTTTGACAGTATATACTCCAAGAAGTAACAACATTGGAGTACATTGCAAAGTACTCTGACGGTAGGTACTCCATGGAGTAGCAGAAACAAAGCGAAGGTTGGAGTAGGTGGTCTATCGAATCGAAGAACTTGACTGTTCAAAGTTGACTTCAAAGAAGCCGTGTAATGTTGATGCATTAAAAGAAATCGATCGGATGAGGAATGTTAAAATAACTAAGTAAAGATTGCATAACTAAGTTAAACAATATTTTATATTTAAAATAAATTCAAGAAAAAAGATGTTCTAAGCACAAGCTTATAGGTATATTTCTTGTTGATAAACTGAACTAAAAAGTAAAAAATAAAATTAAAGAAAAAAAACTTTTTTAAAAATAAGCTTTTATTATTGGTTTATAAAATTAACTAAAAAGTAAAAAATAAATTCACAGTAAAGGAATATAACACTTTATAAGTTCATTGTAACGTTTAAAGATAATTTGGCTTCTTCGTCTGCCACAAAATAATTCCATATTGTACATAATTATATATTTCTAACATTAAAACTTTACACCTAAATTATTAAATCTACCAGTATATATCACATTGCTAATTTTATTAATAATAAAAGCGTGTTAAATTTCGATAGCAAGAAAAGAAGGTCCTGAATGTTCTTAATTATACCGTCAAATAGAAAAGAAGGTCCTAAATGTTCTTAATTATACCATCAAAATTTAACACGCTTTTATTATTAATAAAATTAGGAATGTGATATATACTGGTAGATTTAATAATTTAGGTTTAAAGTTTTAATGTTAGAAATATATAATTATGTACAATATGGAATTATTTTGTGGCAGACGAAGAAGCCAAATTATCTTTAAACGTTACAATGAACTTATAAAGTGTTATATTCCTTTACTGTGAATTTATTTTTTACTTTTTAGTTAATTTTATAAACCAATAATAAAAGCTTATTTTTAAAAAAGTTTTTTTTCTTTAATTTTATTCTAGCTAAAAATGTCTCGCAGTGCTTCGAAGTGTTTCTAGAGTGCATTATTGGAATACTGCACAGTAATGTTTCTCTTTTGCCGCCGCGTATACATAAGTTGCCTTGGTACACTAGAGAACTCAAGTCGTTAAAAAACAAAAGAAACAAGTTTTTAAATTTATTTAAAGCCACAAAAATTATATCATATAAAGAAAAATATTTAGATTTCATGCATCAATTCAATGAACTAGACAAAACTCCTATACAATAACTATATTAAGCGGTACGAATCTGATATTAAGTCAAATCCAAAAGCTTTCTGGAACTTTGTTCGCTCAAAACGAGGTTGCTCAAATATTCCCTCTTCCTTAAATTTTAATGAGAAGTCCTCCACATGTTTGGTTGAGTCGGTTAATCTTTTCGCTGATTTTTTCAAATCGAACTTTGTAATTGATGATGATGGTAATAATTCAATTTATAACGTTTCTAACTCGTGGACTTTGGTACAATTGTAGTCACTGAACTGGACATTATCAATGGCATTGCTGCTTTGAAAACATCTTTCAAAAGAGATTTAGACGGGCTGTCATCTTTCTTGCTTAAGAAATGCAGCTGGTCTATCTCTGTACCTTTAACGTATATATTTAATTTTTCTCTTTCTAGTGGTGTTTTTATTGATAGATGGAAAGTTGCCTCTATCACACCAATTTTCAAATCCGGAAATAAAAATGAAATTAAAAATTATAGGCCAATTTCAAAGTTAACCACGTGCTCAAAATTGATTGAAAAAGTAATAAAAGAAAAGCTGTGTTTTTCTATCAAACAAATTTTAAGTCCAAACCAACATGGTTTTGTGTCCGGACGCTCAACAGTTACGAATTTGGCAACATTTTCTGAGTACTGTGTCTCTGCATTTGAAAAGGGTTATCAAGTTGATACAGTTTATACGGATTTTGCCAAAGCATTTGATACCGTTTCACACAATATTTTACTGCAAAAACTGGCCAGTTTAGGTTTCCATCCAGTCTTCCTATAATGGCTTAAGTCATATATATCGAATAGACCTTCTTTTGTAGAAGTGGAAAATTGTAAGTCATATACATTTGTATCCACTTCCGGTGTGCCTCAGGGTAGTATCCTTGGTCCTTTATTGTTTGTTATATTTATAAACGATATTGGTGATTGTTTTACGCATTCAAATTATCTTCTTTATGCACAGAGCCAACACTGCCTAATAAAATAGAACAAAAGTCATATGATATCTCTATAGATTTTCTTCAAGAAGAAGTTCTTTTTATTTTTGAAGAGAAAATCTTATTAATCTTTACAAAGAGAAATCTTGCAAAAAACGTACTGATTTCTTAGGGTTCCTAACAAGAAGATTCGACTTATTAATGTTTTCAAAGGGAAAACATATTTCCGTGTAATTGTATGTGTTAATAAGACGATCTTAGGGTTCCTAACAAGAAGATTTGACTTATTAACAAATTTCCGCATAATTGTATGTGTTAATAAGACGATCTTAGGGTTCCTAACAAGAAGATTTGACTTATTAATGTTTTCAAAGGGAAAACATATTTCCGCATAATTGTCTGTGTTAATAAGACGATCTTAGGGTTCCTAACAAGAAGATTTGACTTATTAATGTTTTCAAAGGGAAAACATATTTCCGCATAATTGTCTGTGTTAATAAGACGATCTTAGGGTTCCTAACAAGAAGATTTGACTTATTAATGTTTTCAAAGGGAAAACATATTTCCGCATAATTGTCTGTGTTAATAAGACGATCTTAGGGTTCCTAACAAGAAGATTTGACTTATTAATGTTTTCAAAGGGAAAACATATTTCCGCATAATTGTCTGTGTTAATAAGACGATCTTAGGGTTCCTAACAAGAAGATTTGACTTATTAATGTTTTCAAAGGGAAAACATATTTCCGTATAATTGTATGTGTTAATAAGATTTGACTTTTTAATGTTTTCAAAGGGAAATCTTGCAGAAAACGAACTGATTTCTTAGGGTTCCTAACAAGAAGATTCGACTTATTAATGTTTTCAAAATGAAATCACATATTATTGAGAAGAAAATAAAAATTATATTTCAGAGTTCTTATATTGTCTTCGAGAACTTCAGATTATCAGTTACGATTCAGTTTTAGATTTCTCTTGTATTGCCTTTACCTTCTTATGTTGCCTTTTTATATTTCCTTCAAGCCATCTCACCGCACTCTTCCTTACATTGCCTTCCACACTTGCCATATTGCCTCCACCGCGAATCGATCTAACCACATATTGAATGCTGAACACAGGTGCTTACCATCGAGCCATCGGGTACTTCTGCTTCTCAGCGTATAATTGTTCTACATGATGTCTGCTGATGATGATGCAAGATTTCCCTTTGAAAATATTAATAAGTCAAATCTTCTTGTTAGGAACCCTAAGATCGTCTTATTAACACATAAAATTATGCGGAAATATGTTTTCCCTTTGAAAACATTAATAAGTCACATCTTCTTGTTAGGAACCCTAAGATCGTCTTATTAACACATACAATTATGCGGAAATCTGTTAATAAGTCACATCTTCTTGTTAGGAACCCTAAGATCGTCTTATTAACACATACAATTATGCGGAAATCTGTTAACAAGTCAAATCTTCTTGTTAGGAACCCTAAGATCGTCTTATTAACACATAAAATTATGCGGAAATATGTTTTCCCTTTGAAAACATTAATAAGTCAAATCTTCTTGTTAGGAACCCTAAGATCGTCTTATTAACACATACAATTATGCGGAAATCTGTTAATAAGTCAAATCTTCTTGTTAGGAACCCTAAGATCGTCTTATTAACACATACAATTATGCGGAAATCTGTTAATAAGTCACATCTTCTTGTTAGGAACCCTAAGATCGTCTTATTAACACATACAATTATGCGGAAATCTGTTAACAAGTCAAATCTTCTTGTTAGGAACCCTAAGATCGTCTTATTAACACATAAAATTATGCGGAAATATGTTTTCCCTTTGAAAACATTAATAAGTCAAATCTTCTTGTTAGGAACCCTAAGATCGTCTTATTAACACATACAATTATGCGGAAATCAGTTAATAAGTCAGATCTTCTTGTTAGGAACCCTAAGATCGTCTTATTAACACATACAATTATGCGGAAATCTGTTAATAAGTCAAATCTTCTTGTTAGGAACCCTAAGATCGTCTTATTAACACATAAAATTATGCGGAAATATGTTTTCCCTTTGAAAACATTAATAAGTCACATCTTCTTGTTAGGAACCCTAAGATCGTCTTATTAACACATACAATTATGCGGAAATCTGTTAATAAGTCACATCTTCTTGTTAGGAACCCTAAGATCGTCTTATTAACACATACAATTATGCGGAAATCTGTTAATAAGTCAAATCTTCTTGTTAGGAACCCTAAGATCGTCTTATTAACACATACAATTATGCGGAAATCTGTTAATAAGTCACATCTTCTTGTTAGGAACCGTAAGATCGTCTTATTAACACATAAAATTATGCGGAAATCTGTTAATAAGTCATATCTTCTTGTTAGGAACCCTAAGATCATCTTCTTGTTAAGAACCCTAAGAAATCAGTCCGTTTTCTGCAAGATTTTCCTTTGAAAACATTAATAAGTCAAATCTTATTGTTAGGAACCCTAAGATCAACTTATTAAAATAAGAAGTTTTTCTCTTTCAGCTTTTTTTCAATATTTTGACAGAAATTTCGAGAAGATTTTCTTATTAATAACACATATAAAAAGAAATCGCAAAGAAAAAAGAAGAAATTGCACTTGATAATATCAATAAGAATTTCCTCATTAAACCAAATAGATTTGCGTATGGTTTTTTTTTCGTTTCCGCCGTCTTGACTACCCCTGAGCCTGAAAACCGTTCATAAAGACAATCTTATTAATTTTATTAGGCATTTTTGGCTCTGTGTGCTGACGATCTGAAGCTTTTTAGTACAATTTCATGTCCATCAGATGTTTTAGCACTTCAGAGCGACTTAAACAACCTTGTTGAGTGGAGCTTAAGAAATAAATTAGCTTTGAATATCAACAAATGTTTCCATATGACGTTGTCGAGGTCTTTAACTCGATTTCCCTCTTCTTATTTTGTTTTAAATACTCAGCTTAAAACAGTTACTGAATTCATTGATCTAGGTGTGCTCTTTGACTCAGGTTATACTTTTGTTAACCATGTCAATCACATTGTGCCTAAGGCTTACTCCAACATGGCTTTTGTGAAGCGTTATGCTAAGGATTTCAGGGATCCCTACACTAGGAAACTACTTTATAATGCCGTTGTGCGGTCTAAATTGGAGTATGCCTCTATAATCTGGAACCCTATATATTTATCGCACTCTTTAAGAGTTGAAAGAGTTCAGAGGTGCTTCATAAGGTTTGCTCTGCAGTCATTGAATTTTAGTGAACCGGCTCCGTCCTACCATGGCCGGTGCATGCTTATAGATGTTAAATCGCTTGCTGGTAGAAGGTCTATCCAATCCCTTATGTTCATATATGACTTAATTAGCGGTTCCATCGACTCTCCGGATCTTCTTGGGTTCATAGACTTCAATGTTCCTAGTAGAATTTTAAGGTCTAATTTACCCTTTTATGTAAATATTACTAGATGTAATTATTATAAGTTTGCTCCTTTGAATAGGGCCTTAGAGGAATACAATAAAATCTTTGGTGTTATTGATCTTGATTTCGCGATGCCTAGATCATTATTTTTGTCCCAGGTCATATCTCTTTATCTTTCGTTTTTAATTCTATAAGATATTTTGTATTAGCCTTAAGTTTAAATTGTAATTTAGTCTGTAAGGTTTTGTATAACCATAGACTCAAATAAATGAAATGAAATGAAATGAAATTAATTATTTTTCAATATTAAAGCGGTTAAAGTTATTTAACAATGGTTCGTACTAAAAGTAGATACAAAATTTGCTAACAGCGTTCTCCTGCCTTGTCATTTACAAACTATTACAAGCTATTAGTAAAGAACTAAACAAAATTACCAAACTTCGTGATCTGAGCTATTTGCTTCTGATTAAAAATCAAATCATCACCGACAGTACATATCTTCCTGGTGTCACCAAAATTAAGGTCAAACTTCACGAAACTCTCAACTGCGTTAAAGGTACCATCTATGCACTTTTCCTCTGTCGCTTTTCTGAAGATGAGATCGTTGAAGGCATCAAAGAAAGTGGGGTGATTGCAGCACATGAAATTACATTAATAAGGTTACCCGTGAGCGGAACTCACTGGTGCTATTTTACTTACATTCATTAAGTACACCCTACCACAAAAATTTGAAGTTGTTTGGAGAATACTTTCCTTCCATCCATATTTCCCCAACCCAATGCGTTATAAGAAATGCAGTTAAACTGCCGTTTTTATTTATAACTTATTTATAAATATTTGAAAAGTTATGAAAAATAGTGTCATTAGAATCAGAGTAAAATATTTGTGAAATTAAAGTGCGATCACTTTTCAATCTCCAGGATGATCAACTTCTGTTTGCACTACATTTTCTTGTTATATTTTCAATAACTCATTTTTCAAGCATACTGATGATTCGTTTTCGAGTCTTAATTTAATCGTGTAAAGGCTTGGTTTCGGTGAAGTGCGTTGTCAAAAATACTGTCATGTAAAAGTAATTGAGTGTAACCCTCGTGAAGGGTGGATACCTTGACGCGGTACGAGGGCTTAGTCGATAGCCACGGGGCTACGTTGCCCTTGTGATCATAGCTCCGCATGGCACTACATCACGAGAGCAGCCTAGCCTCGCTGGCGCGATGACAAAGATCTACCCCCTCCCAATCCAGGGTGTTACGCGATACCGTGCCCATTGGACGTTTGCAGCCGGGAGGCAAATCGTGGCTGTAGTCGAACGGTGCCTCTCTGATACCGGACCGCCTCAGAGAGTAACCATGGTCTTACCGCGGTATGGGGCTCTGCCGTGGCAGACGACACATTCCCCTTAATCCACCCTTGACCCCAAGCTGGCCGTGTCCGGCGAGGGGTCGTACGAACAAGATGAATACAACTCAAAATTCAAAACAATCAATAACTTCGTTTACTCCGCAGCAGAGGAGAACTATGCTGGAGCAAGAGAAATCACAACGCCGGAGGACAAACTCTATTTCAAAGTCAACTGGGGGGCCGACAACGATGGTAACTACGGGTCGGTCATCCTCGAAACTGCTAGCAAGTGAGAGTGACTTGATGAAAGCCAGCACCAGTGCGGCTGCATACGCAGGTAAGCAGAAAACGGCGGATGCTAGACTTCCATCAAGCGCCGGCACGAACATCAACCTCTCAATGTCTGTGGCAATGGTCTCGGGACCTGGCCTCAGTGATCCGAAAGAGAAGGAAGACGCAACTAAGCTTCTATCAAAGGGAGAGACCGCGATGGCAAATACGGGTCTGAACTCCTCCCAAAAGACATCTCCCCGACGCTTTGCGTACTGGGATAAAAGGAAGGCTGCAAGGATCCTGAAGAAATATGAGGGAGCATCGCAGGATACACTATCGCTGAATGAAAGGAAGATGGTGGAGAAAGAGAATGCTCTGATACCAAATTTCCAAAGGCCCTATGCGCCTAAAAGGCTGAACGGGAATCCCTTCAAACGCCAGAGATCGGACGTAGAGGTGGATCCCCATCCGAAGCGGCATCAGAATATCCCAGTAGTGGGCAAACCCAGCTTTGCTGAAGTCACCAAGGACAGGATCCTTATAGGTGTCATAGATCGAGGCAACGACCGTTGGTCCATCCCTAGAGACCGGTGGCTGTATGTCCGGAACGAAATTGGCAGGGCCTTTCTCGACATATGGCGTGAGTCTCCGGGTAGTCCGCCGCGAGGTACAGACGCGGGTTGGCACCAGGGTCAGATTAAAGTTTTCGCGTGTGAGGATGCAAGAACTGTTGCACTGTACAAGGCAGCAGTTGCAAGACTGGGTGAAGTCTACCCAGGGGCAAAAATCGAGGTCGTCGACTGGAAGGACATTCCGGCCCGGCCAAGGGCAAGGGCATGGATTCCTGCCATCCCTGCTGAACCGGAGAATATTCTTGAGATGCTGCAGGCCTGGAATCCGTCTCTCCCGACGCAGGACTGGAGTGTCAATCTGGTCGAGGGTGAGGTTGGGCCTCATAGACAGGTGGTTTTAACTTTGAATAAGGAGGCACTCGAGCCCCTTAAACGGTGCAACGGACGAGTGCATTATGGAATGGGTCAGATCGTGATCCACGTATACCGTGGAAATCGAAGGACCAGAAGAGGAGGCACACTAACGTTGATGCCGCTTCAGACAGTAGAGATTCCACCACGCCAAATCGTGCAGATAAATTGTCGTTGAGAGATAGGCCCCGGGACGGGGTAGACCTCCACGACGGTACGACGGTGGTAGGGAAGTCTGAGCGCTCTCATGTTGGTGGTGCTTCAGATTAACCTGCACAAATCTAAAGCAGCCTCAGCTGCCCTAAGCAGTCGTCTTTATAAAGGCGACGTAGACGTGGTCCTTATCCAAGAACCCTGGGTTAATAACTCAAGGATCTGTGGATTGGGGGCTAAGGGGTACAAGCTCATCCGAGCTAATGAGGTGGGCAAGGTCAGAACCTGTATCTTGGTCAAGTCTGAGCTGAACACCTTTCTCTTACCCAACTATTCAAATGTTGACGTTACAGCTGCCAGCTTAACGGTCGGCAGCACCAGCCTGACGATGGCGTCGGTCTACATGCCCTATGACGCCGAAGAACCTCCTCCACAAAAGGAGGTGAAAGATCTGGTGGAAAATTTCTGCACGGGTCATCTTATTATTGGAGCTGACGCTAATGCTCATCACGTCCAGTGGGGAAGCTCCGATATTAACGCTAGGGGCGAGTCTCTGTTTGACTACCTACTAACAACTAACCTGGTGGTTTGTAACGTGGGTAACGAGCCTACTTTTATCACTAAAGCCCGTAGGGAGGTCATAGACCTCACTATTTGTAGCGAAGGCGCTTATGAGTGGGTTAGGAAATGGCGTGTTCTTGAGGAGCATTCATTTTCCGACCACCGGTACATAGAAATTGCCTTAGATTTTTCTGTTGAGCAGCCAGTTATGAAACGCAATCCACGCAACACTAATTGGCAGCTACATAATCAAATATTAGTTAGGGACTTACCAGTGTTACCCCCACAAGCTCCATCATCAGTAGGAGAACTGGATGATCTGGTTGCGACCTTTACAACGGCGCTCTCAAATGCCCTAGAGCAGGCTTGTCCAGTGCCGAAACCACGCTGTAAACATAGACCACACTGGTGGTCCTACGACATGGATTCGCTCCGCAAGTCCTGCAGGAAGCAATTTAATAGGGCCAGGAGCCTCGGTACGGAGCCTGAATGGCTCGAATATAAAGTTAAACTGAGGGCCTATAAAAGGGCCCTAAGGCAGGCGAAGAGAACTTCGTGGAGAGATTTCTGCACCGGGGTCGAAAAGGTCGATGATACGGCGAGACTTAGACGAGTGCTCTCAAAAACTCAAACAGCCATTAGCTATTTGCGGAAGCCTGACGGATCGTGGACTAGCACGGAAGGGGAAACCCTGGAGCTGCTATTGAATACACACTTTCCGGGGAACTTGCATGAAGCACCTTTAGCATCTGCAACAAACATGGCAGTGAATATACCCATCACGGAGGAAAGGGTAAGGTGGGCGATCAAAAGCTTTGAGCCGTTCAAGGCTGCTGGGCCAGACGGGATTTTCCCCGCACAACTCATAAACACGCTGGAAACATCGGCTAAATGGCTGGTATTTCTCTTTTCAGCCTGCCTGGCTCTCAACTACATTCCGCACTCCTGGAGAAGCGCCAAGGTAGTCTTTATTCACACTATGAGCCTAAGGACTACAGACCGATCAGTCTCTCGTCCTTTGTTATGGTTTGCCTTCGATTAAGTCATTTTTGGTTCATGGTGATTGGGCATTACTCACGGGGTTTTTAGTTGACAGTTTGGATTCACGCTCCGGTTCGACAAATTATCGATAGTTTTCTTGAGTTGATATGGTTGTGCACCTCTGGCAACACCCAAATATTTCCATGAAATGGAAAGCCACAAATAACGGAACTTTTAATTCCCATGAAAATAAGTACTTGGTGTGTTCCTGGAGTGGCAAGGGTAGACTGCGGGCAAAATTGCGGATTATTGCGGGCGACCGCCAACGTGCCGCGGACAGACCTATTTCTGATATCTTTTTTTTTGGACTGAATTTAGTTATGTATGCGCAAAATGTATTGGCAGAGTTTGAATGACAGCTGATCATAATTTTTTTGCAGCTGTATTAAACTAATGTAAACAAATTAATCAACTCGTATGGCGTAACATAATTTATCGGTATAACATTCGAAATTTGTGTAAACAAATTTTTTTATTTTTATTTAATGAATTATAGATAAAAATACAATATTAGAAATTTAAAACAGAAGTTAAATAAACAAGTTTCTTTTAAAGGCTTTCAAGACAGTTAAATATTTTTTTTGTTGGACAAATGTATTAGGCTTTCGAATGAGAGCAACATTAAAATCATTGTTAGTTAAACGTGTCCACAATTTGGCAACTTTGGGTCACCCAGGCCACCCAGGGAACACACCATCCACATGGTCCAGACGGCAAAAATTTTGCGCGCGCAAACGGGTGCGTGACCCTAATATAATAGCAGACAAATTTTACTACTTAATACGCTTTACCTAAAATCCACTACTTTTTTTATCGAAATACTGCGTCCAAAACAGAACCGGATATAGGGCACAGCTTAATAGACTTAATTTTTTTTCCTTGGAGCCAAAACATTAAAGAAAGTTTAATTATCCAATTAATTTTTCTAGGATTAAAGTCTAAAAAAAAAAAAAAAAAAAAGTAGTAAACAATTTTTACTACTAAATTTATCCCTGTTCCCATTCATTTGCCTTAAAATAAATCCAGCAATAAAACTTGTATCATGTTCTTTTTATTTATCGAGTTCCGGATTTTATTATTAGTCATAATTTTCTTGTAATAATAAAGTTTTTCTTTTTAATATAACCCATTTTTATTATTATTTAATACATTTTACATAAATTGGTACTTTTGACAAAATAGTAGGGTTCGAGCTCTGGTGGCAACCACCGTTACTATCGCGCACTATGGCAACCCTCATATTTCGCCATACCAAAACAAACGGAACATTTCCAACCCTATATTGGAATTTAGTTCAGCTATTACAAAGACGTGTGCATACCGGCAAATGAAAAGTAAAAGTTAACTTTGTGCCGGTCGGGTGAGTTCTAATTTATACAAATTTTGTTAATTGAAAGAAAAAAAAAGAAAGTGAAGTGCGCTGAAAACATTTTTCATACCGCGGGGAACATGTTAAAAATGCTTTAAAATGGTCATTTTACAATGTGACCGCGAAACTGGTGCGAACGCAAAGTGACACAAAGCTCTCGCGTGTGAATGTGAATTTTGGCAATTACCACGCCAAATTCTGATTTTTTTTGTACAATTTTTAGAGGACATAATTTTACAGTGGATAATACAACATTACATTGGAGTTTGGCTGCTCCAATTTGAAGATATTTGGCGTTTGGAGACCTAGTTTCTCTGCCATGTTTTTATATGAAAACAAAATTCTGGACTTTTCTTTAATAAATCAACACCAAAATCAAATCAGACGCCTTTATCGCACATGTGTGCGTGTGTTTGAAGCGGTATCAAAAGCGCCAGCAGCAACAAGCGCTGGCAGCGACAACAAGCGCCAACAACAAGAAGCGACGACAACAACAAGCGCTAACAACAAAAGCGCCAACAACAACAAGCGCAACGGCAGCAAACGCTAGCAGCGACAACAAGCGCTAACGCCAACAATAACAAGCGCTAACAACAAAAGCGCCAACAACAACAAAAGTTAACAACAACAAGCGCTAACAGAAGCAACAAGCGCCAACAACAAGAAGCGACGACAACAACAAGCGCAACAGCAGCAAACGCTAGCCGCGACAACAAGCGCTAACGCCAACAATAACAAGCGCTAACAACAACAAGCACTAACAACCGCAAACGCTAGCAGCGACAACAAGCGCCAACGGCAACAACAACAAGCACGGCCGCAACAAGCGCTAACATCAACAACAATAAGCACTAACGACAACAAGCGCTAACGCCAACAACAAAAGCGCCAGCAGCAACAAGCGCTGGCAGCGACAACAAGCGCTGCAACAACACCCGCGGCGCCCCTTTATGTTGTTCGGCCTTATATTTTTTTTTTTAATTCCAGCCGTTGTAGCCGGTCGTTTCCGGCTCCTTTAAATTCAAATGTTTAGTTTTCAGTTATTTTTGATTTTAAATTTTAAATTCAAGTTTTATATTTCAGTTAGTTTTCGGTTACTCTTTTTGATTTAAACGGTTTTTTTTTGTGTTTTTAGAGTTATTCCAAATTTCAGTTAGTTTTCGGTTACTTTTTGATTTAAACGGTTTTTTTTCCGTGTTTTTAGACTTATTCAAATTTCAGTTAGTTTTTCGTTATTTTAAAATTTTGTTTTTGCAGTTGATGCCTGTTAAGTTTCTTTTGAATTTGAATCTAACCGGCCTCATTTAATTGCTTTTGAATTTTTGATTTTTTTTAACGGATTGTCCGTGACATCCGGGTTTAACCGGATGTTCGTTTGAGTGGTGTTTCTGCGTTTTGATAGGCATGATAGGAATTTTTCTGTTTATGGCGCAGGACAGTAAGGTTGGCAAGAACCCACCCCAGCCGACAATGACTAGCCACAGTGCACCGCGAAATCATGCCGACCGCCTTCCTTACTGCTCCATTGTAGATGCATAACCATAACAGATGGCGCAGGACAGTAAGGTTGGCAAGAACCCACCCCAGCCGACAATGACTAGCCACAGTGCACCGCGAAATCATGCCGACCGCCTTCCTTACTGCTCCATTGTAGATGCATAACCATAACAGATGGCGCCCAACGTGGGGCCTTAAGCGCTGACCGCAATTACTTTTCTGGTCAGCTTGGGAAGTTTCACCATCTCATATGTCCCAGGTGAGCAGGCCCAGGAGCCGCCACTTGCGTTGCGATGGGATGGTGGGACTGATCAGGTTGGCTGGATTGGTCTTCGTTGTCAGTAGCTGAGGGCTCCACGAGACTTAACGTCATGTCCACCGGAAGTTTTGCATTTCACCCGGCGAGGCAGTGCTAAACGCACTTAGTTTTTTTGTAGTGAACATTTTTTGTTTGTGTCCCGGGTCTGTTGTCCGATGTCGGCTTCGGGAAATATATAAACATGTCCGCTAAGTGGGGTTTAGATTTTTTGTAGGGATTATTTAGTTTTTTTTTCTTCCTTTTTTTTGCCGAACGTGTTTGTCCTTTTGCGTTTTATGTTTTAAAAGTTCATTTTTTTTCCAATTTTCTTTTTATTATTTTGCTGACCCCAACTAATCCAACCAGTCTCAGGGCGACTAGTCTTAGGACAACCCCTGCATTGCGGTTGGATAAGCTGGGATCTTTGGCGATCTATCTTGGCTTCGCAAGTCTGGGGAAGCGGGTCCCAACCGCACCTTTCATTGCGGCGAAGTTAAGAAATTTCCATTTTCAAACCATAATTTTTTTTTCGTTGTACGATACGCTTGCACGCTTCGCAAGTCTGGGGAGACAGGTCGTATCCGCTCCTTTCATTGCGGCGGAGTTAGTAAAAGTGTTGAACCAACAAATTTTTATAAATAAATTTAATTTTGTTTTGGCTTCCAATATTCCTGCCTGTCTCAGGGATGGCAGTCCCGAAGACAGCGCCTGCTTTACGGTCAGGAGTACTGGGACCCAAATAGTATGCATTTAATAAAGTTAGTTTTTTTTTCTTAAGTACGCCAACATGTCTCAGGGAGATGGGTCTCAGGACCACCTTTGCATTGCGGTTGGAGGTACTGGGTTTTTGTAATTGCTTTAATATTTTCATTTTTCAGTTTCCGCACTCCGCATGTCTGGGGAGTCGGCTCAAACCGTTCCTTTCATTGCGGCAGAGTAAGCGGAAGTGCTTTTGCTAAACTAAATACTTTTTTTTGTTGTAACCTTAACTGGTCTTCAGTGGGCCAACCAGTCTCAGGGTGATTAGTCTCAAAGACCACCCCTGCATTGCGGCCTGGCTTACTGAAACCCAGTTGGGAAAATTAAAATATACCTATATAAAATTTAAAATTTGTTTGTTTTGGGGACCAGCTCGTAACCAGTCTCAGGGCGATCAGTCTCAAAGACGACCCCTGCATTGCGGTAGTACTGGGATCCAATCGTTTAGTTTTGTTTTTTTTTGTTTTATTTACCTATGCCTTTTAATGATGGGAGGTCAGCATTCCCATTGAACATTTAAATACATATATTTTTCAACCCACACACACACTTGCATTTCATTATATTTTGATACGTTTGTTTATTAACCAACATTTTTTTTCAGCATATTTTTGTATATATATATTGCGCTATTTTTTTACGGTTGGTTCGATACGATTATCGAATCACATATAGACCTTGCATTTTTCGGTATCGTGTGATCGTAAATAGACTTAGTTTTTTTTACTTTTTTTTTCCAAAACGTCTTTGTATAGGGTAGAAAGGGGGTGAATCTAAACTGTCGACCCTTGTCCTAATTGCCCTTGTAACCTAAATTTTCTTTTGTTTATTGTGCTGCTTATCGAATCAAGCACACTACCGGATTTGACACTAAATTTTCTCTCGATTTTGATACACGGATTTTCTTGGCATGGACGCGCATAAGGAGGGTATGGTTCTCCGAAGCTCCGGACGCGGGAGTTGGGGCAAACCAAGAGGCGGTAGAGGAGCGGTTTCGATGCAACCAACAAACCGGCCTTTAGTGATGCACTCTCCAGTAGGTGCCTTCGGGGCATCCGAGCCGACCAGAATGAGTTTGACTCCTGGTCCCAATCAGAAAGCTGATAGACCAGGCAGCAATAATGGCCATGACACATCTATTGGAGTAGGACCATTGGAGAACCTATACGATTCTGCGAATAACTTGTTGGCAGGCACACAGGAGGAAGCTGGAGCTCAGTCAGGAATCCATATGCCTCCCAACAATTTAGGTGGTGGAATCCCTCCTCAACCGCAGAACCGCGTTGCTCCTGCAGAGGACTCATGGGTGCATGTACTACATCAGCTGTTCAGGACCTCTCAGGAAGAAATGAGGAACGAAATGAGGACAATCAGACAAAACATGGATGTGCTTCGCGACACGGTAAGATCTTCACAAGGCCCGAGTCATGCCAGGAATAACTATAGAGATGAAAGAAACCAAGCGCCAACTTTCGTAAACAGCCACGCTAATATCGTTTCTAATAGCATGGCGGTGAAACCTCAGGACTGGAAGGTGTCCTTCGATGGCACGGGAAGCGTGGCAGACTTCCTGTTTAAGTTGGATACTTTATGCGAGCGAACCCAATGTTCTTGTGAACAGATCATGGCCAGCTTCCATTTATTTTTGGCAGGACGTGCTGAAGAATGGTATTGGCTGTTTACGAAGCAAAACCCAACTGCGACCTATGACTTTTTGTGCTATTCTCTAAGGAGGGAGTTTGGCACCCTAAAAAGCGACCATGAGATAATGATGGACATATCTATGCGAAGGCAAAAGCCCAGCGAGACGTATGATGTGTTTCACACGGATATAGTGGCATTGAATGCACGGCTTAGGGAGCCAATGTCGGAGGCCCTGCTAATTGATATTATAAAAAGAAATGTCAACAGCAGTTTGAAGCTGATGCTGTTTAACGCGGGGGTGAGAACATTGCACGATCTTCGTGATGTTGCTCGAAAAGGGGAGCAGGTACTTAAGGAAAGCAAAATCCTGGGAGCGACATATACGGGACGGCACGTAAATGAAGCTCGAACAATAGCACCCGACATCAGGATTGAGGGCGAAGACGGCGAAGTGGACCCGCAACTCGAGGCTTTAGAGTATCGGCGTTACCGAAAACCGGACTATTCGGGCATCCAATGCTGGAATTGTCAGAGCATGGGGCACTCCTACATTTACTGTGAGGAACCTGTTAAGCAACCATTTTGCTTCAAGTGCGGTCAGAGGGGAGTGTTGACTCCGAAATGTCCAAAAGAACATCGGAGACAGGGAAACCTGTACCCGAGCGAGAAGATGGGGGAAACTCGTTCGGTGCCATAGCCCCTATATCAGCCAGTACACCAGGAGCCGCCTCGTGTACTGAACCAAGGGGTAGGTCCCGCGCAAACAGTGAGTCGAATGGAAGTGGTGAGCTTCCGAAGGCTACTGACACCCTGGCGAAGGACTACCCAAACATCATAGTAACTTTTCCTGATAGTACAGATAGTTCCGATTCGGATGGTCCAGTGTCTTCACCTAATATGGTGAAACCAGTTTGTATCTTAAAAAGGCATAGCAAGGATGTCGCTTCCCAAACGCAAATACCACCTAGTTTGGGGCATAGAGTCAACAACTACGAGCTGGTCAGGTCCAGAATATTCCAAAATGACACGGATTCATTTGTGTCTGAAAATATTTTGAAATGTATTGTGTTGATGAGGTATCGTAGCCGGGTTCAGGAGCGTAAACTTTTGCAAAGCACTACGTTGATGATTACTGAGGATGAAAGACCTTTAGTACGTGTGCAAATTGAAAATAGTTTTCTGGTTGGACTGCTGGACTCGGGTGCGAATGTCTCCATCCTCGGCAAAGATTGTCAGAAGTTTTTGGACACAAATGGACTTAAGTACCACCCATTACAGGCTTTTGTGTATACAGCGGGTGGCGGCAAACAGAAGATACTAGGTTCTATTTCTTTACCAGTGACTTTCAAAAATACAACCAAAATTATTCGTTTTTATCTTGTTCCTTCTCTTATTCAAGAAGCCTACTTCGGGGTTGACTTCTGGAGAGCTTTTGCTTTAGCTCCTGAAATATTTCCAAGTATAGCATGCCTAGAGGTAGTCGAAGAAAAGGGGGAGGAACGTAATTTCCATGAATTGACACGAGCCCAAAAGGCCAAACTGCAAAGGGTAGTAGATATGTTTCCATCGTTTGAGAAGTTGGGTCTGGGGCAAACCAAGCTAGTCGAACATCACATTGATACGGGTGATGCAGTTCCAATCAAAAGTAGACATTTTCCTCTTTCGCCACCGAGGCAAGCCGAAGCTTTTAGTGAAATAGAAAGGTTGCTCGAAATGGGGGTTATAGAGGAATCAAACTCGCCCTGGTGTAGTCCCGTGGTTTTGGTTCGGAAACCAGGGAAGGTTAGGCTTTGCATTGACTCCAGGAAAGTCAACGCGGTAACTAAAAAGGATTCATACCCATTGCCTCATATCAACGGTCTGTTGAGCAGGTTAAAGGACACACACTTTATCAGTGGTATTGATCTGAAGGATGCATTCTTTCAGATCAAACTGACGGAGTCTTCAAAGGAGAAAACAGCATTCGCAGTTCCGGGGAAGCCTCTGTACCACTATAAAGTGATGCCATTTGGGTTATGTAATGGACCGCAGACGATGAGCCGGCTTATGGACAAGGCAATTCCCTCGCGTTTGCGGGAGAATGTCTTCGTCTACCTGGATGATCTGATGGTATGCAGCACGAACTTCGAGGACCACATGAACTTATTGGCGGAAGTGGCAAATTGTTTGAAGGATGCGGGCCTGACCATCAATGTGAAGAAGAGCAAATTTTGTCAAAAGGAAATTCGATATTTAGGGTACTTGATAGGAAGCGGCTGCTTGAAGGTAGATCCAGGGAAGATAGAGGCGGTTAAGAGTTTTCCAATCCCTAAGTCTCCTCGGCAGGTTCGTAGGTTCGTGGGCATGGCGAATTGGTATAGGGCGTTTATTACAAATTTTGCTGATTTAGCAGGTCCTTTGACCGATTGCCTTCGAAAGTCGCTAGGCCCTTTCAAACTTACTCCTGAGGCAATAGAGGCATTCGAAAAACTAAAGGTAGCCCTGAGTTCCGCTCCTGTTTTGGCCCAACCCGATTTTTCTAAAGAATTTGTTATACAATGTGATGCTTCAAAGATAGGCGTGGGTGGTGTGCTGTTCCAGGTCGATGACGATGGCGCTGAGCATCCAATCGCATTTGTTTCTAAGAAGCTGAATAATGCTCAGCGCAATTATACAGTGACCGAGCTGGAATGCCTAGCAGCCATAGTTAGTGTCAACCGTTTCCGACCTTATGTCGAGGGTTTGCCATTCCGAATTATCACGGACCACTCTAGCCTCAAATGGTTGATGACACAAAAAGACTTGAGTGGCAGGTTGGCTAGGTGGTCTCTTCTGTTGCAGCGGTACGATTTCTCGATGGAACATCGCAAGGGTACGTTGAATGTGGTACCAGACGCCCTCTCTCGTTTTGACGTAGATGAGTTGAATTATCCTTCCGCACCTTATGAAATAGATTTAGAGGCGCCGGAATTTAAAAGTGCAGAGTATCAGGATCTGTCCCAAACTATTTTAGATAATGAGGACTCTCTGCCGGATTTAAGGCTAAATGACGGTCTGATATTTAAAAGGGTTAAATTTCGTAAAGGTGTGGAGGATGAGGAGGACTCGCTATGGAAGTTGTGGCTACCGTCAGGGTTAACCGAGGAGGCGATACGACTGGCACATGACGCACACAGAAGCTATCATGGAGGTTGGCAAAAGACTTTGGAGCGCGTTAGACAGAACTATTTCTGGCCAGGGCAGGCCAAGGACGTTCGCAAGTATGTGGGCAGATGTGATACCTGCAAGGCGGTAAAGTCAACCAATCAACAGGCCAGACCACCTATAGCGAATTCCTTCACTTCAGAAAGACCATTTCAGCGATTTTATTGCGACTTCTTGGGGCCTTATCCTAGATCTAAACGGCGAAATCAGTTTCTTTTTATAGTGTTGGACCATTTTACAAAATATGTTTGGTTAAAACCCATGCAGAGGGCGACGACTGCAAATGTTATGAACTACTTCGGCTCTGAGGTTTTTCCAGCTGTTGGGGTCCCTGAGTATATACATAGCGACAATGGTAAACAATTTATCTCTAGGGAAATGAAGCAATTTCTAAGTAACTACGGGGTAACCCATATTAGGACAGGGCTATACTCTCCGCAAGCTAACGCGTCGGAACGCGTAAACCGAGAAATTGTTTCAAAAATAAGAATTTTCCTTAGGGGTAGACAAGACCATACAAACTGGGACAAACATATACCCGAGATCTTAGCAGTTTTACGAAGTGATTTTCATACCTCAATTCAGTGCTCTGCGTACTTTGCGTTATATGGTCAAAACATGGTCCAGCACGCGTCGGCCTATACTATATTAGAGAAACTCGGTTGTCTTAAAGAAGATGAAGTCCCTATAGCCAGTAGAGTGGATAAGTTAGCAAACATCCGCGAGCAGATTCGCAACAATTTGGACCAGGCAAAGGATAGAGCAGTGCGGGTATATAATAAGCGTTCTAGGCTAGTGAACTATAGGGAAGGTCAGGAGGTTTTCAGGAAGAATTTTGCTCTGAGTAGTTTTAAACAAGGCATAAACGCAAAATTCCTGCCGAAATATCTTAAGTGCCGAGTTCGTCGAAAAGTGGGTAACGCGTTGTATGACTTAGAGGACCTGACGGGTAAATTGATAGGCCGCTTCCATGCTTCGGATATTCGTCCACAATAACCAAAATTTTAAACGTTTTTTTTAAATTTACTATTTCCATCTGGGCGTTTTGGCGGTCGGGGACAACTCGCCCAGTATTCTCCCCGAGCACCGTTTTCATAGGGAATCCACATCGCTTTCATCGGAAGCAGTGGAGGACCTGGCAATCCTTGTTAACGGATTGTCTTTCGGAGTTTTGACGAGTTCTCCATAATCAAAATGTCTACCGGCCGCGAAGCTTATGACTAGAAAACCAAGTTAGCGGGCCGCTTGTATATTAATTTCTTACCTTTTCTGTGGGGGTGAATCCACTAGAACAAATTTCTTTCGGAGTTTAGACGAGTTCTCCAATAACAAATGTCTACGCCGCAAAGCCATATAAACTAAGAAACAAAAAGCAAATTACATTTTTGGAAGCCCAATTCTGGGGGGCGAGAAACCACAGAGCAAGTGTTCTTTTCAGAACAGCCTGTCCTGGGTCCAGCGTGCGGGGTTGGACTAGTAGGGGGGACAGCGGGTAAGCCCAGCTATGTCTGGCACGGAAGGGGGGTAGGCCTCTCTAGCCTAAACAAATAGAGAAACCACTGCAACATCGGACTTTCTAATTTTAGTTATTTTGAAACCAAAATAACACTCACTGGTCTACTAGGCCATGGCAGTCGGCTTTTGTAGAGGACCATCTTCCGTCATCTGCGTCCGATCCTTGGGGTTTCGGAGTGGTTTCAGTTTCCGTACCAGGTGGATTTAGATAATGAAGGCTGAATATTTAGGGCTCTGTCAGATGGCCGCTCCATATGTTAAACATGCGTTAACATGTTTGCTTCGTAATGCGTTCAACAAACCTTGTATGGAAGTGGATCCTTCAGATCTCTATGCAATTAGCTCTAAGCTTTATGGGCCAGTCTGTCTAGGGCAGATGAGGATTAACTACGGCCCCTATTACGGGTAACGGGCAGTGGTTAAATCTTTATCTACCTAAAGCAGGTACAGGAGGTATTTTAGCAAGGTAAACGGATACGCGTGTAAAGCCGGATAGTTCGGGAACTGGAACCAGTCTAGGATTTGGGGTCGGACGCGGAATTCGAAGCTAGTTCTTTTGCTGGAATGACTAGCATTTGGTAGGAGAAATGTGTAGGCCAGTCCGAAATTTCACCTGACTTTCTTTACAATCCGCCCTATCCCGCATTTCGACGCGAATCGCATATTTTTCTTTGCTGAGCAACTTCGTCAATACCGTGTTCTTTCAATCTATTCTTTCAGGGGTTAGTAGAAAGGCCTCGATGGCTTTATGATGAACTTCATAATCCGATTGCCAATAGTATACCTAGTGGGAAGTCTAAGTGAACCTAAAGATTCACTAATTATCTAAGCCTTAGTTGTGGCATTATATTAATTTTTTTTTATCTCGAGTGGGTCATTCCACTCAGAACATACCCTCCATTAATAATTTTTTTTTACTCCATTCATAAATTGCTTTGGTGCCTGGCACTGCAACATCCTCAACACGGATCATTGATTGACCGACGATTTCCAATACTAATTTTTCTTTGTATTTCAATCGTAATTCATTTTAAGTCGAGATTTTTTTTTTGAATTCTCAATAACTAGCCAATTTCGAGATTGTATTCACTTTTTCTTTCATATTTCGACTCAATCATAAGGCGGGTCACCTTCTTACAGAGATTAGTAAGCGAGGCAAGCGAGATGCAGGGTAGGGCTGATTACCTTACCGGATTTGTCACAAATTTTCAAATTTAAAGGATTTTTTTTAGGGAATGTTCTGTTGCCCGGCTAGCTCGTGGTAGAACTAGAGACTCTTATCTAGGGGTGAGTCGTGCCCCACGTTTTTTTATTGCTGTAAATGGTGTTCTCGCAGGTAAACCTTTTTCCTGTTCGCTTCATTGACCGGTCTTCGAAGCGAAGCAGGCCTGTTATGGTTTGCCTTCGATTAAGTCATTTTTGGTTCATGGTGATTGGGCATTACTCACGGGGTTTTTAGTTGACAGTTTGGATTCACGCTCCGGTTCGACAAATTATCGATAGTTTTCTTGAGTTGATATGGTTGTGCACCTCTGGCAACACCCAAATATTTCCATGAAATGGAAAGCCACAAATAACGGAACTTTTAATTCCCATGAAAATAAGTACTTGGTGTGTTCCTGGAGTGGCAAGGGTAGACTGCGGGCAAAATTGCGGATTATTGCGGGCGACCGCCAACGTGCCGCGGACAGACCTATTTCTGATATCTTTTTTTTTGGACTGAATTTAGTTATGTATGCGCAAAATGTATTGGCAGAGTGTGAATGACAGCTGATCATAATTTTTTTGCAGCTGTATTAAACTAATGTAAACAAATTAATCAACTCGTATGGCGTAACATAATTTATCGGTATAACATTCGAAATTTGTGTAAACAAATTTTTTTATTTTTATTTAATGAACTATAGATAAAAATACAATATTAGAAATTTAAAACAGAAGTTAAATAAACAATTTTCTTTTAAAGGCTTTCAAGACAGTTAAATATTTTTTTTGTTGGACAAATGTATTAGGCTTTCGAATGAGAGCAACATTAAAATCATTGTTAGTTAAACGTGTCCACAATTTGGCAACTTTGGGTCACCCAGGCCACCCAGGGAACACACCATCCACATGGTCCAGACGGCAAAAATCCACTACTTTTTTTTATCGAAATACTGCGTCCAAAACAGAACCGGATATAGGGCACAGCTTAATAGACTTAATTTTTTTTCCTTGGAGCCAAAACATTAAAGAAAGTTTAATTATCCAATTAATTTTTCTAGGATTAAAGTCTAAAAAAAAAAAAAAAAAAAGTAGTAAACAATTTTTACTACTAAATTTATCCCTGTTCCCATTCATTTGCCTTAAAATAAATCCAGCAATAAAACTTGTATCATGTTCTTTTTATTTATCGAGTTCCGGATTTTATTATTAGTCATAATTTTCTTGTAATAATAAAGTTTTTCTTTTTAATATAACCCATTTTTATTATTATTTAATACATTTTACATAAATTGGTACTTTTGACAAAATAGTAGGGTTCGAGCTCTGGTGGCAACCACCGTTACTATCGCGCACCATGGCAACCCTCATATTTCGCCATACCAAAACAAACGGAACATTTCCAACCCTATATTGGAATTTAGTTCAGCTATTACAAAGACGTGTGCATACCGGCAAATGAAAAGTAAAAGTTAACTTTGTGCCGGTCGGGTGAGTTCTAATTTATACAAATTTTGTTAATTGAAAGAAAAAAAAAGAAAGTGAAGTGCGCTGAAAACATTTTTCATACCGCGGGGAACATGTTAAAAATGCTTTAAAATGGTCATTTTACAATGTGACCGCGAAACTGGTGCGAACGCAAAGTGACACAAAGCTCTCGCATGTGAATGTGAATTTTGGCAATTACCACGCCAAATTCTGATTTTTTTTGTACAATTTTTAGAGGACATAATTTTACAGTGGATAATACAACATTACATTGGAGTTTGGCTGCTCCAATTTGAAGATATTTGGCGTTTGGAGACCTAGTTTCTCTGCCATGTTTTTATATGAAAACAAAATTCTGGACTTTTCTTTAATAAATCAACACCAAAATCAAATCAGACGCCTTTATCGCACATGTGTGCGTGTGTTTGAAGCGGTATCAAAAGCGCCAGCAGCAACAAGCGCTGGCAGCGACAACAAGCGCCAACAACAAGAAGCGACGACAACAACAAGCGCTAACAACAAAAGCGCCAACAACAACAAGCGCAACGGCAGCAAACGCTAGCAGCGACAACAAGCGCTAACGCCAACAATAACAAGCGCTAACAACAAAAGCGCCAACAACAACAAAAGTTAACAACAACAAGCGCTAACAGAAGCAACAAGCGCCAACAACAAGAAGCGACGACAACAACAAGCGCAACAGCAGCAAACGCTAGCCGCGACAACAAGCGCTAACGCCAACAATAACAAGCGCTAACAACAACAAGCACTAACAACCGCAAACGCTAGCAGCGACAACAAGCGCCAACGGCAACAACAACAAGCGCGGCCGCAACAAGCGCTAACATCAACAACAATAAGCACTAACGACAACAAGCGCTAACGCCAACAACAAAGCGCCAGCAGCAACAAGCGCTGGCAGCGACAACAAGCGCTGCAACAACACCCGCGGCGCCCCTTTATGTTGTTCGGCCTTATATTTTTTTTTTTAATTCCAGCCGTTGTAGCCGGTCGTTTCCGGCTCCTTTAAATTCAAATGTTTAGTTTTCAGTTATTTTTGATTTTAAATTTTAAATTCAAGTTTTATATTTCAGTTAGTTTTCGGTTACTCTTTTTGATTTAAACGGTTTTTTTTGTGTTTTTAGAGTTATTCCAAATTTCAGTTAGTTTTCGGTTACTTTTTGATTTAAACGGTTTTTTTTCCGTGTTTTTAGACTTATTCAAATTTCAGTTAGTTTTTCGTTATTTTAAAATTTTGTTTTTGCAGTTGATGCCTGTTAAGTTTCTTTTGAATTTGAATCTAACCGGCCTCATTTAATTGCTTTTGAATTTTTGATTTTTTTTTAACGGATTGTCCGTGACATCCGGGTTTAACCGGATGTTCGTTTGAGTGGTGTTTCTGCGTTTTGATAGGCATGATAGGAATTTTTCTGTTTATGGCGCAGGACAGTAAGGTTGGCAAGAACCCACCCCAGCCGACAATGACTAGCCACAGTGCACCGCGAAATCATGCCGACCGCCTTCCTTACTGCTCCATTGTAGATGCATAACCATAACACCTTTGCACTCAAAACCTTCGAGAGGATAATTAGCGATTATCTCTCCTCTACTATTGATAGCAACCTTATCTCTAGCTATCAACATGCATACACCAAAGGTAAATCAACGGAAACTGCGCTTCACAGCCTTGTCTCTGTTATTGAAAAATCGTTGTATGAAAAAGATTACTGTCTCGTGGCCTTCCTAGACATTGAAGGTGCCTTCAACAATATAAGCCCGGAGGCTATTAACACCGCTCTCTAATCTGGGCATAAGCAGGTCTCTTATTGGACTAATTGATAAGCTACTAAAGGGAAGGAAAATAGTCTCTACACTGGGCACAGTTGATTTCTCACGCTATGTCACAAGAGGAACGCCTCAGGGTGGTGTTCTCTCTCCGCTTTTATGGAACCTCACTGTAAACTCGTTGCTACGAGACACAAGCTGGGGGGGGGGGGGGGGGGGGGGGCGGGAGGATAGTTGCATATGCAGACGATTTGGCTATTGCATACAGGGGCAAATTCCCACAAACCCTGTGTGACTTGATGCAAGTAGCACTGCGAGCAGTTTCCTCGTGGTCATCTCGCTGCGGACTTAATATCAACCCGGGAAAATTGGAGCTTGTCCTTTATACTAACCGGTACAAAATACCAACGCTAAGCCTACCAGAACTAAATGGCGTGCGCCTGAACTTGGCTGACAAAGCCAAATTCCTAGGCATAGTTCTGGATAGAAAGCTCAACTGGAAGGAGAATGTCATCCAGCGCCAGAGGAAAGCGTGCATTGCACTTTACACCTGTAAAAGAGCCATTGGCAAAAAATGGGGGCTCAGTCCCAAAATCTGCAGATGGATTTACACTGCGATAATCCGGCCAATTATGCTGTATGGAGTCGTGGTATGGTGGCCTGCGCTGAGCAAGGCAGCCAACCTAAACCTGTTAGGTAAAGTCCACAGATCTAGCATGATCTGTATAAGCGGCGCGTTGAGAACAACGTCCAACGAAGCTCTCCAGGCCATTCTTTGCATTTTGCCCCTCGATCTGGAAGGGTACCGGGCAGCGGCAGCATCGGCTCTGCGTCTAAGGGAAACTTCCGGCTGGGGCGCAGGCACTACTGGACACTCCGGTATTCTCGGTATTCTGGATTCTTACAGCTTTCTCCCTCCGAGCACGGACCGTTGTGCAACCACAACAGTCGGAGATAGCTGGTTCAGAATAAACATTCCCAGCAGGGAAGACTGGGGGAGGACGGATCGGTGTCCTGCTACTAATGGCGGCATTTCCATATACACCGACGGTTCGAAGTTGGACGGCAGAGTTGGAGGAGGGATTTATTCCAAGGATCTGGACCTTGAGCTTTCCTTCAGACTGCCTGATCATTGCAGCGTCTTCCAGGCTGAGGTCTCAGCAATCATGGACGCCGCGGCTTGGATAGGGCAACACGCTATCGGACAGAATATCGTTATTTTCAGCGATAGCCAAGCGGCAGTCAAATCCCTTGGCTCTTACTTGTTCAACTCTGAACTGACGCTCAGCTGTCGTCGATCTCTTCAGGAGATGGCCCAACAGAACCGCGTGAGCCTCACATGGGTCCCGGGACACAGGGACATTGAGGGAAACTGTAGGGCAGACGAACTTGCTAGGCAGGGCACGACCAAGCAGGTTCTTCAGGATAAAGAACGCTTAGGTATGCCCTTTGCCACATGCAAGCTAATGCTGAAGGAGCATACACTCCGACAAGCCAATGAAAGATGGCTTTTATCGCCAGGGTGCCGAGTATCCAAACAATCCTGGCCAAAATGGGATATTAAAAGATCTAAATATATTTACAGCCTAAGAAGAAGGGATATATCTATATTAATAGGGGTTTTAACCGGGCACTGCCTTATTGGAAGGCACGCAGCAAGGCTGGGTGTACCCTACCGACGATGCTGTAGGTGTTGCAAAGATGATGAGGAGGAGGAAACGGTGGAGCATCTCATCTGCAACTGCCCGGCTTTAAGCGGCGCGAGAAGGCGCTTTTTCGGAGTTCCCTTCCTGGATAGCCTACGCCAGGTAGCGGAGCTGGACATAAAGGACTTGATGGCTTTCATCAAGTCATCTAAATGGTTCGAGGAGGTGTAACGGTGTCGGTTTTAGGAGTGTCAGCCCCGGGATTCTGCTATGTGGAAAGTCCCAATAGCACTGGGATTTTCCATATGGCCGGGTCCCGGGACTGACTTTCCTAGTGTTGATGGTATCACAACCGGCCTTTTAATACTGGCCTAGGTGTGCCTTTGCGGCAGCCACTTCTACCTAACCTAATTGAGTGTAAAGTAAGAAGACGGTGAAGTTCACCGTAATGTAATATAGCGGCAGGCATACAAATATAGCGTCCGTCATGACGGTGGCAAGTTTTCGTCAACGTTTTTTCTCACCGTCATTGTCATAGCGGTGTCAATTCAATAAAATTCTTCAAATTCGTTTACAAAAACAACAATTAATTGTTTTCAAAACAAATACTTTAAAAATATAGAAGAGAAAAAAAAGAAAAGTGGCCGCAAATTTGCAATTTCAAATGGATTGAAGTCACCGCTACTTGCATGTAAGTTTATAGAAAAGCGGCGCTGCTAATGACGGTGAGCATAGCTACCGCTATATAGCGAACATTACAGAGCGGCACCGCTTTTCGAGGAAACCAAGCCTTAAGTGATCAATCAGTTTTTAATCACCCAAAGTGATCAAAAAGGACTCAGTAAGGTGATTTATTTAAAGGTAGTCTTCCAAATGCTATTCGGGAAAATGCTGCGGGGGTATTCTGCTTGAAAATTTAAATTTGTAGGGGAGATGCCACGCCTCTATTTCTGATAACCCTTCTTTTATGTATATCATATAGGTCTATACCAATTTTTTAGGTCTCAGCCTATACCTATTTTTTAGGTCTCAGCCTTGGACCCTTTCACAGATATTATGTTTGAAAAATTTAGTTTGTATGGGAGGTGCCACGCCCCCTTGTCTGATAACCCCAATTTTTAGGTCTCTACCTTGAACCCTTTTACAGATATTCTGCTTGACAAAGTTAGTTTGTATGGGAGGTGCCACGCCCCCTTTTCGGATAACCCCCTTTTTATGTGTGAGAATGCTTTTGATATTATATAGGTCTATACCAATTTTCCGGCCTCAACCTTGAACCCTTTTACAGATATTCTGCTTGAAAAATTTAGTTTGTATGGGAGGTGCCACGCCCCCTTTTCGTATAACCCCCTTTTAATGTGTGAGAATGCTTTTGATATTATATAGGTCTATACCAATTTTCAGGCCTCAACCTTGAACCCTTTTACAGATATTCTGCTTGAAAAATTTAGTTTGTATGGGAGGTGCCACGCCCCCTTTTCGTATAACCCCCTTTTAATGTGTGAGAATGCTTTTGATATTATATAGGTCTATACCAATTTTCAGGCCTTTACCTTGAACCCTTTTACAGATATTCTGCTTGAAAAATTTAGTTTGTATGGGAGGTGCCACTTCCCCTTTTCTGATAACCCTCTTTTTATGTGTGAGAATGCTTTTGATATCATATAGGTCTATACCAATTTTCAGGCCTCTACCTTGAACCCTTTCACAGATATTCTACTTGAAAAAATTAGTTTGCATGGGAGGTGCCACGCCCCCTTTTCTGATAACCCCCCTTTTTATGTGTGAGAAGGCTTTTGATATCATATAGGTCTATACCAATTTTAAAGTCCCTACCTTGAACACTTTCACAGATATTCTGCTTGAAAAATTTAGTTTGTATGGGAGGTGCCACGCCCCCTTTTCGTATAACCCCCTTTTAATGTGTGAGAATGCTTTTGATATTATATAGGTCTATACCAATTTTCCGGCCTCTACCTTGAACCCTTTTACAGATATTCTGCTTGAAAAATTTAGTTTGTATGGGAGGTGCCACGCCCCCTTGTCTGATAACCCCAATTTTTAGGTCTCTACCTTGAACCCTTTTACAGATATTCTGCTTGACAAATTTAGTTTGTATGGGAGGTGCCACACCCCCTTTTCGGATAACCCCCTTTTAATGTGTGAGAATGCTTTTGATATTATATAGGTCTATACCAATTTTCCGGCCTCTACCTTGAACCCTTTTACAGATATTCTGCTTGACAAAGTTAGTTTGTATGGGAGGTGCCACGCCCCCTTTTCGGATAACCCCCTTTTTATGTGTGAGAATGCTTTTGATATTATATAGGTCTATACCAACTTTTAGGTCTCTACCTTGAACCCCTTTACAGATATTCTGCTTCACAAATTTAGTTTGTATGGGAGGTGCCACGCCCCCTTTACGGATAACCCCCTTTTAATGTGTGAGAATGCTTTTGATATTATATAGGTCTATACCAATTTTCCGGCCTCAACCTTGAACCCTTTTACAGATATTCTGCTTGAAAAATTTAGTTTGTATGGGAGGTGCCACGCCCCCTTTTCGTATAACCCCCTTTTAATGTGTGAGAATGCTTTTGATATTATATAGGTCTATACCAATTTTCAGGCCTTTACCTTGAACCCTTTTACAGATATTCTGCTTGAAAAATTTAGTTTGTATGGGAGGTGCCACTTCCCCTTTTCTGATAACCCTCTTTTTATGTGTGAGAATGCTTTTGATATCATATAGGTCTATACCAATTTTCAGGCCTCTACCTTGAACCCTTTCACAGATATTCTACTTGAAAAAATTAGTTTGCATGGGAGGTGCCACGCCCCCTTTTCTGATAACCCCCCTTTTTATGTGTGAGAAGGCTTTTGATATCATATAGGTCTATACCAATTTTAAAGTCCCTACCTTGAACACTTTCACAGATATTCTGCTTGAAAAGTTTAGTTTGTATGGGAGGTGCCACGTCCCCTTGTCTGATAATCCCAATTTTTAGGTCTCTACCTTGAACCCTTTTACAGATATTCTGCTTGACAAATTTAGTTTGTATGGGAGGTGCCACGCCCCCTTTTCGGATAACCCCCTTTTTATGTGTGAGAATGCTTTTGATATTATATAGGTCTATACCAATTTTTAGGTCTCTACCTTGAACCCCTTTACAGATATTCTGCTTCACAAATTTAGTTTGTATGGGAGGTGCCACGCCCCCTTTACGGATAACCCCCTTTTAATGTGTGAGAATGCTTTTGATATTATATAGGTCTATACCAATTTTCCGGCCTCAACCTTGAACCCTTTTACAGATATTCTGCTTGAAAAATTTAGTTTGTATGGGAGGTGCCACGCCCCCTTTTCGTATAACCACCTTTTAATGTGTGAGAATGCTTTTGATATTATATAGGTCTATACCAATTTTCAGGCCTTTACCTTGAACCCTTTTACAGATATTCTGCTTGAAAAATTTTGTTTGTATGGGAGGTGCCACGTCCCCTTTTCTGATAACCCCCTTTTTATGTGTGAGAAGGCTTTTGATATCATATAGGTCTATACCAATTTTGAAGTCCCTACCTTGAACACTTTCACAGATATTCTGCTTCACAAATTTAGTTTGTATGGGAGGTGCCACGCCCCCTTTTCGGATAACCCCCTTTTTATGTGTGAGAATGCTTTTGATATTATATAGGTCTATACCAATTTTCAGGCCTTTACCTTGAACCCTTTTACAGATATTCTGCTTGAAAAATTTTGTTTGTATGGGAGGTGCCACGTCCCCTTTTCTGATAACCCTCTTTTTATAAGCTTTTATTTAGTTTCACCTGACGGCTGTCTGTTATCAAATCTTGCAAGCTAAATTTGATACACTTCCCGGTGTCCGATTGATCTGAAATTCTGCACCCATGTATAACCCCGATGACAATGCAATATTATAAAAAAAAATTTCGATAGGTGGCGCGTGGGTCGCTATATTTTCAAAATTCGCATTTATGGTCCGATTTAGCTGAAATTCGTAACATGAATTACTACCATGACCCGCTAGGTGGCGCGTGAGTCGCTTTATTTGAGAATTACGAAGGTCTGTTTTCAGTGTCGATTAATTCGTTTTTCAACGAACTTCCCGTTGAGGTAGGATCTTGAAATTTTCATCATCGTTTAGTTTTATACCCCAATGCACTATAATAAAAAAATAATTCCGATAGGTGGCGCATGGGTAGAGATATTTGAAAAATTTAATTTACAGAGATTTTGCCTTCGATTTTGAACTAACTCCCCGTTGAGCTGGGGTTTTGAAATTTTCACCATCTATCAGGTTTTACTGACAATGCATTATACAAAAAAAAAAATCTAAAATACTGCTTTATTTGCAAAAATCCAATCATCACCCAAGTTTAGTCGTTTTTCCCTATTGCCATAGAAAGAAGATTGGAATTCGGCGCGTGGTGTATTCCAAAAGTACCTTTACTTACCACGCGGTGAATTCCTTTACTCTTATGAGCATTGTCTATTGATATGCAGATGGCACTAAGCATTATATGTATATTGATATGCAGATGGCGCTGAAGAATACAACATTCGGCTAATTCCTTCACTCTTTTGAGCAATTATGCATAAAAAGTTGGCTCTGCTGATTTTGAATTATTAAATTGAAGAAAAAAGGAAACAGCTAATTATTATTGAAACGCAGTTCTAATTAATTTATTAGATTTTACTGATTGTGTTTTCATTCGCGTGATTCAAGTGCTAGAATTAAGTGTTAATGTAATATGAGAAATAAAATTAAAGAAAAAAAAAACTTTTTTATAAGCTTTTATTTAGTTTCACCTGACGGCTGTCTGTAATCAAACTATATGAGAGCCAAGTGTAAAATGCTTCTTCTTATGCTTTTCATGCATACAAAGTTGAAAGTTGCCAACTTTTGCATGTCAGATGTCGCTCGTGATGCGCGATGTGTCGTTCTCTACCTATATACCCACGTTCAACTCATCTGTCAATACATAATGCTGCGGCAAACATTGATTGTGACGCCGCTATAAGAGAACACCAAAATAAAGCAATATAAATGCTGAAAACCACGTCAACTGAATATTTATTCACAGAATATTTCCTTTTGCACGTGCTTTTTCCATACGTCAAAATTTACTTATACAAAATATTTTCTACGTTCTCTGTTGCCGCAATAACCCTATAAAAATCGTTGCATTATGTGTTCCAATTTTCTAATATTGGAGTACTCCAATAGTAATCCTTTGTCTACATAATCGGACCACCTTCAGCTTTTTGAAAGCCGATCATTGCTCCTGCCTTATCGACGAAAATCACGACACTATCGCTCTGACAATATATACTCCAAGGAGTGACAACATTGGAGTACATTGCAAAGTACTCTGACAGTAGGTACTCCATGGAGTAGCAGAAACAAAGCGAAGGTTGGAGTAGGTGGTCCAGTCCTAGGACATCGCAATGTTAATTGGAGCACAATTTTTATATGAAAAAGTATTACATTTGGAGTACTCTGATGCTCCAATTGGAGTATTCTTTGGATAGGAAATAGGGTACTCTCGATTTTTGCAGGGCCCTGCAAAAATCGTTGGATTATGTGTTCCAATTGTTTGATATTAGAGTACTCCAATACTAATCCTTTGTATACCTCATCGGACCACCTTCAGCTTTTTGAAAGCCGATCATTGCTCCTGCCTTATCGACGAAAATCACGACACTATCTCTTTGACAGTATATACTCCAAGAAGTAACAACATTGGAGTACATTGCAAAGTACTCTGACGGTAGGTACTCCATGGAGTAGCAGAAACAAAGCGAAGGTTGGAGTAGGTGGTCCAGTCCTAGGACATCGCAATGTTAATTGGAGCACAATTTTTATATGAAAAAGGATTACATTTGGAGTACTCTGATGCTCCAATTGGAGTATTCTTTGGATAGGAAATAGGGTACTCTCGATTTTTGCAGGGCCCTGCAAAAATCGTTGGATTATGTGTTCCAATTGTTTGATATTAGAGTACTCCAATACTAATCCTTTGTATACCTCATCGGACCACCTTCAGCTTTTTGAAAGCCGATCATTGCTCCTGCCTTATCGACGAAAATCACGACACTATCGCTCTGACAATATATACTCCAAGGAGTGACAACATTGGAGTACATTGCAAAGTACTCTGACAGTAGGTACTCCATGGAGTAGCAGAAACAAAGCGAAGGTTGGAGTAGGTGGTCCAGTCCTAGGACATCGCAATGTTAATTGGAGCACAATTTTTATATGAAAAAGTATTACATTTGGAGTACTCTGATGCTCCAATTGGAGTATTCTTTGGATAGGAAATAGGGTACTCTCGATTTTTGCAGGGCCCTGCGAATCGAAGAACTTGACTGTTCAAAGTTGACTTCAAAGAAGCCGTGTAATGTTGATGCATTAAAAGAAATCGATCGGATGAGGAATGTTAAAATAACTAAGTAAAGATTGCATAACTAAGTTAAACAATATTTTATATTTAAAATAAATTCAAGAAAAAAGATGTTCTAAGCACAAGCTTATAGGTATATTTCTTGTTGATAAACTGAACTAAAAAGTAAAAAATAAAATTAAAGAAAAAAAACTTTTTTAAAAATAAGCTTTTATTATTGGTTTATAAAATTAACTAAAAAGTAAAAAATAAATTCACAGTAAAGGAATATAACACTTTATAAGTTCATTGTAACGTTTAAAGATAATTTGGCTTCTTCGTCTGCCACAAAATAATTCCATATTGTACATAATTATATATTTCTAACATTAAAACTTTACACCTAAATTATTAAATCTACCAGTATATATCACATTGCTAATTTTATTAATAATAAAAGCGTGTTAAATTTTCGACAATGACTAGCCACAGTGCACCGCGAAATCATGCCGACCGCCTTCCTTACTGCTCCATTGTAGATGCATAACCATAACACCTTTGCACTCAAAACCTTCGAGAGGATAATTAGCGATTATCTCTCCTCTACTATTGATAGCAACCTTATCTCTAGCTATCAACATGCATACACCAAAGGTAAATCAACGGAAACTGCGCTTCACAGCCTTGTCTCTGTTATTGAAAAATCGTTGTATGAAAAAGATTACTGTCTCGTGGCCTTCCTAGACATTGAAGGTGCCTTCAACAATATAAGCCCGGAGGCTATTAACACCGCTCTAACTAATCTGGGCATAAGCAGGTCTCTTATTGGACTAATTGATAAGCTACTAAAGGGAAGGAAAATAGTCTCTACACTGGGCACAGTTGATTTCTCACGCTATGTCACAAGAGGAACGCCTCAGGGTGGTGTTCTCTCTCCGCTTTTATGGAACCTCACTGTAAACTCGTTGCTACGAGACACAAGCTGGGGGGGGCGGGAGGATAGTTGCATATGCAGACGATTTGGCTATTGCATACAGGGGCAAATTCCCACAAACCCTGTGTGACTTGATGCAAGTAGCACTGCGAGCAGTTTCCTCGTGGTCATCTCGCTGCGGACTTAATATCAACCCGGGAAAATTGGAGCTTGTCCTTTATACTAACCGGTACAAAATACCAACGCTAAGCCTACCAGAACTAAATGGCGTGCGCCTGAACTTGGCTGACAAAGCCAAATTCCTAGGCATAGTTCTGGATAGAAAGCTCAACTGGAAGGAGAATGTCATCCAGCGCCAGAGGAAAGCGTGCATTGCACTTTACACCTGTAAAAGAGCCATTGGCAAAAAATGGGGGCTCAGTCCCAAAATCTGCAGATGGATTTACACTGCGATAATCCGGCCAATTATGCTGTATGGAGTCGTGGTATGGTGGCCTGCGCTGAGCAAGGCAGCCAACCTAAACCTGTTAGGTAAAGTCCACAGATCTAGCATGATCTGTATAAGCGGCGCGTTGAGAACAACGTCCAACGAAGCTCTCCAGGCCATTCTTTGCATTTTGCCCCTCGATCTGGAAGGGTACCGGGCAGCGGCAGCATCGGCTCTGCGTCTAAGGGAAACTTCCGGCTGGGGCGCAGGCACTACTGGACACTCCGGTATTCTCGGTATTCTGGATTCTTACAGCTTTCTCCCTCCGAGCACGGACCGTTGTGCAACCACAACAGTCGGAGATAGCTGGTTCAGAATAAACATTCCCAGCAGGGAAGACTGGGGGAGGACGGATCGGTGTCCTGCTACTAATGGCGGCATTTCCATATACACCGACGGTTCGAAGTTGGACGGCAGAGTTGGAGGAGGGATTTATTCCAAGGATCTGGACCTTGAGCTTTCCTTCAGACTGCCTGATCATTGCAGCGTCTTCCAGGCTGAGGTCTCAGCAATCATGGACGCCGCGGCTTGGATAGGGCAACACGCTATCGGACAGAATATCGTTATTTTCAGCGATAGCCAAGCGGCAGTCAAATCCCTTGGCTCTTACTTGTTCAACTCTGAACTGACGCTCAGCTGTCGTCGATCTCTTCAGGAGATGGCCCAACAGAACCGCGTGAGCCTCACATGGGTCCCGGGACACAGGGACATTGAGGGAAACTGTAGGGCAGACGAACTTGCTAGGCAGGGCACGACCAAGCAGGTTCTTCAGGATAAAGAACGCTTAGGTATGCCCTTTGCCACATGCAAGCTAATGCTGAAGGAGCATACACTCCGACAAGCCAATGAAAGATGGCTTTTATCGCCAGGGTGCCGAGTATCCAAACAATCCTGGCCAAAATGGGATATTAAAAGATCTAAATATATTTACAGCCTAAGAAGAAGGGATATATCTATATTAATAGGGGTTTTAACCGGGCACTGCCTTATTGGAAGGCACGCAGCAAGGCTGGGTGTACCCTACCGACGATGCTGTAGGTGTTGCAAAGATGATGAGGAGGAGGAAACGGTGGAGCATCTCATCTGCAACTGCCCGGCTTTAAGCGGCGCGAGAAGGCGCTTTTTCGGAGTTCCCTTCCTGGATAGCCTACGCCAGGTAGCGGAGCTGGACATAAAGGACTTGATGGCTTTCATCAAGTCATCTAAATGGTTCGAGGAGGTGTAACGGTGTCGGTTTTAGGAGTGTCAGCCCCGGGATTCTGCTATGTGGAGAGTCCCAATAGCACTGGGATTTTCCATATGGCCGGGTCCCGGGACTGACTTTCCTAGTGTTGATGGTATCACAACGGGCCTTTTAATACTGGCCTAGGTGTGCCTTTGCGGCAGCCACTTCTACCTAACCTAATTGAGTGTAAAGTAAGAAGACGGTGAAGTTCACCGTAATGTAATATAGCGGCAGGCATACAAATATAGCGTCCGTCATGACGGTGGCAAGTTTTCGTCAACGTTTTTTCTCACCGTCATTGTCATAGCGGTGTCAATTCAATAAAATTCTTCAAATTCGTTTACAAAAACAACAATTAATTGTTTTCAAAACAAATACTTTAAAAATATAGAAGAGAAAAAAAAGAAAAGTGGCCGCAAATTTGCAATTTCAAATGGATTGAAGTCACCGCTACTTGCATGTAAGTTTATAGAAAAGCGGCGCTGCTAATGACGGTGAGCATAGCTACCGCTATATAGCGAACATTACAGAGCGGCACCGCTTTTCGAGGAAACCAAGCCTTAAGTGATCAATCAGTTTTTAATCACCCAAAGTGATCAAAAAGGACTCAGTAAGGTGATTTATTTAAAGGTAGTCTTCCAAATGCTATTCGGGAAAATGCTGCGGGGGTATTCTGCTTGAAAATTTAAATTTGTAGGGGAGATGCCACGCCTCTATTTCTGATAACCCTTCTTTTATGTATATCATATAGGTCTATACCAATTTTTTAGGTCTCAGCCTATACCTATTTTTTAGGTCTCAGCCTTGGACCCTTTCACAGATATTATGTTTGAAAAATTTAGTTTGTATGGGAGGTGCCACGCCCCCTTGTCTGATAACCCCAATTTTTAGGTCTCTACCTTGAACCCTTTTACAGATATTCTGCTTGACAAAGTTAGTTTGTATGGGAGGTGCCACGCCCCCTTTTCGGATAACCCCCTTTTTATGTGTGAGAATGCTTTTGATATTATATAGGTCTATACCAATTTTCCGGCCTCAACCTTGAACCCTTTTACAGATATTCTGCTTGAAAAATTTAGTTTGTATGGGAGGTGCCACGCCCCCTTTTCGTATAACCCCCTTTTAATGTGTGAGAATGCTTTTGATATTATATAGGTCTATACCAATTTTCAGGCCTCAACCTTGAACCCTTTTACAGATATTCTGCTTGAAAAATTTAGTTTGTATGGGAGGTGCCACGCCCCCTTTTCGTATAACCCCCTTTTAATGTGTGAGAATGCTTTTGATATTATATAGGTCTATACCAATTTTCAGGCCTTTACCTTGAACCCTTTTACAGATATTCTGCTTGAAAAATTTAGTTTGTATGGGAGGTGCCACTTCCCCTTTTCTGATAACCCTCTTTTTATGTGTGAGAATGCTTTTGATATCATATAGGTCTATACCAATTTTCAGGCCTCTACCTTGAACCCTTTCACAGATATTCTACTTGAAAAAATTAGTTTGCATGGGAGGTGCCACGCCCCCTTTTCTGATAACCCCCCTTTTTATGTGTGAGAAGGCTTTTGATATCATATAGGTCTATACCAATTTTAAAGTCCCTACCTTGAACACTTTCACAGATATTCTGCTTGAAAAATTTAGTTTGTATGGGAGGTGCCACGCCCCCTTTTCGTATAACCCCCTTTTAATGTGTGAGAATGCTTTTGATATTATATAGGTCTATACCAATTTTCCGGCCTCTACCTTGAACCCTTTTACAGATATTCTGCTTGAAAAATTTAGTTTGTATGGGAGGTGCCACGCCCCCTTGTCTGATAACCCCAATTTTTAGGTCTCTACCTTGAACCCTTTTACAGATATTCTGCTTGACAAATTTAGTTTGTATGGGAGGTGCCACACCCCCTTTTCGGATAACCCCCTTTTAATGTGTGAGAATGCTTTTGATATTATATAGGTCTATACCAATTTTCCGGCCTCTACCTTGAACCCTTTTACAGATATTCTGCTTGAAAAATTTAGTTTGTATGGGAGGTGCCACGCCCCCTTGTCTGATAACCCCAATTTTTAGGTCTCTACCTTGAACCCTTTTACAGATATTCTGCTTGACAAAGTTAGTTTGTATAGGAGGTGCCACGCCCCCTTTTCGGATAACCCCCTTTTTATGTGTGAGAATGCTTTTGATATTATATAGGTCTATACCAACTTTTAGGTCTCTACCTTGAACCCCTTTACAGATATTCTGCTTCACAAATTTAGTTTGTATGGGAGGTGCCACGCCCCCTTTACGGATAACCCCCTTTTAATGTGTGAGAATGCTTTTGATATTATATAGGTCTATACCAATTTTCCGGCCTCAACCTTGAACCCTTTTACAGATATTCTGCTTGAAAAATTTAGTTTGTATGGGAGGTGCCACGCCCCCTTTTCGTATAACCCCCTTTTAATGTGTGAGAATGCTTTTGATATTATATAGGTCTATACCAATTTTCAGGCCTTTACCTTGAACCCTTTTACAGATATTCTGCTTGAAAAATTTAGTTTGTATGGGAGGTGCCACTTCCCCTTTTCTGATAACCCTCTTTTTATGTGTGAGAATGCTTTTGATATCATATAGGTCTATACCAATTTTCAGGCCTCTACCTTGAACCCTTTCACAGATATTCTACTTGAAAAAATTAGTTTGCATGGGAGGTGCCACGCCCCCTTTTCTGATAACCCCCCTTTTTATGTGTGAGAAGGCTTTTGATATCATATAGGTCTATACCAATTTTAAAGTCCCTACCTTGAACACTTTCACAGATATTCTGCTTGAAAAGTTTAGTTTGTATGGGAGGTGCCACGTCCCCTTGTCTGATAATCCCAATTTTTAGGTCTCTACCTTGAACCCTTTTACAGATATTCTGCTTGACAAATTTAGTTTGTATGGGAGGTGCCACGCCCCCTTTTCGGATAACCCCCTTTTTATGTGTGAGAATGCTTTTGATATTATATAGGTCTATACCAATTTTTAGGTCTCTACCTTGAACCCCTTTACAGATATTCTGCTTCACAAATTTAGTTTGTATGGGAGGTGCCACGCCCCCTTTACGGATAACCCCCTTTTAATGTGTGAGAATGCTTTTGATATTATATAGGTCTATACCAATTTTCCGGCCTCAACCTTGAACCCTTTTACAGATATTCTGCTTGAAAAATTTAGTTTGTATGGGAGGTGCCACGCCCCCTTTTCGTATAACCACCTTTTAATGTGTGAGAATGCTTTTGATATTATATAGGTCTATACCAATTTTCAGGCCTTTACCTTGAACCCTTTTACAGATATTCTGCTTGAAAAATTTTGTTTGTATGGGAGGTGCCACGTCCCCTTTTCTGATAACCCCCTTTTTATGTGTGAGAAGGCTTTTGATATCATATAGGTCTATACCAATTTTGAAGTCCCTACCTTGAACACTTTCACAGATATTCTGCTTCACAAATTTAGTTTGTATGGGAGGTGCCACGCCCCCTTTTCGGATAACCCCCTTTTTATGTGTGAGAATGCTTTTGATATTATATAGGTCTATACCAATTTTCAGGCCTTTACCTTGAACCCTTTTACAGATATTCTGCTTGAAAAATTTTGTTTGTATGGGAGGTGCCACGTCCCCTTTTCTGATAACCCTCTTTTTATAAGCTTTTATTTAGTTTCACCTGACGGCTGTCTGTTATCAAATCTTGCAAGCTAAATTTGATACACTTCCCGGTGTCCGATTGATCTGAAATTCTGCACCCATGTATAACCCCGATGACAATGCAATATTATAAAAAAAAATTTCGATAGGTGGCGCGTGGGTCGCTATATTTTCAAAATTCGCATTTATGGTCCGATTTAGCTGAAATTCGTAACATGAATTACTACCATGAAAAGAAATATTTTTGTAAAAAAAAATTCTGCTAGGTGGGGCTGAGATAGCGGTAATAAAAACTCAAAATCGTAATTATGGACCGATTTGGCTGATATTTTACGTGTGTGTTACTTAATTAATTTCTAAATGTTAAAAAAAAAATTGGACCCGCTAGGTGCCGCGTGAGTCGCTTTATTTGAGAATTACGAAGGTCTGTTTTCAGTGTCGATTAATTCGTTTTTCAACGAACTTCCCGTTGAGGTAGGATCTTGAAATTTTCATCATGAAAAATTTAATTTACAGAGATTTTGCTTTCGATTTTGAACTAACTCCCCGTTGAGCTGGGGTTTTGAAATTTTCACCATCGATCAGGTTTTACTGACAATGCATTATACAAAAAAAAAATCTAAAATATTGCTTTATTTGCAAAAATCCAATCATCACCCAAGTTTAGTCGTTTTCCCTATTGCCATAGAAGGAAGATTGGAATTCGCCGCGTGGTGTATTCCAAAAGTACCTTTACTTACCACGCGGTGAATTCCTTTACTCTTATGAGCATTGTCTATTGATATGCAGATGGCGCTGAAGAATACAACATTCGGCTAATTCCTTCACTCTTTTGATGATCTGAAATTCTGCACCCATGTATAACCCCGATGACAATGCAATATTATAAAAAAAAATTCGATAGGTGGCGCGTGGGTCGCTATATTTTCAAAATTCGCATTTATGGTCCGATTTAGTTGAAATTCGTAACATGTATTATTTATACCCCAATGCACTATAATAAAAAAATAATTCCGATAGGTAGCGCATTGGTAGAGATATTTGAAAAATTTAATTTACAGAGATTTTGCTTTCGACTTTGAGCTAACTCCCCGTTGAGCTGGGGTTTTGAAATTTTCACCATCGATCAGGTTTTACTGACAATGCATTATACAAAAAAAAATCTAAAATATTGCTTTATTTGCAAAAATCCAATCATCACCCAAGTTTAGTCGTTTTTCCCTATTGCCATAGAAAGAAGATTGGAATTCGCCGCGTGGTGTATTCCAAAAGTACCTTTACTTACCACGCGGTGAATTCCTTTACTCTTATGAGCATTGTCTATTGATATGCAGATGGCACTGAGCATTATATATTGATATGCAGATGGCGCTGAAGAATGCAACATTCGGCTTTTCTAGCTTTTATTCATGCCTATTCTAACCAATTTTTCACTAGTGAAACGGTGCAAACCGTTTCACCATTTCGTACATTTTTGCTCACAAATTATATTATAGTGAGAAAATCCGGAAAGTGAGAAATTGTTTAGAATCGGCATGATTTAGTTTCACCTGACAACTGTCTGTAATCAAATCTCGCAAGCTAAATTTGATACACTTCCCGGTGTCCGATTGATCTGAAATTCTGCACCCATGCATAACCCCGATGACAATGCAATATTATAAAAAAAAAAATTCGATAGGTGGCACGTGGGTCGCTATATTTTCAAAATTCGCATTTATGGTCCGATTTAGCTGAAATTCGTAACATGTATTACTACCATGAAAAGAAATATTTTCGTAAAAAAAAATTCCGCTAGGTGGGGCTGAGATAGCGGTAATAAAAACTCAAAATCGTAATAATGGACCGATTTGGCTGATATTTTACGTGTGTGTTACTTAATTAATTTCTAAATGTTAAAAAAAAATTGGACCCGCTAGGTGGCGCGTGAGTCGCTTTATTTGAGAATTACGAAGGTCTGTTTTCAGTGTCGATTAATTCGTTTTTCAACGAACTTCCCGTTGAGGTAGGATCTTGAAATTTTCATCATCGTTTAGTTTTATACCCCAATGCACTATAATAAAAAAATAATTCCGATAGGTGGCGCATGGGTAGAGATATTTGAAAAATTTAATTTACAGAGATTTTGCTTTCGACTTTGAGCTAACTCCCCGTTGAGCTGGGGTTTTGAAATTTTCACCATCGATCAGGTTTTACTGACAATGCATTATACAAAAAAAAATCTAAAATATTGCTTTATTTGCAAAAATCCAATCATCACCCAAGTTTAGTCGTTTTTCCCTATTGCCATAGAAAGAAGATTGGAATTCGGCGCGTGGTGTATTCCAAAAGTACCTTTACTTACCACGCGGTGAATTCCTTTACTCTTATGAGCATTGTCTATTGATATGCAGATGGCACTAAGCATTATATGTATATTGATAAGCAGATGGCGCTGAAGAATACAACATTCGGCTAATTCCTTCACTCTTTTGAGCAATTATGCATAAAAAGTTGGCTCTGCTGATTTTGAATTATTAAATTGAAGAAAAAAGGAAACAGCTAATTATTATTGAAACGCAGTTCTAATTAATTTATTAGATTTTACTGATTGTGTTTTCATTCGCGTGATTCAAGTGCTAGAATTAAGTGTTAATGTAATATGAGAAATAAAATTAAAGAAAAAAAAAACTTTTTTATAAGCTTTTATTTAGTTTCACCTGACGGCTGTCTGTAATCAAACTATATGAGAGCCAAGTGTAAAATGCTTCTTCTTATGCTTTTCATGCATACAAAGTTGAAAGTTGCCAACTTTTGCATGTCAGATGTCGCTCGTGATGCGCGATGTGTCGTTCTCTACCTATATACCCACGTTCAACTCATCTGTCAATACATAATGCTGCGGCAAACATTGATTGTGACGCCGCTATAAGAGAACACCAAAATAAAGCAATATAAATGCTGAAAACCACGTCAACTGAATATTTATTCACAGAATATTTCCTTTTGCACGTGCTTTTTCCATACGTCAAAATTTACTTATACAAAATATTTTCTACGTTCTCTGTTGCCGCAATAACCCTATAAAAATCGTTGCATTATGTGTTCCAATTTTCTAATATTGGAGTACTCCAATAGTAATCCTTTGTCTACATAATCGGACCACCTTCAGCTTTTTGAAAGCCGATCATTGCTCCTGCCTTATCGACGAAAATCACGACACTATCGCTCTGACAATATATACTCCAAGGAGTGACAACATTGGAGTACATTGCAAAGTACTCTGACAGTAGGTACTCCATGGAGTAGCAGAAACAAAGCGAAGGTTGGAGTAGGTGGTCCAGTCCTAGGACATCGCAATGTTAATTGGAGCACAATTTTTATATGAAAAAGTATTACATTTGGAGTACTCTGATGCTCCAATTGGAGTATTCTTTGGATAGGAAATAGGGTACTCTCGATTTTTGCAGGGCCCTGCAAAAATCGTTGGATTATGTGTTCCAATTGTTTGATATTAGAGTACTCCAATACTAATCCTTTGTATACCTCATCGGACCACCTTCAGCTTTTTGAAAGCCGATCATTGCTCCTGCCTTATCGACGAAAATCACGACACTATCGCTCTGACAATATATACTCCAAGGAGTGACAACATTGGAGTACATTGCAAAGTACTCTGACAGTAGGTACTCCATGGAGTAGCAGAAACAAAGCGAAGGTTGGAGTAGGTGGTCCAGTCCTAGGACATCGCAATGTTAATTGGAGCACAATTTTTATATGAAAAAGTATTACATTTGGAGTACTCTGATGCTCCAATTGGAGTATTCTTTGGATAGGAAATAGGGTACTCTCGATTTTTGCAGGGCCCTGCAAAAATCGTTGGATTATGTGTTCCAATTGTTTGATATTAGAGTACTCCAATACTAATCCTTTGTATACCTCATCGGACCACCTTCAGCTTTTTGAAAGCCGATCATTGCTCCTGCCTTATCGACGAAAATCACGACACTATCGCTCTGACAATATATACTCCAAGGAGTGACAACATTGGAGTACATTGCAAAGTACTCTGACGGTAGGTACTCCATGGAGTAGCAGAAACAAAGCGAAGGTTGGAGTAGGTGGTCTATCGAATCCTTGACTGTTCAAAGTTGACTTCAAAGAAGCCGTGTAATGTTGATGCATTAAAAGAAATCGATCGGATGAGGAATGTTAAAATAACTAAGTAAAGATTGCATAACTAAGTTAAACAATATTTTATATTTAAAATAAATTCAAGAAAAAAGATGTTCTAAGCACAAGCTTATAGGTATATTTCTTGTTGATAAACTGAACTAAAAAGTAAAAAATAAAATTAAAGAAAAAAAACTTTTTTAAAAATAAGCTTTTATTATTGGTTTATAAAATTAACTAAAAAGTAAAAAATAAATTCACAGTAAAGGAATATAACACTTTATAAGTTCATTGTAACGTTTAAAGATAATTTGGCTTCTTCGTCTGCCACAAAATAATTCCATATTGTACATAATTATATATTTCTAACATTAAAACTTTACACCTAAATTATTAAATCTACCAGTATATATCACATTGCTAATTTTATTAATAATAAAAGCGTGTTAAATTTCGATAGCAAGAAAAGAAGGTCCTGAATGTTCTTAATTATACCATCAAATAGAAAAGAAGGTCCTAAATGTTCTTAATTATACCATCAAAATTTAACACGCTTTTATTATTAATAAAATTAGGAATGTGATATATACTGGTAGATTTAATAATTTAGGTTTAAAGTTTTAATGTTAGAAATATATAATTATGTACAATATGGAATTATTTTGTGGCAGACGAAGAAGCCAAATTATCTTTAAACGTTACAATGAACTTATAAAGTGTTATATTCCTTTACTGTGAATTTATTTTTTACTTTTTAGTTAATTTTATAAACCAATAATAAAAGCTTATTTTTAAAAAAGTTTTTTTTCTTTAATTTTATTCTAGCTAAAAATGTCTCGCAGTGCTTCGAAGTGTTTCTAGAGTGCATTATTGGAATACTGCACAGTAATGTTTCTCTTTTGCCGCCGCGTATACATAAGTTGCCTTGGTACACTAGAGAACTCAAGTCGTTAAAAAACAAAAGAAACAAATTTTTAAATTTATTTAAAGCCACAAAAATTATATCATATAAAGAAAAGTATTTAGATTTCATGCATCAATTCAATGAACTAGACAAACTCCTATACAATAACTATATTAAGCGGTACGAATCTGATATTAAGTCAAATCCAAAAGCTTTCTGGAACTTTGTTCGCTCAAAACGAGGTTGCTCAAATATTCCCTCTTCCTTAAATTTTAATGAGAAGTCCTCTACATGTTTGGTTGAGTCGGTTAATCTTTTCGCTGATTTTTTCAAATCGAACTTTGTAATTGATGATGATGGTAATAATTCAATTTATAACGTTTCTAACTCGTGGACTTTGGTACAATTGTAGTCACTGAACTGGACATTATCAATGGCATTGCTGCTTTGAAAACATCTTTCAAAAGAGATTTAGACGGGCTGTCATCTTTCTTGCTTAAGAAATGCAGCTGGTCTCTCTCTGTACCTTTAACGTATATATTTAATCTTTCTCTTTCTAGTGGTGTTTTCATTGATAGATGGAAAGTTGCCTCTATCACACCAATTTTCAAATCCGGAAATAAAAATGAAATTAAAAATTATAGGCCAATTTCAAAGTTAACCACGTGCTCAAAATTGATTGAAAAAGTAATAAAAGAAAAGCTGTGTTTTTCTATCAAACAAATTTTAAGTCCAAACCAACATGGTTTTGTGTCCGGACGCTCAACAGTTACGAATTTGGCAACATTTTCTGAGTACTGTGTCTCTGCATTTGAAAAGGGTTATCAAGTTGATACAGTTTATACGGATTTTGCCAAAGCATTTGATACCGTTTCACACAATATTTTACTGCAAAAACTGGCCAGTTTAGGTTTCCATCCAGTCTTCCTATTATGGCTTAAGTCATATATATCGAATAGACCTTCTTTTGTAGAAGTGGAAAATTGTAAGTCATATACATTTGTATCCACTTCCGGTGTGCCTCAGGGTAGTATCCTTGGTCCTTTATTGTTTGTTATATTTATAAACGATATTGGTGATTGTTTTACGCATTCAAATTATCTTCTTTATGCTGACGATCTGAAGCTTTTTAGTACAATTTCATGTCCATCAGATGTTTTAGCACTTCAGAGCGACTTAAACAACCTTGTTGAGTGGAGCTTAAGAAATAAATTAGCTTTGAATATCAACAAATGTTTCCATATGACGTTGTCGAGGTCTTTAACTCGATTTCCCTCTTCTTATTTTGTTTTAAATACTCAGCTTAATACAGTTACTGAATTCATTGATCTAGGTGTGCTCTTTGACTCGGGTTATACTTTTGTTAACCATGTCAATCACATTGTGCCTAAGGCTTACTCCAACTTGGTTTTTGTGAAGCGTTATGCTAAGGATTTCAGGGATCCCTACACTAGGAAACTACTTTATAATGCCTTTGTGCGGTCTAAATTGGAGTATGCCTCTATAATCTGGAACCCTATATATTTATCGCACTCTTTAAGAGTTGAAAGAGTTCAGAGGTGCTTCATAAGGTTTGCTCTGCAGTCATTGAATTTTAGTGAACCGGCTCCGTCCTACCATGGCCGGTGCATGCTTATAGATGTTAAATCGCTTGCTGGTAGAAGGTCTATCCAATCCCTTATGTTCATATATGACTTAATTAGCGGTTCCATCGACTCTCCGGATCTTCTTGGGTTCATAGACTTCAATGTTCCTAGTAGAATTTTAAGGTCTAATTTACCCTTTTATGTAAATATTACTAGATGTAATTATTATAAGTTTGCTCCTTTGAATAGGGCCTTAGAGGAATACAATAAAATCTTTGGTGTTATTGATCTTGATTTCGCGATGCCTAGATCATTATTTTTGTCCCAGGTCATATCTCTTTATCTTTCGTTTTTAATTCTATAAGATATTTTGTATTAGCCTTAAGTTTAAATTGTAATTTAGTCTGTAAGGTTTTGTATAACCATAGACTCAAATAAATGAAATGAAATGAAATGAAATTAATTATTTTTCAATATTAAAGCGGTTAAAGTTATTTAACAATGGTTCGTACTAAAAGTAGATACAAAATTTGCTAACAGCGTTCTCCTGCCTTGTCATTTACAAACTATTACAAGCTATTAGTAAAGAACTAAACAAAATTACCAAACTTCGTGATCTGAGCTATTTGCTTCTGATTAAAAATCAAATCATCACCGACAGTACATATCTTCCTGGTGTCACCAAAATTAAGGTCAAACTTCACGAAACTCTCAACTGCGTTAAAGGTACCATCTATGCACTTTTCCTCTGTCGCTTTTCTGAAGATGAGATCGTTGAAGGCATCAAAGAAAGTGGGGTGATTGCAGCACATGAAATTACATTAATAAGGTTACCCGTGAGCGGAACTCACTGGTGCTATTTTACTTACATTCATTAAGTACACCCTACCACAAAAATTTGAAGTTGTTTGGAGAATACTTTCCTTCCATCCATATTTCCCCAACCCAATGCGTTATAAGAAATGCAGTTAAACTGCCGTTTTTATTTATAACTTATTTATAAATATTTGAAAAGTTATGAAAAATAGTGTCATTAGAATCAGAGTAAAATATTTGTGAAATTAAAGTGCGATCACTTTTCAATCTCCAGGATGATCAACTTCTGTTTGCACTACATTTTCTTGTTATATTTTCAATAACTCATTTTTCAAGCATACTGATGATTCGTTTTCGAGTCTTAATTTAATCGTGTAAAGGCTTGGTTTCGGTGAAGTGCGTTGTCAAAAATACTGTCATGTAAAAGTAATTGAGTGTAACCCTCGTGAAGGGTGGATACCTTGACGCGGTACGAGGGCTTAGTCGATAGCCACGGGGCTACGTTGCCCTTGTGATCATAGCTCCGCATGGCACTACATCACGAGAGCAGCCTAGCCTCGCTGGCGCGATGACAAAGATCTGCCCCCTCCCAATCCAGGGTGTTACGCGATACCGTGCCCATTGGACGTTTGCAGCCGGGAGGCAAATCGTGGCTGTAGTCGAACGGTGCCTCTCTGATACCGGACCGCCTCAGAGAGTAACCATGGTCTTACCGCGGTATGGGGCTCTGCCGTGGCGGACGACACATTCCCCTTAATCCACCCTTGACCCCAAGCTGGCCGTGTCCGGCGAGGGGTCGTACGAACAAGATGAATACAACTCAAAATTCAAAACAATCAATAACTTCGTTTACTCCGCAGCAGAGGAGAACTATGCTGGAGCAAGAGAAATCACAACGCCGGAGGACAAACTCTATTTCAAAGTCAACTGGGGGGCCGACAACGATGGTAACTACGGGTCGGTCATCCTCGAAACTGCTAGCAAGTGAGAGTGACTTGATGAAAGCCAGCACCAGTGCGGCTGCATACGCAGGTAAGCAGAAAAAGGCGGATGCTAAACTTCCATCAAGCGCCGGCACGAACATCAACCTCTCAATGTCTGTGGCAATGGTCTCGGGACCTGGCCTCAGTGATCCGAAAGAGAAGGAAGACGCAACTAAGCTTCTATCAAAGGGAGAGACCGCGATGGCAAATACGGGTCTGAACTCCTCCCAAAAGACATCTCCCCGACGCTTTGCGTACTGGGATAAAAGGAAGGCTGCAAGGATCCTGAAGAAATATGAGGGAGCATCGCAGGATACACTATCGCTGAATGAAAGGAAGATGGTGGAGAAAGAGAAAGCTCTGATACCAAATTTCCATAGGCTCTATGCGCCTAAAAGGCTGAACGGGAATCCCTTCAAACGCCAGAGATCGGACGTAGAGGTGGATCCCCATCCGAAGCGGCATCAGAATATCCCAGTAGTGGGCAAACCCAGCTTTGCTGAAGTCACCAAGGACAGGATCCTTATAGGTGTCATTGATCGAGGCAACGACCGTTGGTCCATCCCTAGAGACCGGTGGCTGTATGTCCGGAACGAAATTGGCAGGGCCTTTCTCGACATATGGCGTGAGTCTCCGGGTAGTCCGCCGCGAGGTACAGACGCGGGTTGGCACCAGGGTCAGATTAAAGTTTTCGCGTGTGAGGATGCAAGAACTGTTGCACTGTACAAGGCAGCAGTTGCAAGACTGGGTGAAGTCTACCCAGGGGCAAAAATCGAGGTCGTCGACTGGAAGGACATTCCGGCCCGGCCAAGGGCAAGGGCATGGGCATGGATTCCTGCCATCCCTGCTGAACCGGAGAATATTCTTGAGATGCTGCAGGCCTGGAATCCGTCTCTCCCGACGCAGGACTGGAGTGTCAATCTGGTCGAGGGTGAGGTTGGGCCTCATAGACAGGTGGTTTTAACTTTGAATAAGGAGGCGCTCGAGCCCCTTAAACGGTGCAACGGACGACTGCATTATGGAATGGGTCAGATCGTGATCCACGTATACCGTGGAAATCGAAGGACCAGAAGAGGAGGCACACTAACGTTGATGCCGCTTCAGACAGTAGAGATTCCACCACGCCAAATCGTGCAGATAAATTGTCGTTGAGAGATAGGCCCCGGGACGGGGTAGACCTCCACGACGGTACGACGGTGGTAGGGAAGTCTGAGCGCTCTCATGTTGGTGGTGCTTCAGATTAACCTGCACAAATCTAAAGCAGCCTCAGCTGCCCTAAGCAGTCGTCTTTATAAAGGCGACGTAGACGTGGTCCTTATCCAAGAACCCTGGGTTAATAACTCAAGGATCTGTGGATTGGGGGCTAAGGGGTACAAGCTCATCCGAGCTAATGAGGTGGGCAAGGTCAGAACCTGTATCTTGGTCAAGTCTGAGCTGAACACCTTTCTCTTACCCAACTATTCAAATGTTGACGTTACAGCTGCCAGCTTAACGGTCGGCAGCACCAGCCTGACGATGGCGTCGGTCTACATGCCCTATGACGCCGAAGAACCTCCTCCACAAAAGGAGGTGAAAGATCTGGTGGAAAATTTCTGCACGGGTCATCTTATTATTGGAGCTGACGCTAATGCTCATCACGTCCAGTGGGGAAGCTCCGATATTAACGCTAGGGGCGAGTCTCTCTTTGACTACCTACTAACAACTAACCTGGTGGTTTGTAACGTGGGTAACGAGCCTACTTTTATCACTAAAGCCCGTAGGGAGGTCATAGACCTCACTATTTGTAGCGAAGGCGCTTATGAGTGGGTTAGGAAATGGCGTGTTCCTGAGGAGCATTCATTTTCCGACCACCGGTACATAGAAATTGCCTTAGATTTTTCTGTTGAGCAGCCAGTTATGAAACGCAATCCACGCAACACTAATTGGCAGCTACATAATCAAATATTAGTTAGGGACCTACCAGTGTTACCCCCACAAGCTCCATCATCAGTAGGAGAACTGGATGATCTGGTTGCGACCTTTACAACGGCGCTCTCAAATGCCCTAGAGCAGGCTTGTCCAGTGCCGAAACCACGCGGTAAACATAGACCACACTGGTGGTCCTACGACATGGATTCGCTCCGCAAGTCCTGCAGGAAGCAATTTAATAGGGCCAGGAGCCTCGGTACGGAGCCTGAATGGCTCGAATATAAAGTTAAACTGAGGGCCTATAAAAGGGCCCTAAGGCAGGCGAAGAGAACTTCGTGGAGAGATTTCTGCTCCGGGGTCGAAAAGGTCGATGATACGGCGAGACTTAGACGAGTGCTCTCAAAAACTCAAACAGCCATTAGCTATTTGCGGAAGCCTGACGGATCGTGGACTAGCACGGAAGGGGAAACCCTGGAGCTGCTATTGAATACACACTTTCCGGGGAACTTGCATGAAGCACCTTTAGCATCTGCAACAAACATGGCAGTGAATATACCCATCACGGAGGAAAGGGAAAGGTGGGCGATCAAAAGCTTTGAGCCGTTCAAGGCTGCTGGGCCAGACGGGATTTTCCCCGCACAACTCATAAACACGCTGGAAACATCGGCTAAATGGCTGGTATTTCTCTTTTCAGCCTGCCTGGCTCTCAACTACATTCCGCACTCCTGGAGAAGCGCCAAGGTAGTCTTTATTCCTAAGGCTGGGAAGGCCTCACACTATGAGCCTAAGGACTACAGACCGATCAGTCTCTCGTCCTTTGCCCTCAAAACCTTCGAGAGGATAATTAGCGATTATCTCTCCTCTACTATTGATAGCAACCTTATCTCTAGCTATCAACATGCATACACCAAAGGTAAATCAACGGAAACTGCGCTTCACAGCCTTGTCTCTGTTATTGAAAAATCGTTGTATGAAAAAGATTACTGTCTCGTGGCCTTCCTAGACATTGAAGGTGCCTTCAACAATATAAGCCCGGAGGCTATTAACACCGCTCTAACTAATCTGGGCATAAGCAGGTCTCTTATTGGACTAATTGATAAGGGAAGGAAAATAGTCTCTACACTGGGCACAGTTGATTTCTCACGCTATGTCACAAGAGGAACGCCTCAGGGTGGTGTTCTCTCCCCGCTTTTATGGAACCTCACTGTAAACTCGTTGCTACGAGACACAAGCTGGGGGGGCGGGAGGATAGTTGCATATGCAGACGATTTGGCTATTGCATACAGGGGCAAATTCCCACAAACCCTGTGTGACTTGATGCAAGTAGCACTGCGAGCAGTTTCCTCGTGGTCATCTCGCTGCGGACTTAATATCAACCCGGGAAAAGTGGAGCTTGTCCTTTATACTAACCGGTACAAAATACCAACGCTAAGCCTACCAGAACTAAATGGCGTGCGCCTGAACTTGGCTGACAAAGCCAAATTCCTAGGCATAGTTCTGGATAGAAAGCTCAACTGGAAGGAGAATGTCATCCAGCGCCAGAGGAAAGCGTGCATTGCACTTTACACCTGTAAAAGAGCCATTGGCAAAAAATGGGGGCTCAGTCCCAAAATCTGCAGATGGATTAACACTGCGATAATCCGGCCAATTATGCTGTATGGAGTCGTGGTATGGTGGCCTGCGCTGAGCAAGGCAGCCAACCTAAACCTGTTAGGTAAAGTCCACAGATCTAGCATGATCTGTATAAGCGGCGCGTTGAGAACAACGCCCAACGAAGCTCTCCAGGCCATTCTTTGCATTTTGCCCCTCGATCTGGAAGGGTACCGGGCAGCGGCAGCATCGGCTCTGCGTCTAAGGGAAACTTCCGGCTGGGGCGCAGGCACTACTGGACACTCCGGTATTCTCGGTATTCTGGATTCTTACAGCTTTCTCCCTCCGAGCACGGACCGTTGTGCAACCACAACAGTCGGAGATAGCTGGTTCAGAATAAACATTCCCAGCAGGGAAGACTGGGGGAGGACGGATCGGTGTCCTGCTACTAATGGCGGCATTTCCATATACACCGACGGTTCGAAGTTGGACGGCAGAGTTGGAGGAGGGATTTATTCCAAGGATCTGGACCTTGAGCTTTCCTTCAGACTGCCTGATCATTGCAGCGTCTTCCAGGCTGAGGTCTCAGCAATCATGGACGCCGCGGCTTGGATAGGGCAACACGCTATCGGACAGAATATCGTTATTTTCAGCGATAGCCAAGCGGCAGTCAAATCCCTTGGCTCTTACTTGTTCAACTCTGAACTGACGCTCAGCTGTCGTCGATCTCTTCAGGAGATGGCCCAACAGAACCGCGTGAGCCTCACATGGGTCCCGGGACACAGGGACATTGAGGGAAACTGTAGGGCAGACGAACTTGCTAGGCAGGGCACGACCAAGCAGGTTCTTCAGGATAAAGAACGCTTAGGTATGCCCTTTGCCACATGCAAGCTAATGCTGAAGGAGCATACACTCCGACAAGCCAATGAAAGATGGCTTTTATCGCCAGGGTGCCGAGTATCCAAACAATCCTGGCCAAAATGGGATATTAAAAGATCTAAATATATTTACAGCCTAAGAAGAAGGGATATATCTATATTAATAGGGGTTTTAACCGGGCACTGCCTTATTGGAAGGCACGCAGCAAGGCTGGGTGTACCCTACCGACGATGCTGTAGGTGTTGCAAAGATGATGAGGAGGAGGAAACGGTGGAGCATCTCATCTGCAACTGCCCGGCTTTAAGCGGCGCGAGAAGGCGCTTTTTCGGAGTTCCCTTCCTGGATAGCCTACGCCAGGTAGCGGAGCTGGACATAAAGGACTTGATGGCTTTCATCAAGTCATCTAAATGGTTCGAGGAGGTGTAACGGTGTCGGTTTTAGGAGTGTCAGCCCCGGGATTCTGCTATGTGGAGAGTCCCAATAGCACTGGGATTTTCCATATGGCCGGGTCCCGGGACTGACTTTCCTAGTGTTGATGGTATCACAACGGGCCTTTTAATACTGGCCTAGGTGTGCCTTTGCGGCAGCCACTTCTACCTAACCTAATTGAGTGTAAAGTAAGAAGACGGTGAAGTTCACCGTAATGTAATATAGCGGCAGGCATACAAATATAGCGTCCGTCATGACGGTGGCAAGTTTTCGTCAACGTTTTTTCTCACCGTCATTGTCATAGCGGTGTCAATTCAATAAAATTCTTCAAATTCGTTTACAAAAACAACAATTAATTGTTTTCAAAACAAATACTTTAAAAATATAGAAGAGAAAAAAAATAAAAGTGGCCGCAAATTTGCAATTTCAAATGGATTGAAGTCACCGCTACCTGCATGTAAGTTTATAGAAAAGCGGCGCTGCTAATGACGGTGAGCATAGCTACCGCTATATAGCGAACATTACAGAGCGGCACCGCTTTTCGAGGAAACCAAGCCTTAAGTGATCAATCAGTTTTTAATCACCCAAAGTGATCAAAAAGGACTCAGTAAGGTGATTTATTTAAAGGTAGTCTTCCAAATGCTATTCGGGAAAATGCTGCGGGGGTATTCTGCTTGAAAATTTAAATTTGTAGGGGAGATGCCACGCCTCTATTTCTGATAACCCTTCTTTTATGTATATCATATAGGTCTATACCAATTTTTTAGGTCTCAGCCTATACCTATTTTTTAGGTCTCAGCCTTGGACCCTTTCACAGATATTATGTTTGAAAAATTTAGTTTGTATGGGAGGTGCCACGCCCCCTTGTCTGATAACCCCAATTTTTAGGTCTCTACCTTGAACCCTTTTACAGATATTCTGCTTGACAAATTTAGTTTGTATGGGAGGTGCCACGCCCCCTTTTCGGATAACCCCCTTTTAATGTGTGAGAATGCTTTTGATATTATATAGGTCTATACCAATTTTCCGGCCTCTACCTTGAACCCTTTTACAGATATTCTGCTTGAAAAATTTAGTTTGTATGGGAGGTGCCACGCCCCCTTGTCTGATAACCCCAATTTTTAGGTCTCTACCTTGAACCCTTTTACAGATATTCTGCTTGACAAAGTTAGTTTGTATGGGAGGTGCCACGCCCCCTTTTCGGATAACCCCCTTTTTATGTGTGAGAATGCTTTTGATATCATATAGGTCTATACCAATTTTAAAGTCCCTACCTTGAACACTTTCACAGATATTCTGCTTGAAAAGTTTAGTTTGTATGGGAGGTGCCACGTCCCCTTGCTGGCGGCCGCCGTGGTGCAGCGGTTAAGTGTTCGGCCTTCTACACCAAGTCGTGGCGGTTCGATGCCCGGCAAAAGTAACATCAAAAATTATTTAGAAAAACAATTTTTCTAAACAGGGTCGCCCCTCGGCAGTAGTTTGGCAAACTCTCCGGGTGTATTTCTGCCATGAGAAGCTTCTCAGCAAAAAATTCATTTGCTTTGCAAGTGCCGTTCGGAGTCGGCAAAAAACTGTAGGTCCCGCCAACTTGTAGAAAAACTCAAAAGCAACACACCACAAGTTGGAAAGAGAAGCTCGGCTAAAAATCTCGTTAGAGGTTATGATAACCTGTTGGTATATCGCCGCCATTAGTTTTTTTTTTTTTTTTTTTTTTATGCTTTTGATATTATATAGGTCTATACCAACTTTTAGGTCTCTACCTTGAACCCCTTTACAGATATTCTGCTTCACAAATTTAGTTTGTATGGGAGGCGCCACGCCCCCTTTACGGATAACCCCCTTTTAATGTGTGAGAATGCTTTTGATATTATATAGGTCTATACCAATTTTCCGGCCTCAACCTTGAACCCTTTTACAGATATTCTGCTTGAAAAATTTAGTTTGTATGCGAGGTGCCACGCCCCCTTTTCGTATAACCCGCTTTTAATGTGTGAGAATGCTTTTGATATTATATAGGTCTATACCAATTTTCAGGCCTTTACCTTGAACCCTTTTACAGATATTCTGCTTGAAAAATTTAGTTTGTATGGGAGGTGCCACTTCCCCTTTTCTGATAACCCCCCTTTTTATGTGTGAGAAGGCTTTTGATATCATATAGGTCTATACCAATTTTAAAGTCCCTACCTTGAACACTTTCACAGATATTCTGCTTGAAAAGTTTAGTTTGTATGGGAGGTGCCACGTCCCCTTGTCTGATAACACCAATTTTTAGGTCTCTACCTTGAACCCTTTTACAGATATTCTGCTTGACAAATTTAGTTTGTATGGGAGGTTCCACGCCCCCTTTTCGGATAACCCCCTTTTTATGTGTGAGAATGCTTTTGATATTATATAGGTCTATACCAATTTTTAGGTCTCTACCTTGAACCCCTTTACAGATATTCTGCTTCACAAATTTAGTTTGTATGGGAGGTGCCACGCCCCCTTTACGGATAACCCCCTTTTAATGTGTGAGAATGCTTTTGATATTATATAGGTCTATACCAATTTTCAGGCCTCTACCTTGAACCCTTTCACAGATATTCTACTTGAAAAAATTAGTTTGCATGGGAGGTGCCACGCCCCCTTTTCTGATAACCCCCCTTTTTATGTGTGAGAAGGCTTTTGATATCATATAGGTCTATACCAATTTTAAAGTTCCTACCTTGAACACTTTCACAGATATTCTGCTTGAAAAGTTTAGTTTGTATGGGAGGTGCCACGTCCCCTTGTCTGATAACCCCAATTTTTAGGTCTCTACCTTGAACCCTTTTACAGATATTCTGCTTGACAAACTTAGTTTGTATGGGAGGTGCCACGCCCCCTTTTCGGATAACCCCCTTTTTATGTGTGAGAATGCTTTTGATATTATATAGGTCTATACCAATTTTTAGGTCTCTACCTTGAACCCCTTTACAGATATTCTGCTTCACAAATTTAGTTTGTATGGGAGGTGCCACGCCCCCTTTACGGATAACCCCCTTTTAATGTGTGAGAATGCTTTTGATATTATATAGGTCTATACCAATTTTCCGGCCTCAACCTTGAACCCTTTTACAGATATTCTGCTTGAAAAATTTAGTTTGTATGGGAGGTGCCACGCCCCCTTTTCGTATAACCCCCTTTTAATGTGTGAGAATGCTTTTGATATTATATAGGTCTATACCAATTTTCAGGCCTTTACCTTGAACCCTTTTACAGATATTCTGCTTGAAAAATTTTGTTTGTATGGGAGGTGCCACGTCCCCTTTTCTGATAACCCCCTTTTTATGTGTGAGAAGGCTTTTGATATCATATAGGTCTATACCAATTTTGAAGTCCCTACCTTGAACACTTTCACAGATATTCTGCTTCACAAATTTAGTTTGTATGGGAGGTGCCACGCCCCCTTTTCGGATAACCCCCTTTTTATGTGTGAGAATTGGACCCGCTAGGTGCCGCGTGAGTCGCTTTATTTGAGAATTACGAAGGTCTGTTTTCAGTGTCGATTAATTCGTTTTTCAACGAACTTCCCGTTGAGGTAGGATCTTGAAATTTTCATCATGAAAAATTTAATTTACAGAGATTTTGCTTTCGATTTTGAACTAACTCCCCGTTGAGCTGGGGTTTTGAAATTTTCACCATCGATCAGGTTTTACTGACAATGCATTATACAAAAAAAAAATCTAAAATATTGCTTTATTTGCAAAAATCCAATCATCACCCAAGTTTAGTCGTTTTCCCTATTGCCATAGAAGGAAGATTGGAATTCGCCGCGTGGTGTATTCCAAAAGTACCTTTACTTACCACGCGGTGAATTCCTTTACTCTTATGAGCATTGTATATTGATATGCAGATGGCGCTGAAGAATACAACATTCGGCTAATTCCTTCACTCTTTTGATGATCTGAAATTCTGCACCCATGTATAACCCCGATGACAATGCAATATTATAAAAAAAAATTTCGATAGGTGGCGCGTGGGTCGCTATATTTTCAAAATTCGCATTTATGGTCCGATTTAGCTGAAATTCGTAACATGTATTATTTATACCCCAATGCACTATAAGGGTAGCGCATTGGTAGAGATATTTGAAAAATTTAATTTACAGAGATTTTGCTTTCGACTTTGAGCTAACTCCCCGTTGAGCTGGGGTTTTGAAATTTTCACCATCGATCAGGTTTTACTGACAATGCATTATACAAAAAAAAATCTAAAATATTGCTTTATTTGCAAAAATCCAATCATCACCCAAGTTTAGTCGTTTTTCCCTATTGCCATAGAAAGAAGATTGGAATTCGCCGCGTGGTGTATTCCAAAAGTACCTTTACTTACCACGCGGTGAATTCCTTTACTCTTATGAGCATTGTCTATTGATATGCAGATGGCACTGAGCATTATATATTGATATGCAGATGGCGCTGAAGAATGCAACATTCGGCTTTTCTAGCTTTTATTCATGCCTATTCTAAACAATTTTTCACTAGTGAAACGGTGCAAACCGTTTCACCATTTCGTACATTTTTGCTCACAAATTATATTATAGTGAGAAAATCCGGAAAGTGAGAAATTGTTTAGAATCGGCATGATTTAGTTTCACCTGACAACTGTCTGTAATCAAATCTCGCAAGCTAAATTTGATACACTTCCCGGTGTCCGATTGATCTGAAATTCTGCACCCATGCATAACCCCGATGACAATGCAATATTATAAAAAAAAAATTCGATAGGTGGCGCGTGGGTCGCTATATTTTCAAAATTCGCATTTATGGTCCGATTTAGCTGAAATTCGTAACATGTATTACTACCATGAAAAGAAATATTTTTGTAAAAAAAAATTCCGCTAGGTGGGGCTGAGATAGCGGTAATAAAAACTCAAAATCGTAATAATGGACCGATTTGGCTGATATTTTACGTGTGTGTTACTTAATTAATTTCTAAATGTTAAAAAAAAAATTGGACCCGCTAGGTGGCGCGTGAGTCGCTTTATTTGAGAATTACGAAGGTCTGTTTTCAGTGTCGATTAATTCGTTTTTCAACGAACTTCCCGTTGAGGTAGGATCTTGAATTTTTCATCACCGTTTAGTTTTCTGCCTCCACGCAAAATAACAAAAAAATAATTCCGATAGGTGGCGCACGAGTAGAGATATTCGAAAGTTTTCATTCCATGAAATTTTGCTTTTGATATTGTACTAACTTGCAGTTAAGATGGGATTTTGCAAATTTTAATCATCGTTCAGGCTTCGCTAACAGTAAATAAAAAAATTAGCTTAATTTCAAAAATCCCATTTATCGTTTAAAAAAAAAAAAAAAAAAAACTAATGGCGGCGATATACCAACAGGTTATCATAACCTCTAACGAGATTTTTAGCCGAGCTTCTCTTTCCAACTTGTGGTGTGTTGCTTTTGAGTTTTTCCTACAAGTTGGCGGGACCTACAATTTTTTGCCGACTCCGAACGGCACTTGCAAAGCAAATGAATTTTTTGCTGAGAAGCTTCTCATGGCAGAAATACACCCGGAGAGTTTGCCAAACTACTGCCGAGGGGCGACCCCGTTTAGAAAAATTCTTTTTCTAAATAATTTTTGATGTTACTTTTGTCGGGCATCGAACCGCCACGACTTGGTGTAGAAGGCCGAACACTTAACCGCTACACCACGGCGGCCGCCGTTTAGTTTAGTCTTTATTCCAATATCCCAAAAGTAACTTTATTAACCACGCGGCTTTATTGTAAAAGATTATATGGTTTCTGTTGCTGCTAGCAGCCGATTGATGTCGCTGCGACATTATTACCTCTTGTTGATAAACCGAAAGTAACTTTATTAACCACGCGGCTTTATTGTAAAAGATTCTATGGTTTCCGTTGCTGCTAGCAGCCGATTGATGTCGCTGCGACATTATTGCCTCTTGTTGATAAACCGAACTAAAAAGTAAAAAATAAAATTAAAGAAAAAAAAACTTTTTTAAAAATAAGCTTTTATTATTGGTTTTTAAAATTAACTAAAAAGTAAAAAATAAATTGACTGTAAAGGAATATAACACTTTATAAGTTCATTGTAACCTTTAAAGATAATTTGGCTTCTTCGTCTGCCACAAAATAATTCCATATTGTACATAATTATATATTTCTAACATTAAAACTTTACACCTAAATTATTAAATCTTCCAGTATATATCACATTCCTAAATTTATTAATAATAAAAGCGTGTTAAATTTCGATAGCAAGAAAAGAAGGTCCTGAATGTTCTTAATTATACCATCAAATAGAAAATAAGGTCCTAAATGTTCTTAATTATACCATCAAAATTTAACACGGTTTTATTATTAATAAAATTAGGAATGTGATATATACTGGAAGGTTTAATAATTTAGGTGTAAAGTTTTAATGTTAGAAATATGTATATAATTATGTACAATATGGAATTATTTTGTGGCAGACGAAGAAGCCAAATTATCTTTAAAGGTTACAATGAACTTATAAAGTGTTATATTCCTTTACAGTCAATTTATTTTTTACTTTTTAGTTAATTTTATAAACCAATAATAAAAGCTTATTTTTAAAAAAGTGTTTTTTTTCTTTAATTTTATTATGTGTGAGAATGCTTTTGATATCATATAGGTCTATACCAATTTTCAGGCCTCTACCTTGAACCCTTTCACAGATATTCTACTTGAAAAAATTAGTTTGCATGGGAGGTGCCACGCCCCCTTTTCTGATAACCCCACTTTTTATGTGTGAGAAGGCTTTTGATATCATATAGGTCTATACCAATTTTAAAGTCCCTACCTTGAACACTTTCACAGATATTCTGCTTCACAAATTTAGTTTGTATGGGAGGTGCCACGCCCCCTTTTCGGATAACCCAACTTTTTATGTGTAAGAATGCTTTTTATATTATATAGGTCTGTACCAATTTTTAGGTCTCTACCTTGAACCCTTTTACAGATATTCTGCTTCACAAATTTAGTTTGTATGGGAGGTGCCACGCCCCCTTTTCGGATAACCCCCTTTTAATGTGTGAGAATGCTTTTGACATTATATAGGTCTATACCAATTTTCCGGCCTCTACCTTGAACCCTTTTACAGATATTCTGCTTGAAAAATTTAGTTTGTATGGGAGGTGCCACGTCCCCTTTTCTGATAACCCTCTTTTTATGTGTGAGAATGCTTTTGATATATATAGGTAGGTTGAACACTTTCACAGATATTCTGCTTGAAAAGTTTAGTTTGTATGGGAGGTGCCACGCCCACTTTTCTGATAACCCCCCTTTTTATATGTGAGAATGCTTTTGATATCATATAGGTCTATACCAATTTTCAGGTCCCTAATTTGAAACCTTTCACAGATATTCTACTTGAAAAATTTAGTTTGTATGGGAGGTGCCACGCCCCCTTTTCTAATAACTCCCTTTTTTAGTTATAAACCTTCTCCACATGTGTCTTTTCAATGTGGCAAAGTTAGGTTAAAATCGGTTCAACCATTCTCCGTAAAGTTCATTACACGGCTAAATTTTTATATATATAGAAGATAGAAGAAGATAAGATACTTACAAAAAAGGCGCAAAACCCCGATTTTTGTGACCTTTGACCTTGAAATTTAATAGTTGCACACACCCTACCACATGTAGGTTTGAGATAACTTTTATGGTGTCAAAATAAAAGTATTTGCAGACTTACAGCTGGGTATATCGAATTCCGAGGTGAAATGCTAATTTGACTGGCCTGGCAGTTTTAAGAAAACTATTATTTAATGGTTCCTTCAATTTTTCATCTAAACTAGAAAAATTCCATATGCTAGATTAGATAGATAAATAGATCCACCTTGATGAGCAATTTGCAAAACGAAAAGTTTTAGACAACTTTTCAAATTAAATCTGAGTTAAAAAGATAACTCGGCGTCGTGCAAGCGGGCCTAAGCCGACGATATGTTTATAAAAAATTCAAATAAAATCAATCACATCGTAGTCTAATATTCTAGGGCGCTCGTTGTAGTTGAACCGATGATTTCGCATATTCTTTTGCTTTGATCCTCAAATCTACAAGGCTTATTTTTTTATTGTAAGCTGATGCTATTACCGCAAGATCGAATGGATTTGAACGCGCTGGACTCCAGTTTTTTTGCGAAGAGTTCTGATCGGCGCACTGAAAAAGAAATAAAAAATGTTACTCCGTTATTACATATGTTTACCCGTAATATTTGAGCAAACAATCAGCGCCGACATTTTTTTTAGAAAAAAAAACCACGTGTAGCCGGCACACGTGAAAGAAGTTAACGTCTTAAATTCAGAAATATGAACAAGGTGTATTCGAGAATGGTTTGGATTTACAATTTCTTACTTCCGTGGGTAAAATTATGTCTAAATTAACAGGGGCCAATACGAATGGGATATAGACGGAAAAGGGCGTGGTAGAAGGAAAAAGGGGAATAAAGAAAAAAAGGGAGGGAGATAGTGTGAAGGCGAAGAAAGATAGGAAGGATACTTGTAAAAGGGGGGACAGTGAGCTCACATTTCGACAGGACATCTGCCTCTACTACATATATAATATATAAGATTCAAATATTGCATTTGTGTATGTATGATTGACCGATCAATTGTAAATGCGAAAGTGTCATATGTAAATGAGATTAGGTACTTGCAAATGGGAAAGCGTCACATGAAAATGAGAAGACGTTACTTGTAATTGAGAATAGTCAGTTGTAAATGCGAATAGTCAATTGTAAATGCGAAAGAATCCATTGAAAATAAGATTAGGTACTTGTAAACAGGGTTCGTATTTGCACACACATCTGCAGCGCATTTGTGTAATTATTGCTCATACACACGTGCTATGTGCCTTCAGAAAAATTTTTTAGCACGCGGCACATGTGTGTGCTGTTTGGAAAAGAGCACACGCACGTGTGTGTGTCCATTTATACAAAATATTTAGGCGCAATACTCCTGTGCTGTGCATAGATTTTTTTTTACTGAGTGTGCAGTTTTTTGACTTCAAAGCAGCACATTTTTTTTGAATTTGTATTTAAATGTAACAAAAAAATTTTAAATAATTTAAAAAACTCCAATGAAAAGGCCCGTAATAGGGGTAAGTAGGTGGTTATTTAAGTCCGTGACCTTTAGAATCCCTATTTCAGATACTCCAGATTTTTCAAAAAGGAACTCAAAGGATTTGAGACGGGTACAAAATGGTCAACGGCCTCTTTGGAAGATATGTATGTCTCTCCACCTTTCCGCATGGTGTATAATGCTCAGTGTAATGTTCTTCGACTTTGTTGTTGTTGTTGTTGTTAACAGCAAAACACTCCCCGAAGGTTTTGGGGAGTGATGCCGAAGTTGACAGTCCTTGGCCGGATATGACCCCGGTACGCTGCGGTACTCCCTTGCGGTACTGCCCGACTGTCGTGGTAGCGATTTGGTATGACCAGTGGAACCTTCTAGGTCATGTCATCTCTCCATCC
>CAXKVI010000003.1:33342638-33385276 GCA_964058755.1 Campiglossa producta | reverse complement strand
AAGCAAGTTGATAGTTACTTGGGTTTGTTGTGCACTTTCATATAAAAACTAAGGAAGCAAATCCTTTTTATTTTTTGGGTCTAACAGTAAATTTTCCTTGTTGTTGTTCCAAAGGAGAATCACTCTTGCCAACAAATGTAAAAGTAGGCAATTGAGAAGTAAAGTCCTATCTCGACAGACAAAGATCACGCTATATAAGTCTCTCATCACACGAGTCCTAATGTACGGCTCGGAATCATGGACAGTGTCAAGAAAAGATGAGATGGCACTTGGAGTATTTGAGAAAAAATTTCTCCGGAAGATTTGTGGTCCTTCCCGTGTTGCCAACGGGAAGCATCGAAGGAAATTTAACGATGAGCTGTACGAGCTCTACGCAGAACTGACGAAAGTGTAGCGAATTGAAGCCCAAAGGCTCTGCTGGCTGGGTCATTTTATGCGAATGAACAAGGAAGCTCCAATACAGGTTTTCCAATCGACACCCGAATCGGCAGCAGAGGAAGGGGGAGGCATCGACTGTTTTGGAAACAACAAGTGGAGGATGACTTGAACTCCCTTCCTGATTTCAATTGAACAATGATGAAACCTGGTTGAATATACTTTTTAGATTCTCACCGATAGTGGGCTGCACTGGAGGAAAAATTCTCTTACACTACCATAACTTTCAGATATAGTATAAAAAGTCCTTACTTCTGCTGCAAAATGTTTTCTGGTTCGCCATCTGATGCTAGGCTGAAATCACATAATATTCCCTAGCTTTATCCCTGCAATAATTTTAAAATTATCTCAAATACTTCTCTTATAACAATAAGATAAATCAAGCATCTTTAAAAGTAACTTGGTTTTGTGAAATAATTCCATACATTTTTTGAAGAAATTCTAATAATTCTTGATTATCAAATGAGTTTTAATGGTTTTTGCATTACTAAGATATCGAAACTAAAAGAGAAACTTCGAGTGACGATTAGAAATTGATTTCTAATGAGTTTTTGTAAAATAACCAAGTATTTGTTGTAAAATTTTCAGTAACTCAAAAAAGAACACGAGTTACTTGGTTTTGTTGTGAACTAAATTCTTGATTTCAGTGCATTTTAAGTTACTTGGTTTTATAATTTTTTTAGTTTAAGGTACTTAGAAACAAGATAGGAAGAAACGGATCGATATCCCTGATAGATTTTTTAACGGGATTCTGAAAATTCACGATGATGTCACGGGAGAACTGCATTCAGATCTTTTATGATCCCTCTAGATCTTTTATGATCCCATTTTGGCCAGGTTTGTTTGGATGTCCGGCACCCTGTCTCGACGTGTACTGTTTGTCGGCAAAGATTATACACGCTCGCGTCATCGGTCAAATGCAATAACTGCTTAGGCCAATGCCACGTACATCTATGCTCTGGGCTCGCTAACAGGAATCTTTGGACGGATGCGTTCATCGCACCATGCTGTAACACGCCTCAAACTACGACGCCAGCCAACCCGGTTACACCAGGTCCACAGCTAACTAGGCTGAGGCACAGCCTTGGTCTTCGCCTACCAACACCTGGGCGAACACATCCGTCTCTCACGCCTTTGGTTAACTCGACATCGACCCCACCGGCGCACTTCCAAATCTTACAGCACAACTGTAACGGATTAACTGGTAAGATCGCAGAGATAACTAATTTGATGACGCAATATGACATAAAACTTGCCGCAATCCAAGAAACCAAGCTCAGTCCAAGGTCGGACCTCATTACCTATGGCGGATATAACATTCACCGGAAAGACCGTCATAGAGTAACAGGAGGTCTGGGAGGTGGTCTAGCGTTCATAACGCACAACTCTGTACAGTATCATCTATTTGATACCGACATCGAAGGAACGGATGATATCTTAGAAAGCCAAGGTATTACCATCCGTACAGGAGATGTCGATCTGCAAATCATTAACATCTACATACCCCCTGTCTCAAGTTGCCCCACCGGTTATCACCCCGACATTAGCTTGCTATTACGAGGAGATAACCGCGTGATCCTGGGCGACTTCAATGCGCACCACGACATGTGGCACTCAAACTTGCCAGCAGACAGTAGGGGGCATGTACTCGCAGAACAAATTGATGATACGGCTTTCTGTACATTGAACGGAGACGCCCCAACGAGAGTATCGGGTAACTGCTATAGTTCGCCAGATATTTCTATCGTAAGTGCAGGACTATTGAACAACACCAATTGGCGACCCATACTCACGTTGGCGTCTGACCATCTCCCAATAGTCATTACCATCGAACGACCGACGGACTTTATAACACCTGAGCATGGTACATACATCAACTTTACCAAGGCGGACTGGGACAGTTTTCAGACATATACGGACGAATCCTTGGCTGCTCTATCCATTCCTACAGACGCACGCAAAGGCGAACGAGACTTCCGCAACATCATTGACTTGGCCTCTAGACGCTTCATTCCTGCGGGTCGAATATCCCGAATAAGACCAAATTTCCCCGCGGAGGCAGCGGCCATGGCTAGAGAAAGAGATGAAGTGCGAAGTCTCAATCCCGCAGACCCCCGTATAAGGGATCTCAACGCGGAAATTCGTAGGTTGGTCGATAAACACAAACTGGCCAAATGGAAACAACACCTAGAGCAATGCAACCTCTCTGACGGTGTTGGCAAATTATGGACTACGGTCAAAGCTCTATCTAATCCAACACAACACAAGGATAAAGTAGATATTACTTTCGGTGACAGGGTGAAGAAGGACCCTAGGGGATGTGCGAACTCCTTCTGTAGACAATTTGTGCTACATTCCCCACCCGATAGAGCTAAACGTAGAACCATGCGACAGGCGCGTAAATACAAAAACCAAAACACGCCCATTGTCATCACTGCCTCAGAGGTCAAGGAAGCCATCAGACAGGCTAAGCCCTCAAAATCCATCGGCCCCGACGGCATTGCCATGAAGATGCTGAAACATCTAGGCCAGGAGGGACACAAATACTTAGCGGCTCTATTCAATCTTTCACTGAACACTTTCGTCATTCCTGAAATATGGAAAAAGGCGAGAGTGGTTCCATTATTAAAACCTAGAAAGCCGGCAAACATAGGCGATTCATATCGCCCTATATCACTTTTGTCGCCGGTAGTGAAGACGCTAGAGTCCATTTTGCTCCCGTATTACACCGCAAATCTGCACCTGGCTAATCATCAACATGGCTTCCGTAAGCTGCACAGCACCACCACCGCACTCAATGCCATTACAACGCAAATAAATAGCGGTCTAAATCAAAACCAACCAAATCACAGGACTGTGTTAGTGGCACTTGACTTGTCGAAAGCTTTTGACACAGTCAACCATGCCACTCTCATTCAAGATCTATTAGAAACACAAATACCTGATGGGTTAAAGAGATGGACCGCTAATTACTTGAATGGGCGGCAGGCGTCGGTCAACTTTAGAAACGCAACATCAAAACCAAGACGAATTAGACAGGGGGTGCCACAGGGTGGTGTCCTATCCCCGACACTGTTTAATTTCTATCTATCGAAGATGCCCCCACCACCAGAGGGTGTCTCCGTCGTTTCTTATGCTGACGACTGTACAATAATGGCGACGGGGAAGGGCCCCTATACTGATGAACTCTGTAATAAAATCAACGGTTACCTCTGCGACCTTTCCAGGTTCTTCACAGAGCGAGATCTGACGATATCTCCGACTAAATCAACGGCGACGCTTTTTACGACGTGGACGCACCAGGTGAGAAATGAATTAGACATTTTCGTTGACGGCACTAAGCTACCAACTGTCAGCCACCCAAAGTTATTAGGGATGACATTGGATAATACTTTCTCATTTGCTGGTCATGTGTCTGCAATGGTCTCAAAGGTACGTGGTCGCAACAAGATCCTCAAGTCACTTGCCGGCAGTACTTGGGGAAAAGACAAAGAAACGTTGCTGACTACATATAAGGCCATTGGCCGCCCAGTCTTTGACTATGCTGCACCCATATGGTCGCCTAATGTACATAACACCAACTGGACGAAGTTACAAGTCTGCCAAAATACTGCCATCAGAACTGCTACGGGATGTCTCCTCATGTCTTCCGAGCCTCACCTTCATCAGGAGGCAAAACTGCTCAATGTAAAAGAGCATGCGGAAATGCTGAGCAGGCAATTCCTTCTGAACTGCCACAAGCCAGCACATCCAAACCGTCATCTTTTGGACATAGATCCGCCCCCGAGAGACTTAAGGAGACATCTCCGTAAGCATTATGATGAGATCCGGCATCATATTACCTTGCCGTTTCATCTGCAGAATCATAAGCGGGCTCTAACCGACATCCACACCGAGTCGGTAGACACTTTTGTCGGATCTCTACCTGTGAATCCCGTTCTGAACAGTCCTCCACCGGATATTGCTGAAGAAGAACGCACCTTACCAAGGGAGACAAGAGTGACCTTGGCACAGCTTAGGTCTGGATATAGTGTAAGGTTGAACTCCTACTTATCCAGACTTAATGATACAATCTTAAATACATGCCCTGCATGTGGTAGGAACCCCCCATGATACTCTACATCTCTTCAATTGTTCATCTGAACCTACTCTTCTAACCCCTCTGTCCCTCTGGACAAACCCTGTTGAAACTGCACGTTTCCTTGGACTCCCCTTAGAAGAGCTTGATGAAGATCTTCGGAATGATCATACACTCTAGACAGGGCAATGCATTGTTAACAACAACAACAACAACATTTGCGCAATTGATTTTAAATTTAGAATCGAATTAAATTGTTTTCGAGGGTGGTAGTGCACTACTTAATTACGGTTATTAAACGGGTATTATCTGCGCAATTGATTTTAAATTTAGAATCGAATTAAATTGTTTTCGAGGGTGGTAGTGCTAACTTCACCGTCAAGTTAGCATTACTAGGGGTTATTCTTAAAAAATATCGAGAAAAAAAATTTTTCGATTTTTTTCATTAGCACTACTTAATTGCGGTTATTAAACGGGACTAAACTAAATTGTTTTCGAGGGTGGTAGTGCTAACTTGACTGTCAAGTTAGCATTACTAGGGGTTATTTTTAAAAAATCAAAAACGGTAGTTTTTGGATTTCACGGTGTGTTTACGGTTAAAAAGCAGCAACTAACTGCGGAATTTTTTTTTTCGTTCCGATACTTCCTTTTCCTTAATCGTGTGTTGGTAATTTCTACTACTATTTTTTTTTTCTTAATACAATTTCGATTTTTTTCATTAGCACTACTTAATTACGGTTATTAAACGGTAATTATATGCGAAATTGATTTTAATTTTAGAGTCGAACTAAATTGTTTTCGAGGGTGGTAGTGCTAACTTGACCGTCAAGTTAGCATTACTAGGGGTTACTTTAAAAAAAAAAAATCGAGAAAATTTTTTTCGATTTTTTTCATTAGCACTACTTAATTACGGTTATTAAACGGGAATTATCTGCGCAATTGATTTTAATTTTAGAATCGAATTAAATTGTTTTCGAGGGTGGTAGTGCTAACTTGACTGTCAAGTTAGCATTACTAGGGGTTATTTTTAAAAAATGAAAAACGGTAATTTTCCCTCCCAGTTGGTGCACCCTGGGTAACGCTAAATGACCTACATAGCCTACACGGCTAGTTTCTTGTATTGCCGGTTCTACGAGAACGGTACCAGTACTTGCGCTGTACCATCGTGCCGAAACGACCCGGGTCGTTTTCTTATATCGACCCGGCCAAGAGCAATACACTAGGGTTGACCCTGTCTGACATTTAGGCAGGGCTACAGCTCGCTACAACAACAACAACAATCGACTCTGGAAGTTTGAATGCGTCGAACGTGAGAAGGATAACACCAACGGGAGTTGGTCTGCCTTCTATAATTTTGGTGAACTTGAAAACGCCGACAACGCCCTCTGATGCTAATTCTTTAACGATTTCTTCGTCTGGGAGTGAAATCAAGAAGGGGGCAAATATGGTACCTTTTACAAAGTTTAGATTTTCGTGGTATTTGCACTGGATCTCACATATTCCCGGAAGCTATTTGCAGGCGATGAATTTTTCTGCAGACGCCTTGTTCTTGACAAGAAGAAGAAGGTTACCGTCTCTGAGCTCAAGATTTGTTCAATTTCCTTACAAATTATGTTTAGAGATCTTTGAACAGCGAAACAAGAGTAACTTGTCAAAGGTTTATTTTTGTTCACTGCTGCAGCAACAACGTATTTTGGACTAGAAGCTGGAGTTCTTAAATCTGGTAGATTTGGAAACACTTCCCTAGTTATTGGCGGTTTTTTTTTACGCTTAGGGCTGGATGCAAGCGAGGAGAATCTATTGTCTCCTGCATTGTAGCCACTAATGGCCATGGTATGGCAAGAATTAATTAGCACCAAAAAATCAGGCAAGTGGTTTATTTGCCAAACAGGTGGAGAAAAACAATGTAAGGCAAGGGTGTAGTTGTTGGTATACAACGGTACCGCAAAGAATACACAGAAAGATCGAATGAAAGCAACCGTTCGCAACGAAAGTTAGTCGATGACTGTTCAAATTTTTTTATAAAGGACGTACCTCAGCGAAATTATTATGAAGGCCGTATCTCAGGATCTTGTTTAGCCGTTTGGCCAGCCATCGCCTTGATACGAAAGCATTTCATAAAATCGATTTATTTTTTAAAATACTCCGTATGAAATTATTTCTGGCTGTATAATTTTTCTATTGTAAAGTGAATTAACTCAAAATGAAAAAAATAAAGCTTACATTCAGTATTTTTTTCAAAGTAAGATGAAAATATTTTTTAGTAATCTGCTAGTTTAATAATTAAAGCATCATCGCGAATAACGTTCTAAGTTACAAAATCAGAATTTGCCAGGAGAGCAAAAAAAAAAAAACGCTAGTCATATTTTTAGAATTAATTGCTTTCATCTGTCTCCTTAACTTTTTCTTTTATATCTTTCTTATTATCAGTTTCACACCTTCCTTATGATCTTCCAGTGCCCTTATGAATCACTTTTGATGCTTCTATGCAAAAAGGCATATGCTATTTTTAAATGCATTTTTAGAGTTTTGGTGTGTCAAATTTTAGAAAATTTATCTGGACAATGCAAGAGAGCAAAAAAAAATGACACTTAGAACGTTACTCGTGATGATGCTTCAATTGTAGTTTCCCGTCATAGCTTCCAAATTGACGTAAATCTCCAGCTGCTATATTAATTATGGTTAAAATCAAACCATCTAAAATGACAAAACTTTATTTTCGTTTTCCCAAAAAATTTAAATTTTGAAATACATCTCTTTACTTTGGAACGAGCGATATGATTATAACTAGGACACATTTGCCTCCAAATAAAGAATACCTGAATGTTGTTACCTTTTTCCTTGCCTTGTCTCAAAATTCCCGGCAGTTATGAGTTGATTAAAACGCTGGTAAGTGGTAGTCAGAGGGCTTTTTAGCAATTCCTACGGGACTCCCGAATTTCTTATCGACTTTATTGAATGTCCGTCGGAATAGCTGAAAGACCCCAGAAACTTGCCCTACATGCGTGGTCTTCTGCACATGACTTTAAAACATCCCCGAAAAAAATACCTATCAAATTATGATCATAAAACATTATGAAATATGATCAATGTATGATTCCAAAAAGTATTCAAAAACGAAATTGGAATTACATATATTCAAAATAGGTAACGTGAAGGAACCTAATTCTATCATAAAATGATTACAAAGCTATCATAAAATGTTCCCGAAAATTAATCGAAACTGATTATATTTATACATCATAAATGAGTATTTATGAATAACATTTAGGGTACCTTTTTCTCTCGACAATACGATTATATTCGAATAAAAAATGTAATCGAATTTGATCGTTTTTAATAATCTGTAGAATGATATTTGAATATTTTTTGTTCAAAATTTTGGTATTTGTTTCCTTTAGCACCCAACTGCTAACGAATTAACTAAAATTATGGGGGAGGGCTCAAAAGACGGGTTTAGGCCCTCCTGCTTTCCTGAAGAGGATTTTACAATCAAAGCTGCAAGTTTTCATGTGGTTGTTGTAATTACATTAGGCTATACCTAAAAACGTGCAAAAAATGCGTACCGTGGCGAAAGTCACGGTTATGGCAACCACCTGGACATGGCGTAGCCCAGGATTATTTATCATAAGCTTCCGGATTCGTGAACCTGACACCAAACCCCGTCTTTTGAGCTATCTCCAATAATTTTAGCTAATTTATTAGCAGTTGACCCCTAAGGAAACTAATATAACTAGTATTTCTGCGCAGAACACTTTTTAGCATATTTTTAGGGACAGCCTAATGTGAATACAACCACATGAAAGTTTGCAACTTTGATTGCAAATAACTCGCAAACCACTGAAGATAATAGTATTTGGATTCGGTAATTGTCTACTTTAGCTGTCAACTGCTAATAAATTAAGTAAAATTATGGGAGGGGGTTTAAAAACGCAGTTTGGCCTCAGGATCACGAATCCGGAAGCGCTTTTTTAATATTTTGCTTCTTTGAAGAGATATCGCACCCTAAATAAAAAACCGTCACAACTCAACATTTTTAATAAAAAGTAATACAGCCAGTACATTTTTTTCTTTTTGACTATTATCGTTATTCATTAGAAAGCACAGTAATGCCAAAGAGAATATATCAACAAGAGCCACCACTCGTTATGAAAGCAACGAACAAGATGGATGCCGTTTTCTTTCAGGGTTTCGGTAATTTCGATATAAATATGTTATTGTCTAATCAAAACAAAATGTGTAAAAGAAAATAGACGAGAACTGAAATAACACAAGAGTCGAAACAAAAATTTACCAGCTGTCGAATTCACAAAACTGAGGAAAACAAAATTACTGAAACCCTGAAAGAAAACGGCATACATCTTTTTCCTTGCCTTTATAACGAGTGACGGCTCTTGTTGATATATTCTCTTTGGTAATGCCAAGTTTTTAAAAATCAAATTACTTTTGTGCGATCTAGAAGCAATTAACTGAAAGCAAAGAGAATATATCAACAAGAGCCACCACTCGTTATGAAAGCAACGAACAAGATGGATGCCGTTTTCTTTCAGGGTTTCGGTAATTTCGATATAAATATGTTATTGTCTAATCAAAACAAAATGTGTAAAAGAAAATAGACGAGAACTGAAATAACACAAGAGTCGAAACAAAAATTTACCAGCTGTCGAATTCACAAAACTGAGGAAAACAAAATTACTGAAACCCTGAAAGAAAACGGCATCCATCTTTTTCCTTGCCTTTATAACGAGTGACGGCTCTTGTTGATATATTCTCTTTGCTTTAAGTTACTCTGATTTTTAGTTGTGACAAAGAGAATATATCAACAAGAGCCGTCACTCGTTATAAAGGCAAGGAAAAAGACGGATGCCGTTTTCTTTCAGGGTTTCAGTAATTTTGTTTTCCTCAGTTTTGTGAATTCGACAGCTGGTAAATTTTTGTTTCGACTCTTGTGTTATTTCAGTTCTCGTCTATTTTCTTTTACACATTTTGTTTTGATTAGACAATAACATATTTATATCGAAATTACCGAAACCCTGAAAGAAAACGGCATACATCTTGTTCGTTGCTTCCATAACGAGTGGTGGCTCTTGTTGATACATTCTCTTTGGTTGTGACTCTTTTTGATTTAGTGTGCGATATGTGCAATCAAAGTTGCAAGTTTTTATGTGGTTGTTGTAATTACATTAAACTGTGGGAAAGCTGCGGTTCAGGCAACGACCCGGACTTGGCATGACGTAGCCCAGAGTTATATTAGCATAAGTGCAGAATACATACATGGATCGATAGCAGTATTTGGGAAAAGTTGAAACGTATACTTTTTTTTGGTGCAAATAAAAACTTTAGGGATTAAAGGGCAATTTTTTTTTATATCGAAATATCTTTCAAACTACTTATCGGATTAGAAAATGTTAAATACCAATAATTATGTAATATAAATACCTATCATTTGATGTATAACCCTCCCACCTTTATGTAAAATTTTTATATGAAAACTATGTTTTTTTTTTTAATATAGACAATGCAATAAGCAATTGTGTATTTCCATTATAAAAAGTTAAAACACTAATCGGCTCAGCGTTAATTTTTTTGGAGTAAAAAACAAGGACTAAAAGTGGTTTAGAAAGGTGTTCTGCACATAAATACCATGGATCCCGCCAAAACAGGGCGTACCGTGACACGTTGCCACAAATCAGGCAACCACCCGGAATTTTCATGGCGTAGACCAGGGTTGTTGTTGTTATTATTTATAATAAGCGCGGCCGAAGGCCTCAAATTCTGGAAGGTGTTCTGCACATAAATATCATGGATCCCGCCCATAGAGTGCGTACCGTGGCACGTTGCCACCCTTCAGGCAACCACCCGGAGTAGCATGGCGTAGCCCAGGGTAATTTATGATAAGCGCTGCCGAAGGCCTCCGCTGAAACGACCCGGGCTGTTTTCTTATATCGACCCGGCCAAGAGCAATACACTCGGGGTGACCCTGTCTGACATATGGGCAGGGCTACGCCTCGCTACAACAACAACAACAACAACAACAACAAGGCCTCCAACTCAGGAAGGTGTTCTGCACATAAATACCATGGATCCCGCCCATAGAGTGCGTATCGTGGCATGCTTCCACCGTTCAGGCTATTGCAGATGTCTACGCGCAATTGTAAAAACTGGAGCTTATATAAAAGGTCTTTATTGTAACAGGAATATCTTACAGAATGAAAAAATATTTTATGTAGATATCTAAGGCAACTCAACAAAATCAATTAGTTATTAGAATTGTAACTTACAGTAAAAATATTCCAAAGTATTAAACAGTATTAAATTGATATCTTTAACACCCTTCCTCAATTTAATAGTACTCCAGCGGTTGAACGTAAAATACTTAATTTTGCTGCTGCCAAAGGTTTTGTGAGCATATCAGCTACCATTTTCTCAGTATTAGCATCTTGCACATCTGTTACTTCAACTGTGCCTTCTGAATCACTCTCAAAATCTATATTTTCATCTAAACTTCGAAAGGAAGTTTCATCTTCTGATTGAATATCTGGTACTTGGTTTCTATCTTTTCTACACTCTTCGACCTTTCGATTTGAAGGACTTAGAATGCCAACAGGTACTTCTTCACAATCGTTTGAAGGAACCTTCAACGCATCTGAGTTTTCGCATTTATCTTCTAGAAATTTCACATCTCTACTTATTGTTATTTTCTTTGTTTTAACATCTACCAATCTGTACCCCTTCGCATGGTCATCATACCCCACAAATGTGAGTAAATTGGATCTATGGTCCCATTTCCTTCGTTTCTCATTCGGGACTAAAACATATGCTCTCGAACCAAAAACCTGCAAATGTTTAATACTAGGGATTCTACCCTCCTAACGTTCATAAGGCGTGCATTTTGTGGCACTTGTTACTAAACGATTTTGCAAATAGTTCGCAGTGTTTACTGCTTCACCCCAAAACATGTTTGATAAGTTCGCTTCAATAAGCGTACACTTTGCCATTTCAACCAATGTTCTGTTTTTTCTCTCAGCAACACCATTTTGTTGTGGGGAGTAGGGTACTGTATATTGACGCTGAATACCTTTCGAATCTAAAAATTTCTCTACAACGTTCGACCGAAATTCACCTCCATTATCTGATCTGATATACTTAGGATACCTCGAGAATTTGTTCATTACTGATTCCAAATATATTTTTAATGAATCAAATACCTCTGACTTATGATTGAGTAAATAAACAACAGTGTACCGACTGTAGTCGTCAATGAATTCAAAAAATATCTCTTTTGTATTTTGTATATAAGCATGCATCTGCTTTACTCTGACTGAATCCTCCTGATAACAGTACTTCGTGTAATGTTTTATTCCAAACATTTGCCGCTTGTTTGAGTCCATATAAACTTTTATTTAGTTTACATACTAAATTATTACTACCCTCTTTCGAAAAACCGGGTGGTTGCTGCATAAAAATTGTTTCCTCTAAAACTCCGTTTAAAAATGCTGACTTGACGTTAATATGTACCACAGACATTCGTTTAATACCAGCAACGCTCAATAATGTCCTAAATGTTGTCTGCATAACAGCAGGTGCAAAAACCTCGTCATAATCATAGCCATATTTTTGACTAAATCCCCTTGCCACAAGACGAGCTTTGTAACGACTAATTTTTCCATTTTCATCTCGTTTAATTTTGTAAGTCCACTTGCAGCTAACGATATTTGCTTTTGGAGGAGGTACTACCAATTCCCATGTGTTTAACGACATAAGAGATGAATACTCTTCCCTCATTGCTTTAACCCACTCTTCGCGTTGCAATGACTTCAAGGCATCCTTATAAGTTTTAGGTTCAATTATAATATCACTAACATTGCAAATGAAACGCTCTGGGATTTTTCCTTTAGTTGATCTTGATGACCTGCGTAATGGTCTTACGATTTCTTGTACACTCGGTGTACTATCTATTTGAACTAAAGATTCATAATCGTTACTAATCTTCTTTCACGCAATCGCCACCATTTCGCCGCAAACATTCCTCAATTAGGCTTGATTCAACAACTTTTAGTGTTAGTTCTTCCATTTTACGAGCCTCCAAAGCAGTTACCAGGGTATCAAAGGATGATGGTAAGCTACTTAGTAACATAGCCACCAACCATCGTTCAGAAAATGTTTCTCCCAATGCTTCAAGCTTCTCGAACAAGATTTTCATCTCCATGATATGTTCATTTATTTTTATACCCGCTGAGAACTTCATTCCACAAATCTTCCGCATTATTCGCACACTACTTCCAAGCGTGTCCTTCTCATGCTGATTTCGTAAGATTTCCCAAGCCTCTCTTGATCAGCAGCAACTGACTATCATCGATACTTAAACCAATAGTCACAATCGCCTAATCATTTAATTGATTCCAAGCTGCATCAGGTTCTTTTGGCGTTGGCTCCACAATACATTTCCACGTCCCTTCCCTTCGCAAGATCAACTCCAATTTAAATTTCCATAAATGGTAGTTGTCTGCATTCAGCTTCACGAAAGATCCTTTTAAAAAGTCCTTAGAGCAATGGCCCATAACCTATTGCAGATGTCTACGCGCAATTGTAAAAACTGGACCTTATATAAAAGGTCTTTATTGTAACAGGAATATCTTACAGAATGAAAAAATATTTTATGTAGATATCTAAGGCAACTCAACAAAATCAATTAGTTATTAGAATTGTAAGTTACAGTAAAAATATTCCAAAGTATTAAACAGTATTAAATTGATATCTTTAACACAGGCAACCACCCGGAGTGGGCATAGCGTAACCCAGGGTTATTTATTATGGTTCACATAAACACACTAATGGCGGCGATATACCAACAGGTTATCATAACCTCTAACGAGCTTCTCTTTCCAACTTGTGGTGTGTTGCTTTTTGAGTTTTTCCTACAAGTTGGCGGGACCTACAGTTTTTTGCCGACTCCGAACGGCACTTGCAAAGCAAATGAATTTTTTGCTGAGAAGCTTCTCATGGGAGAAATACACCCGGAGAGTTTGCCAAACTACTGCCGAGGGGCGACCCCGTTTTAGAAAAACTCTTTTTCTAAATAATTTTTGGTGTTACTTTTGCCGGGCATCGAACCGCCACGACTTGGTGTAGAAGGCCGAACACTTAACCGCTACACCACGGCGGCCGCCGTTCACATAACTTTTAATAATCGTAAGATGGCCATTCTAAAAGAAAATTAAGTATTTGATCGTTTTAGGAAGAAATTTACTTTTTTGCTCGTTTCTAGTACATAGTGTGTCAAAGGGTTAATAAAGTATACATTGAATAAAAGGTATTTTGAAGAGCAAATTTAGGAACCAAAACTTTTGAAAATCCGTTTACCAGTTGCAAAATATTTTAAATTGAAAAAAAATATTTTTTGACATTTGACCTTGAATATCTTTTTAACCCTTCTAGTGCAGCAAAAAAGAAAATTACCGTTAAATTCAGCGTAAAACCCTCTTTCAAACCCAACTTTTTTTTTTGGACAAATGTATGTTAGACAGGGTCACAAATGTATGTATTCTGCACTTGTTCCTTCGGTTGTTTGACTATAACATTTCATTGAAACAAAAAATTAAAAAATTGATTCCGGATTCGCGATCCTGCAAACCCCGTTGTTGTTGTCTTTCGAGCCAGCTTCCATAAATTTAGCTATTTTATTAGCAGTTGACAGCTAAAGTAGACAATTACCTCGGATTCACATTGCTGGCACCGATACACATCTTTTGCTACATTTCCCAACATTTTCCGACGTTTTTCGAGTTGATACCTAAAGTATACAATTACCTTTTATATTAGCTCGACCGAAGGCCGCTAACTCGGAAAGGTGTTCTGCACAGAAAAAGTATAGATTACACCCCGTTTCGGACCAATTTTTTGTAATTAATTGGTTTTTTGAAAATAACTTTTCACAGGTATATTTTTATCTTCAGCTTTCGGATTATCGATACTGGTGTCAAAAGGCGTCTTTTGATACAAACATCGATAATTTATAAATAGGATCAGTACGTATTAACCATTGAACCGTCTTGTAAAATGGTACTATTTTTAGCAGTCGAGTGCTAAAGGAAACAAATACCAAATTAATATTTGCGAAACTGTTCCATTCGCGGTTAGCATTTTCGTTTCAACTAAAACCAAAAATTTTCACAATAGGACTACCTAAATTTTACCTTCGCAAATACAAAAGATACTAAACTAGTATGTTTTTATTATACTTAAATACATTAAACATGGTAATTATAAAATTTGAACTAATTATTTAACAATATTCCTCGAAAAATTCAATACTTGCAACTCACAATTTTATTATATATACACCAGATTTCCTAGACTACACACTTCCCATAATTTGCAAATGGCGACTTGTTCACGAACATTACAAAAATATTGTTCAGACAGCGAAGAGGTATGTTCCTTTAGTTGTCCGACCGTTAAAATGATGTCGGATGCAAAAAGCGCTGGCAGCCCTGCTAACCATCTTCGGATAAAAAATTCGGAAATTACTGGGCGCCTTTCCCAAAAAGCAGGATAAAAAATCGAGTAATTTTGATCAGCGAGGAGGCTTTTCTATCCAATTTCAGTCGAGGCAGCTTTGGTAGGGAATTTCATTGTTTACCCTACAAGACAGATGACAATCATTTGATACAACATTTGATTGTCATTGCTGTCAGCTAAACGATCATCGCTTCAATCATTTCACACGAGCAATAAGAAAAAGTTGATGTCAACAACTGTGTCCGTGTGAGTTTTTGTCTCCCTCTAACACATTACTAATTTCAATTAAGCATATATCTGTCTCACTCTATTTTTGGATCATGATGACATCAGAATGATGTCATAATGATAACACAACTGACAACTGTCACACCTGCCAAAACTGATAAGAAAATGACTTTGAATTTTTTTTTTTTAAATATTTATTTCTAAAAATCATAGCAATTTTACAAAAATATTCACTGTAAATTTTATACATATATGCAATAATTGAAATGCCTTTTAATGAATGATCTCAAAATGTAGTTATTACGGGGTTTCTCTTCGCTCTTGTGTTGCATTGTGGGTTTAGGTCAGTGGTCGGCACGAAGAGAGCGCTCCTTATTGTAAACCATTGTATTGTCGTCCCACTGGACAGTAATTTACGGCCTACAGTTTAGTCTCACATGCCCTATCTTGACGGCACGTTCTCCAATCACTTTCTTAAAATCCTTTTCTGCGCCCATTTTCTCTTCACTGAAATGCGAGTGTGCTGCTCAAAACACAAAAAGTATAATTCGAGTTTCGGTCCCAGCCTATTTACAGCTCCTTCGCGAAGAGCACCTAAAACATGAAACTTTAAAAATGTCTCTTGCTAATTTATTGTACTTATCTTCTTTTTTATTTGCTGCCAAACTTTTCTTTTTTGAATTTATTTTGAATATAATGAGCACCGAACTAAAATTTTTCTAAGTTTTGAAAAGAAATGAAAATGCATCACTTGTTATAATCATTTTATGATCACGTGACAGTCAGCTATGACAATTAATGACAATTGTCAGTGTTTTTGTCAAAACGTCATCAGCATTGAGAATTTAGAGTGTGAGTGTGTTAGTAAAAATATCAGCCCGTCTTGTAGGGCTATTCATTTCCTTGTCAGCTGATCGCAGATGTCAGATGATTGGTTTACTTCGGTTGCCATTACAATATACAAAGAAACTTGCTGAAACCAAGAACTAAATTCTCAAATTGTAGGGTACGGTGAATTTATTGCAAATTTGTGACGCGCCCATTCCTCGCGTTTGTATAGAGGAAACTTGCCCACCAATTCATCCAGCAGGCTCGGGTTAGCAAGGTGTGGAACAGCTCCAGCATTTTCTAAAAATGCCACTAGATTCGTTACCATGGAACTGAAATTGGCGATTTCATTTATTCTTCCAGGAGTTATGGGTGGAAAAAGTCTCGCTTTAGCGAGCTGACTGCGTATAAGTACCTCTGGCCGTCCAAAATGGAATTCCAAGGATGACATGACTGCATCCACACTTGCTGGATGTATTAACAAGGATTCAACTTTGCTACGGGTCTCACCTTTAAGTACTTTTTGTAGCCGAAGTAAATTTTCAACGTTCGTATATGAAAATAAACGTGTTGTCTCCTTATAGGCTACAACGAACATAGGCCACTCTTCTGGAGAGCCTGAAAAATGTGGCAAATCCTGAAGCTTTCGTACGGAAGGCTGGCTGTATGGTTGCACATACATTTGAGCATTGCTGGCTTGTGTCGGTGACAAGGTGGGAACATTAAAGGCATTGCCTACTGAAGGGTTGGCATAAGTGCAATTTATGTTTGGTAAATCAATAGTGGAATGGTTTACTATGGTACGACCTACTTGAGAAGCAATGGATGGCATGCTCCTGGCTGGCTGAGAAGACACATTTAGACCATAGGTAAGCGATGGTTGAAGATTTCGAGATGAAAATGCGTCGGCGTATATTATAGCATTTGCGTTATTATAATCAGGAGTGCTAGCAAAACTTGTATGCGTTATGTGGGGTATAGTACAATTTGCGGCGGTAGGTGTATATGCATACATCAAAGGGGCAGGTATAGAAGCACCGGGTTGCGTGCTGCTAACTGGCTGGTGAGACGCATTCAGATTACAGGTAAGCGATTCTTCAGGATGGCGGGGTGAAAATGCGTCGGCGTAGGTTATGGGCTTATAATGAGTGTTCAGAAAACTTGTACGTGGTTCGGTAAAATTGGTGGCGGTAGATGTGCATGCGTACATCAATGGGCCAGGCGTAGCACCACTAACGTGGCCAGAGTCGGCAAATGACTCAGGTTTTGCGCTTTGCACATGGCTAGCGGCGGCTGTCGATTCAAGTGTCTTTTTGAGACATAACCTCTCTTTTTCTGGGGCTTCTAATGAATTTTGCAACTTAGGTATTTTTTGTTGGAGTTCTGCGAGGGCTGTTTCATTTGCATTCATCGTAGAATCACCTTCGTCTTCACTGGCTGAATCTTCTCTAGAACTCGTCATATTCGAAATTGTGGTATTCTTTAACTTTCTGTTCCTTAAGTTGTAGCGTTGCATACATATACTCAAGATGGCGGCGTTTCACAGCAGATAGTTAATTGAATAAATATTAAAATGTTATTTGCGGCGGCAAAGTATACGTGCGCGAATATATTAAAAACTCAATTAATTTCAAAGTATAGTTTGCATCGATTTTTATACGTTTTATTATGAGTTTTAATATCTTTAAAAGAACATATTGATTTAATTATAGAAAATAATAATTGGCATTTTAATTCACTTACTTATTCGTGCTTCCTCGGCATTCGTTCGTAAAAGAGTGAAGCCAGAAGAAGCCGTTAGAAAAAATTGTGTCATAAATTCAAGAGTAATTGAACAGAGTTGCATAGAAATGCAGTAAATCAAAGTTATTAAAAGTATTAAATCTTAAGCTAAGTTCACACGCCTACGACACATATGCATACACATTCGAGGGTTTAATCTTCGATATATATATATGCAAATTTAGCCATGTCATTTGCCGCCAAAACCACACATTTGCCATCAAAATCATATCGCCGTCGTGTTATACTTTGCCAATAGTCGTCAGCCCATTTGCAGAAACTTGACAGTTCGGCTGTTGAGAAACACATATTTACATCTTGAGCTACATAGATTTTTGAAAACAAATTAATATTTGCCCGTCGTAATTTTTTGCGCTATATGGTCTCATTCCGACAAACTACCCTGCAAACCAGATACCGGCTAGCAACCAAGTTAAATAGTTGGTTTCATTAATTTTTCATACGGTTACCGAAGTAGCTAATTTTGTTCAGGGCGTGTGAAAATTTTAACCATATATATACTTTGCCTCTCCCTTGCACTTGTTGAATTTTCCATTTGCTATAAAGTATACCTGCACTCTTCAAAATAAAAAAATTTCCCTTTCAAACTCTGACTAATGTTTTGGTTAAAATGTAGTTAACAGTCATTTGTTAAAGTCGTCAATGTTTTGGCTAACATGTTGTTAATAGTAGTTGTTGATATGGTTATCGAAGCTGCTAACATGTGGCTAACATTATGTTATGAAACAGTAAATGTTTTGGTTAACAAGCTGTTAAAATTATTCTTTGAATAAGCAAAGAGAATATATCAACAAGAGCCGTCACTCGTTATAAAGGCAAGGAAAAAGATGGATGCCGTTTTCTTTCAGGGTTTCAATAATTTTGTTTTCCTCAGCTTTGTGAATTCGACAGCTGGTAAATTTTTGTTTCGACTCTTGTCTTATTTCAGTTCTCGTCTATTTTCTTTTACACATTTTGTTTTGATTAGACAATAACATATTTATATCGAAATTACCGAAACCCTGAAAGAAAACGACATCCATCTTGTTCGTTGCTTTCATAACGAGTGGTGGCTCTTGTTGATATATTCTCTTTGGAATAAGTCAACAAACAAGCTAGCATCAAAGAGGATATATCAACAAGAGCCACCACTCGTTATGAAAGCAACGAAAAAGATGGATGCCGTTTTCTTTCAGGGTTTCGGTAATTTCGATATAAATATGTTATTGTCTAATCAAAACAAAATGTATAAAAGAAAATAGACGAGAAATGAAATAACACAAGAGTCGAAACAAAAAATTACCAGCTGTCGAATTTACAAAACTGAGGAAAACAAAATTACCGAAACCCTGAAAGAAAACGGCATCCATCTTTTTCTTTGCATTCATAACGAGTGACGGCTCTTGTTGATATATTCTCTTTGCTAGCATATGGTTAACATATGTAGTTGAATCGGTTACCGAACCAGCTAACTTTTGGTTAACATTTATAATTGAATAGGTTACCAAACCAGTTACCAAAACGGTTAGCAGTAAAAGGACAATACTTACCGAATTTTTCCAAATAAATTGCACAAAAATTAATATATATACATATTTTATCATTTATTAATTTATATTAAACATTTATTTATTGATATTATACATTTATACATACTAATAACTAAATATATATTAACATAATGTGAACCGTCTCCACAACAATTAAGGAAATGTCTTCACAAGCACTACGACGAGGACACATCATCATACAAATAAAGCATTGGTATTTGTTGCCTAAAGGGGTCAACCGATATAGCTCAAAAGACGCTGTTTGGCCTCAGGATCGCGAATCCCTAGGCGCTTTTTTTTAATATTTTGCTTCTCTGAAGAGATATTAGCAACCAAGTTTTCTTGTGGTTGTTGTAATTTTATTAGGCTGTACCTAAAAACGTGCAAAAAAATGCGTTCAGTCAACCACCCTGACTTGGGATGGCGTATCCCAGGGTTACTTGTTATAAGCGCGGCCGAAGGGCGCCAACTCAGAAAGGTATTTGTTTCCTTTAGGGGTCAACTGCTAATAAATTATGGGAGATGGCTCAAAAGACGGATTTTGTCCTCAGGATCACGAATCCGGAAGCGCTTTTTTAATTTTTTGTTTTAGTGAAAAGTTATGGTCAAAAAACCGAAAAATTACCCGGATCCGATACCAAAATTGGGGCGGAATCCATGGTATTTATGTGCGAAACACTTTTCTGAGTTGGCGGCCTTCGGCCGCGCTTATAAAAAATAACCCTGGGCTACGCCATCCCAAGTCCGGACGTGTGACATAACCGTGGCTACCGAAATTTTTTCCACATTTTTAGGGACAGCCTAATAAAATTACAACAACCACATGAAAACTTGAAAATTTGATTGGAAATATTTCTTCATGGAAGCAAAATATTAAAAAAGCGCTTCCAGATTCCTGATCCTGAGGGCGAATCCCGTCGTTTGAGCTATTTTAGCTAATTTATTAGCAGTTGACCCCTAAAGGAAACAAATACCGAAAGGTGTTTTGCACATAAATACCACCGCCCCAATTTTGGTATCGGACCCGGGTCATTTTTCGGGTTTCTGACCATAACTTTTCACTAAAACAAAAAATTAAAAAAGGCACTTCCGGATTCGCGATCCTTAATCTCTTAGCTAATTTATTAGCAGTTGACCTTAAAGGAAACAAATACCTACCAAAGCATTTGAGACTGCAAGTCCACCTTTGCATAAAATGGGTTATTAAGAATTACCGAATTTAGGCGTAGCGCAGTTCTCCACTGCAATTAAGAAGTCGCATCCGCAAGCGCTACGACTAAATCCGGAATTTTTTAAAAAGCCGTTTCATGCAAAGGTGGACTTGCAGTTTGAAATGCTTTATGTATGATGATACGACCCCGTCGTAGTGATTGTGGCGATGTTTCCTTAATTTTTCGACCCGACTGCAAAAGGCGCTGCATTTCCTACGCTGTATCTCCCGCCATCACTTGTATACGGGCATGCATAAAAGAAGGGAGAATTTCTATTAAAAATGCAAACAAAAAAAAATATTTTACGCTTACCTTTTTTTCATGAAAAAATTTGACAAATAATAATTAATTTATGAAAGCTGCAGATTGTCAATTTTTAGGATATTTTCTTATGCTGTTTCATTCGCACTCATAATATTAGGCATAGTACAAAATCAACAATGTTTTCTCTTTTTGGCAGATCGTTTGCACATTAACCCTAAAACGGGCTTTTGGTATTTAAAGGCCCACATTTTAATTTAATTCAGAACAACTTTTTTTTGGTTGCTTAAGGTTAACATAATTTTGGGAAATTTGTCAAATGCAAAATGTGTCTGTGTTTGCAATGCGGTTAGCAGTGGTTTGCAGGGTACACTTGCTGCCGTATTTTTTCATTCGTCGTTTATACTATATACACACTAGCGTGTTTTCGAGCTCATTCTGGTTTTCGAGGCAAAACATGCTGAAAACCGATGTTTTCGCCGTACAAAATTTTCACCCGAAAACCTGCGAAAACATCATGTTTTATCCCAAAACATCAGCGAAAACCTTTCACAATCAGTGTCGGCTCTAAATTTTATCGGTAATAATCGAAAAACATACTGTCACATATCTGATATGTCAAATGTTTTCATTTTGAATTTCGTCGCCCGAATTTATAAAAAATCAAAATGAAAATGTTTGTGCTATAAAGTAAATTTGAAATAAGTACGCTGACAGTAAAACTTAAAATAAGTACATAAAATATAATATGTATGTTCACAAAATTTTAATTATTTTTTCTCACAAATCACAATTTCTAGAACAGCTGATTACTGTCAAATGAAAACAAGAATAGCAGGTATGAACGTGAGATGTTTTACACGAAAACAAGGTGTTTTCGCTTCAGTGTGAACATGATCTTACCGCACTTTAGCCAAATTATTTCATCATTATACTGCAACAGTTGACAGTCGCCGCCGTACAACTACAAATAATTTAGTTTTTTTGCCATTTGCCAGCTTTATTATCAGGTAGTACTTGCGGTATTAATGATAACAAGAGCCGGAGGCAGAATGGAACAACAACGCCGTGTAGAGCCCGAGGGAGAGTCAGAGTTAGACCAAACAGTAATACAAAATACAAATACGCCCACGGGTCAACAGCAGCAAACGGGGCCCGATGACAGATTAACAACTTTAATCGCTTCTATCTCTGCGGTGCGCGAATCGATCGTCGAGCTTCGAAATGATACAAACGCACAGCGAGCTGATATACAGCGACTACGTCAGCGAATGGACAACGAAGAAACAGGTACCACACGCCGTACTCCATCAAGCTTGAATGCCAGTGGTGCCCAGGAAGTTATCGTCGCCACACACGAACAGCAGTCATCATCATCATCCGCAGATACGCCTCAGCAACATGCACAGTCCAACTACGCACCGGTTCTCATGGATAACGCCTCTACAAGAATATATCCACTGCCAGTATTCGAAGGGTGTGCAGAGGATTGGCCGCTATTTTTTGCTTGCTACAACGACACAACGCGCGAGTTTAATTATAGCAACAGACAAAATTTAATACGTTTGCAGAAAGCCCTTCGTGGTGAAGCAAAACGTGCCGTTATGTCGCTCCTGATACATCCAGAAAATGTGCCCAACGACCCCGAGGTAAACTTGATACTTACGCCATGATCGACGAAGGTTCGTCGATATCTCTTATAGATGCCAAAGTGGCTCACAACTTGGGTCTACAAGGACAGTCGTCGTTATTATCGCTGCAGTGGTATGGTGAAAACAAACACTGAAAAGTCAAAAAGAGTAGCAGTTGAGATACGAGGTCGAGCCGAGGGCCAAACGTTCACAATAAACGAACTATATCTAATTTAAATTTGCCAACACAATCTTTTAATAAAAATAGTTTTGACTATTTGAAGTCAGTACCAATGCCGAATTATACAAATGCGACACCCGATATTCTTTAAGGCCTTGATAATTCGTTTCTAGGCATAGCACACACAACTGTTTATGAAGGACCGAGTCAGCTTGTTGCCGCTAAAACAAAATTAGGTTGGATGGCGTATGGGCCATCAGATAAGTATGCCAAAAACGAGGCTCGAGTTATGCTGGTTAGAGAGCCAACTAGCATGAAGCAGTTACATAAATTGGTTGAAGAATATATTACTGGTGATACACTGATATTAGGGTTATCATATAGCGACACAATCGAGTCTGACGACGATAGTAGAGCAAGAAAGATTCTAGATGATACAACTAAGTACGATGGACGAAGTTATGAGGTAGGCTTGTTGTGGCGAAAAGACGGCATTGAGTTACCCGATAGTTTTGTTATGGCAAGTAAGCGCTTGCAAGGTATTGAAGCACGTATGAAGAAAGACGCTGAATTTGCGTTGAAGTACAAGCGCGAAATAAACAAATACATTACTAAAGGATACGCTCGACAACTATCGGATGAAGAAGCAAGTACAATCAAGCCGACAACGTGGTATCTACCGCACTTTGGTGTCGTCAATGCTCATAAGCCGGAGAAGCTGCTCATAGTTTTCGACGCGGCCGCAAACGTCTCGAACGTATCACTCAACAGCGTTTTGCTCAAAGGGCCATAGAAGGTTCAATCACTTTTAGCTATTTTGTTTAAATTCCGCCAAGGAGCCATCGCCGTAGCTGGAGATATTGAGGAGATGTTCTCACAAGTCCGCATCAGAGCTGAAGACCAAGACTCGCAACGTTTCTTGTGGCGAGGTGATGCCTTCAATCAGCCAGTACGTGTTTATACTATGACGTCAATGATTTTTGGAGCTGCCTGCTCACCGTGTTGTACCGAGCACATAAAAAACTTAAATGCCTTGAAATTTTCTTCACAATTGCCAAAGGGTGTCGATGCGGTCGTGAACAATCTTCAAGAAGCCGAAAAAACTGTTCGCGAAGCTATTGATATCAACGCTGTAGCTGGATTTCGACTATGTAAATTTATTTCGAATGACAAAACATTGCAAGCAAGCCTTAATGGTGAAGATGACACTGGATGGACAGATGTCAACATGGAAAGACAAACAACTTCCGATAAAATACTCGGCATGTATTGGAGTACAACGACAGATACGTTTAGATTTGAATTCAAATTTGTCAAAGTTGCCAAAGATATTTTACATGGCCTCGCTGGCAAAGAGGGAATTGTTAGGCATAGTCATGCCGTTATACGATCCCTTCGGGTTTTTATCGTACGTTACAATAACAGCCAAATTACTTTTACAAACCCTATGGAAAGAGAACATAATGTGGGATGAGGAATTGCCTCCTCAGCTTGTCAAACAGTGGAAGAACTGGTGGCTGAAATTTAAGGCCGTCAACGCGTTATCAATCCCACGGTGTTATTTACCTTTATTAGCCAAAGCCGAAGATGTACAACTACTCATTTTCGTGGATGCCAGTACAAGTGCATACGCCGCAGTCGCATACATACGCGTTAAACATGAGGATAGAGTGGATGTAACGCTCGTTTGTGCGAAAACAGTATGCGCCCCAATCAAGCCGATGACAGTGCCACGCCTGGAGGTGCAAGCCGCAGTTCTCGGAACTCGCCTGCAAACATTGCAATTAGCAATACGACATTTTGGACGGATGCACAGATGGTTATCCTGTGGATACGCTCACATTCCCGATCATATAAGCCATTCGTCAAGCATAGGCTCGCCGAAATCCTGCCAACAACAACAGCCGATCAGTGGCACTGGGTACCAACCGCCTTAAACATAGCAGACGACGCTACACGCGTCATGTCAACTAACACACATCCGCACAACACCCGCTGGTTTTGTGGACCGGAATTTTTACACCAGGATGAGGAGCACTGGCCTCAAGAAACTACAGTTTCATCAATCGAAGACGACAGCGAAGAAATTATTACTCAGCGTTTATTCGTTTGTGAACCAGGCGAGAAGTTAGTAAATTTTTCTAAATTCTCGAGTTTTTTCAAATTAACCAGAGTCGTTGGCTGGGTACTGCGTTTTATCAACAACATAAGAGACAAAAAATGTGTAGAAGAACTACGAGCCGATGAGTTAATTGCTGCCGAGAACCGGATATGTCAAATGGTACAGAGAGAAGTTTACCAACGTGAAATCGATCTACTGCGAAATAAAACCGCCATACCTAAAGATAGTACGCTATATGCATTGACGCCGTATTTGGATGGCAAAGGTTTATTACGAGTATATGGCAGAATAGATTCAGCTTATTGTTTGCCACTGTCTGCGCGCCGGCCAATTATTTTGCCAGCACGTCATTACGTCACTAGTTTATTGGTGGGTGAATATCACAAACGGCAACACCACCAGAATGAATATCTAACAATCAACGAAATTAGACAACGATATTGGATCCCGTCTATTAGCAGCGTATTACAGTCAGTCAAAAAAGAATGTCCAGTCTGTATTCAAGATAGCGCGAAGCCAACCGCGCCACTTATGGGTCAGTTACCAGCAGATCGACTAACACCGCATATACGCCCCTTCACCTACAGTGGGGTCGACTACTGTGGACCGTTTAATGTTGCAGTGGGACGACGCAGAGAGAAACGCTGGATCGCATTGTTTACATACTTGACTACGAGAGCGGTACATTTGGAATTATCAAAAAATTTGTCAACGGATGCCTTCATCATATGTCTCCGCAACTTTGTAAATCGTCGTGGAGTGCCCATGCGTATCCGAAGCGACAATGGCACCAATTTCGTCGGTGCACAAAAGGAGATGAAAGAATCCGACAGAATATTTGACTTCAGCGCAATTGAGCGCGAAATGGCCAAACGAAAAATTGAATCGATTTTCAATTGTCCCACAGATCCTGAAAGCGGAGGCTGTTGGGAAAGGCTCATTCAATGTATTAAGCGACTATTACATAAGGTGTTGACAGAAGAAGCACCAAGGGTAGAAACATTCCGCAGCGTCATCATCGAGATAGAAAATATTATCAACAGTCGACCATTGACCGAGTTACCAGTTTCGCCAGCAGAGGAAGAACCTCTTACACCAAATCATTTCCTACTGGGTTGCTTAAATTTGACGCAAACGCCACACCCGGAATAGGAACGTGCCTGTCCTAGAAAGCAATGGAAGATTGCACAAAATTTAAAAGATCGCGCATGGAAGATATGGACAGTGGAATATTTGCCGAGACTACTATGTCGTTCCAAGTGGAGAGACGACACAAATCCTCTTACGCCTGGAACAGTGGTCATAGTATGTGACCCATCAGCACCTCGCAATCAATGGCAGAAAGGAAAAGTCATTGAGATATTCAAAGGTAAAGATGGCCGTGCCCGAAGCGCTGACGTACAGACGTCGCATGGTATACTTCGTCGACCTATTCGTAGGCTAGCCGCCTTAAAGATTTGCGAATCCACAGATGATCCACCAGGAGGTGGACAACACTGACAAGAAATAGTGGGACAACACTTACCACGAATGGTGGGGCCGCACTGCTATAAAGGGGCAACACTGTAACATAAAAGAAATCGACAGCAGCCAACTTCAACATCGGACAGACGACTTTATAGTACATTTACACAGCACCAAATTTGGTAAATTTGGCGAAAAATTGCAAATTTGGCGCTTTTTTCCATACAAATCTCATTTTCCAAATTTGGAATTCCATCGCATTTGGCCTCATTCGCTGAACAATACAATCCACAATTCCTCAAAATAGCAACCCTGCCTGTGTTCCACATTTAGAATTGCCCAGCAAGAACCTTAATGGGTAATTAACGTGTGAAAACTTTTGCATTATGCACAGTTCTAAATAACAATTTCAACTATTTTTTTATGATATTGGACCAGTTCCACTAAGAAAAGAGAGAAGCCTTCTTGATTCTTCATTTATTATTACTCTACATGTGTTTAAAACATCAAGGTGGTGCATTTTCTTTCGGTGGCTTTGTGTTCTGGTAAAAGATTCTTGCAGGGAAGGTGAAGCCAAATGCAAATTTGCCAGTGTAAACAGGTTCGAAATGACACATTCAAATTCGCCAAATTTGGTGCAGTATAAATGTACTATTAGATTCACCACCGGCAAGAACACCAAATTTTAGCAACACAAAGGGCAGTTTTTCTCGTCATTTTATTTATTGTATTTATGTATAAGTGCAATGTAAATTACAACAGTTCAGCGTCATTAAACATTTAACTTTCTTAAAATGTAGTGTTTTTCTTTATATGCCTGCCGTCTACAACATTGTGTATCAATACCAAGTGTAAACTCTTCTGCATAGACGTCAAAATTCCAAAATGAGTTTAACACCTGTTTGAGATTGTGGTTAATAACAAGTGTGATATCATAGACATAGTCGTGAAAACTTGAAAGTGAGTTTAGTCACCTGTTTTTAATTTCCTTTTTTGTCTCACTTCTTTCCATCTTCACATCTCTTTCTACCATTAGGTAAAAGATAGGAGACCGCCATGTTGATGTGTGCAGGATGTTAAACAACGCCATTGCTTTTCTGTTATTCGGTGCTGGCGACATTTTAATATGTGCAGGATGTAAACAAACCGACATTTTAATGTGTGTTGTCAAAAGAAGAGTTCACACTTGGTATTGATACACTATGGTCTACAACACCCCCGTTGCAGCGGAGATGGCAGCGCGCTCTGCATAGCCACGGTTTACGTGGAGAACGATCTGACTTACACTCTAATGCACTACCCTACAAGAAACGCTGATATTTTTCACTAACACACTCACACCTTAAATATCAGTGTTGGTTATATAGTGACCAAAATACTGACAACTAGAGTACGCCTGGCATCACTGACTGTCATTTGACAATCAAATGATAATAACCAGTGGTGCATTTTTACAATTCCGCGAAACTTTTAAACGCCGCGCATTCAACTCTAAAAACTGACTAGTGAATAATTCAAAAAGATTTAAGCGGATATTTTAACACTTTTAATTGGAGATAAGTACTTTAAAATGAACAAAAGAAAACATCAAAGTTTAATTAAGAAAGAAGAAGCGATTTTTGAATCTAGAGTGAAAAAATATATAAAGTTGGGAGAATGTGTGGGGCGCACCCAAAAACTTGACGCGCAAAATGTTTTAAAAGTGGATGCAGTTGCATTTCCAGCCGGAAAAATTGCTTCTGCAACCGAAAGTTTTGAATTTCCGATCTTAGAGGAATTCCCTCCTGCAAGTGGCTCACCTTATGGAGCAGTTGAAGAAGTTGATTCCAGAGCTCTAAATTTTGAAAGTGTTTTTCCTATCGAAGAAGGTGCATCTTCTACAGGCGTTGTAGTTTGTTGTGCAAATGCATTTGAAAATGTGTTACCAATCGAAGAAGGTGCTCCTTCTATAAGTTTTCTAAATCTTGAAAATGTGTTTACGATCGCAGAAGGAGCATCTTCTACAGGCGTTGTATGTTGTGCAAATGCATCTGAAAATGTGTTACCAATCGAAAAAGGTGTTCCTTCTATAAGTTTTCCACAGGAAAGTACTATCCCGCTCTTGAGAAGCTATCATACTCCAAGTGGTGTTAACAATTCTGACGAAATTAGGGGATGGGCCATTCGGAATAACGAGACCCAATGTTCAGTTCAAGATTTACTAAAAACTTTGAACAGAATGAAGGTAAAAGGATTACCCCTTTCGGTCAAAACTTTAATGCATACCAGTAGGAGAACGGTAGCTATTAAGCATATTCCAAATGGTGTATTTTTGTATATCGGGATACAGAGATAAGTTCTTAATTACCCCTTTACCAATCTTGAACAACTCGATGAAGTCCTAATTGACATAGGAATTGATGGTTTAAGTCCCTTTAATAGTTCAACCCAAGTTTTATGGCCTATTCTTGGCGCACTCTCTCATTTTCCCAATATTTATTTATTTATTTATTTATTTTCCATCTACAGTACAAAGTACCTTACAGACTAAAGAAACAATAAAAATTATTTTTAAAACATACTTATCAAATAATAGAATTTAAGATCAACACAAAATTAGATCTTGATAAGGAAAAATCAATTAATTTAAAAGAAGATAAGTCATTAAATTCTTTTAAGGCGCGCGTAATAGGTGCATTACTTTCAAAATTAGTTCTGCAACTAGCAACGTAAAAAGGAAGAAAGCTTCGCAGATTTCTTTGCGGAACGTTAAAATTTATTCGCTCTAGAAGAGTTGGACAATCGACATTGCCATTAACTATATTGAAAATGAACGAAAGAGCTAGAATAGACCGTCTTTTCTCTAGAGAGCATAGATCAATAAGCAATAGCCGGGATTGGTACGGAGGCATTGGATCCTCGAACCGTAAAGAACGTAATGCAAACTTTAGAAATATCTTTTGAACCCGTTCGATCCTATTTATCGATTGTTGATCGTAAGGGTCTCCAGATAATTACTGCATATTCTAAGTTGGAGCGTACAAGAGAAGTAAAAAGAAGCTTAAAAGTGTATGGATCAGAAAAATCAGTGGAACTACGTCGAATGAATCCCAATACCGAATAAGCCTTTGAAAGAATGAAATTGATGTGATTATTAAATGAAAACTTTGACTCGAAAACCACTCCAAGATCTTTAATCTCTGAAACTTTGTATAAAACTCAGTTATCAATATAATAAACGGTAGGCGTAGCATTGAGACGCCTAGTAAAAGCTAAATGAAAACACTTAACAATGTTCAACGACAGCCGCGACTTTTCACACCACAAATGAAGACTGTTCAAATCACTTTGAAGCTTATTTGCATCTTCCATATTGTTAACCATCGCAAAAATCTTCAAATCATCAGCAAAAAGAAGATAATTTGAAAAGGTAAAACAACTTCCAATGTCATTTATAAAAAGAACGAAAAGTAGAGGGCCTAAAATGCTACCTTGAGGAACACCAGAAGGGGCAACAAAGAAGTCCGAAGTTGAGGAATCAATTGAGACAGCACAACGACGATTGGATAGATATGACGTTATCCATTGCAAAACGGATGAATGGAAGCCAAGGCAAGCTAGCTTACTGATCAGAATCCTGTGGGATACTCTGTCAAACGCCTTAGAGAAGTCAGTATATATGCAATCCACTTGCGAGCCAATCGAAAAAGCTGAGGTGCAAAAGTCACTAAATACCATTAAGTTAGAGACTGTCGAGCGCCCAGAAATAAATCCATGTTGGTATGGGCTTAGTAATGATTTTACAGCGAAATAGATTTTGTCCTTAACCACACTTTCAAACAGCTTCGCAATATTTGATAGTTTTGCAATTGGCCTATAATTACGAACATTACTTTTACTACCATTTTTGAAAAGTGGCGTAATTGATGTAATCTTCCAATCATTAACCCTAGAATCGTAATACAGTTTTACCCTACGTTAATGCTAATATACATAAATTTTACGTACTACACCGTTTGGGGCAGTAATTTTAGATAAATGTTTAATAAAAACCTGTTTTTCTTTTGTGTTGATTTTATTAAATGAAAGTACAAAGTTTTTTTGTTTTTAAAACTAAATAATAAGAATTTCTACATACATCCGTCGAATATTTTAATTTGATGCTCACCAAACAGGGCAGCTTCATTATGTATTCAAAAAGAGGTAGTTGTCAGCCTTTTTTTTAAATAGTTACAAAGTTTTAAGTATAAAGGTTCGCCTTTTGGTGAAAAAGTTAAAGTAATTGCGTTTTATTAGGTTTATCACAGAAACTGTTCTTCAATTGTATAGAAAGTTTGGATAATAATACATACGTTAATGCTAAGACTACGTAAAATTTACGTACACACTTTTTTTGTAAGAACGATAAAAGCGAACCAGGAACTGACAATTGATTAATTATTCACTTTTTAATGAAACAATAAAATGAAGAAAGCACTGCCGAGTGCTCACAGCTATACGGAACTGCGGTAAACTGTAACGGCACTTTTTATGAGACATACACGTAAAATTTACGTATATTACCATTCCAGGGTTAATGAAAATACCGGAAGAAAGGAATTTGTTGAAAATCATTGATTGCCTGTTTTTCTGGTTACAAAAAACCTGAAAGCCTTAACGCCTTTATTAAAGATTTCTGCTTCGAAGTTAAAATGTTGAGAGAACATACTTCGTAACATGATTATACTTTTTAACATGATTTTCTATACAAAATTTGACAAACTCGCTGCTAACGACAATAACTGTGAGTTTTGAATATAAATAACTGTACTAGTGTATGTTATTTTTAGCAGATATTTAAAATGGTCAACTGTGACATTATTATGGTCAGCGCTGGTACAAACATTAGCGTATCATTTTTGAGTGAGTAGTACAGCGCGATACGAGTTTTTGTTGTGTTAGAGTGAAACAAAAGCTCACACGTACACAGTTGTTTAGCCAGCATTTTGCAAACCTTATTGAATGTGTGATCAAAAGTTTGTATGGAGTGTTGACAATTAGATGGCCAGTAATGAGTATCACATGTTGTGTCAAATGACCGTCAGTGTTCTTGTAGGGTAATCCATTTTAACTTGTAAGGGGCTCGAATGCCTCCTTATGCATGGTGAAGACAAAGAGAATATATCAACAAGAGCCGTCACTCGTTATGAATGCAAGGAAAAAGATGGATGCCGTTTTCTTTCAGGGTTTCGGTAATTTTGTTTTCCTCAGTTTTGTAAATTCGACAGCTGGTAAATATTTGTTTCGACTCTTGTGTTATTTCATTTCTCGTCTATTTTCTTTTACACATTTTGTTTTTACATTTTGTCTTTGGTGAAGACCACTTGTCTATCAGGCCATACCGCATCCCCGACCAGAGTGACACTTCAGTCCTGCGTCGGGAGGGATGGATTCATTATCCACAGCATCGTGAAAATTCGCTCAGGCTCTGCAGGGATGGCAGGAATCCATGCCCTTGCCCTTGGCCAAGCCGGAATGTCATTCCAGTCGACGACCTCGATTTTTGCACCTTTGTAGACTTCACCCAGTCTTGCAGCTGCTGCTTTGAACAGTGCAACAGTTCATGCGTCGTCACACGCGACTATTTTAATCTGTCCCTGGTGCCAACCCGCATCCGCTGTACCACCCGGAGTCTTAAAATAAACGTCAGTAAGAGCGTTAGCGAGTTCGTTCCGGACGTGTCGCCACTGGTCTTTGGGGATGCCCAAACTTTGGCACATAAGTGGTTTGGAAATCCGGAATCAGAGATATCAATTTCACCAACTTCCTGGAACTCGGCGATAGCGTTTCATGCGAGACTCACTCATATTTCTTCAGGGTTCTTGCGGCCAGTCGTTTTTCCAAGTACGCAGAGCGGAGGGCAGATGTCTCCTGGGAGTCCGGACCCGTAGTTGCCATCGCGGTCGCTCCCTTTGGTGAAAGCTCAGGTGCAGTTTTTTCCTCCTTTGGATCTCCGAGTCCAGTTCGTGAGACCGCTGCCACGGACGTTAAGAGATTGGTTTTCATACCGATGATTGATGAAAGTTATTAAAAAAGGATCCAAGTATAAACGTTGCCGTTTAATTTAATTTTCCTAATAATTTTAAAAAATAAATGTTGAAAAGACAGATTTCCGGAAAACAATCCTGAAATTTTGCGAACGACGTTCCTTCCTTTTCTACTAAAATTTTCCTAAAGGGGGATTTTTTTACCCTTTTTTGCATCCTTCGTAAATGCAACTCTAGTAAGGAAGCTATGCCTTGACAAATATCAAAATCTGCTTCACCTTATATAGTTTAACAATGGGGAATTCTATATATATTGGCCGTGTTTTTATTTACACGCATATGCGTTTGCGCTTAGATTTTGTATGGAGAGATAAGCGCACAACCCTTATTTTCCATACAAAATTTAAGCGCAAACGCATATGCGCGTAAAAAAAACACGGCCATTGTAGCGAATTGTGGCGAATGTTCTCAAGAATCGCTCATATCCCAACTCTAGCGTATTTCCATCACTAGCGTCACTACCACAACTATAGCTGTGAGAGCGAGAGACAGGTTTGCGAATGTGGCACAAAGAGGAGATGACGATCGATAAACGTTTCGAGAACACGGTTGCGCGAATAAACCAGAAATGTGTAGACATTTCTAGGTTGTGAAGCTGCTGTCTGCTAGGGTATATAAACCGCGCAAAGACAACGCAAATCAATCAGTTTATTTTGAAGTGTTGTACAGTGAAGTACTGAACAGTGAATTAACCCGCGATATTGTACTACGGTTTTTAACATTGTTTATCCCTCTATAGTTTGGCAACTTCTTTTCTTCTTCTTACGAATTTGAGTGGAAGGCACTGGCTGGGTGACTCCAAATGAAATGGAATGAAGGAATAGTATGAAGCCCAATAAGCCATTTTGTTTGATATCAATCTGAGACGCATTTGAGATGAAACCTTCAACGTCAATTCGCACTTTTTGAAAACTTAATATCAATTAATCAATCAATTAATTTTCGATTTAGTGATAAACTACCAGTAGCAGGTAAACTTTTTTGCTAAATGAGTATTAACTTGAGGTATAATTAAATATAAAAATTATACCATAAATGTCCGGCAGTTTCTACCTTGACAGTTTTTATACATACGACCCCCTATACCATTCCCTAAAATAAATTTTGTCCAATCGTGGTACATTATTGACCCTCATTATTTACCAAACGTTTGAGAAAATATTTTTCTGTGCTTATGGGGAATATGCTGTGCGTGTGTATTAGTGTGTTTTTTGCGAGTTGCGCTATTATATAAGGTATACAATGGCTTTTAGTACTGAATAAAGCGTACTACTTATTAAGCAGAATCGGAGTGTTTTATTTAACGTACAGTGGTCGAACTCAGGGAAAATAATCAAGGAATCATCGAATTCGTCACAATTGGTGTCAGAAGCGGTATTGTTAAATAAATACAAGGACATTGAAAAGGATAACAAGGGCATTGAAAAGGATAACACGGACATCGAAAAGGATAACTAGGACATTGTAAAGGTAACAGGGACATTGCAAGGATATGGCAAAGTTTAATGACTTGAAGATCCAACAACTCAAAAACGAGTTGGAGAAACGTGGAATGGTAACAACAGGCAATAAGCCAGAGCTACAATCACGTCTACGCGAGGCTATGGAAGCGGAAGGAATCAACGTTGACGATTATGTTTTTCAGCTTTCGGAAGAGGGAGCGACGAAAATAGAAGTGCAAACGGATACTCCGGGTTCAGTGGCAAATGTGGACACAAACTCGCTGTTGGCTGTATTGGCTCAGATGTCGACGAATATAACATCAAAGTTTGAAGAACAGAAAACTTGCATGGCATCTCAGTTGGAACAACAGAAAACTTGCATGGCATCTCAGTTGGAACAACAGAAAACTTGTATGGCATCTCAGTTGGAACAACAAGAGACACGCATGGCATCAAAGTTGGAACAACAAGAGACACTCTTGGCATCTCAGTGGGAAGAAACGAAGACGCACATGGCATCTCAAATATTGCAGTTGTCTACACAGCTGGAGGAACAGGAAGCACGTATGTCCTCAAAACTAGAGGAGCGCATGGACGAGAAACTAATGCAGCTTGAGGAGAAAGTCGAAGCCGAGGTGGATGCATTAAGAAGTCGTATCCAGGAGTTGCAGCTGAATCGTCCAAGTGTTTCCACAAGCGTACCCAAGGTAAAAACCCCATCATTTGACGGTTCTGTTCCTTTCCAGGTATTTAAGCTACAATTTGAGAAGACAGCAGCTGTGAACAACTGGGGCGCTGAAGATAAAGTCGCTGCACTCTTCGTAGCATTGAAAGGACCGGCAGCCGAAATTTTACAGACTATTCCTGATGGCGAACGAAACAACTATGAAGCATTGATGTGTGCTGTGGAGAGACGTTATGGTAGCGAGCATCGGAAGCAGATTTACCAAATAGAGCTACAAAATCGCTGCCAGAAGCCCAATGAGACCTTACAAGAATTTGCATCGGACATCGAGAAGCTAGCGCACCTAGCAAACGCGGATGCACCTGTAGAATACATGGAGAGGGTAAAGATACAAAGTTTCATAAATGGAATACGTGATGTGGAGACGAAGCGGGCCACCTATGCAAATCCAAAGAGATCATTTGCGGAGACGGTGTCACATGCTCTAACTCAAGAAACAGCATCACTTTTGTGCAAACCAGCGTACAAAGCTCATCGTGTGGAAGTAGAACGACCAGAATGGGTGGACGCAATCCTAGAAGCAGTGAACGGAAAGCAACAGAAAAATGAAGCGGCCATTAAATGCTTCAAGTGCGGGAAATCTGGTCATATTGCACGTTATGGTGGATCTGGATCTAGCTCCAATAATTCCAGTAATGCAAGCGGACGTAAGCGCAAGGCTGAAGGAGATGAGCAAGTCTCCCAATCCAACCAACCGTTAAACTAAAGAGAGTCAGCCGCAAGGGGCGTAGGCTGTCTCCCGCAATTGGATGCCCCATAATCTCTGTCTCACAGATCGGAAGGAAGTCAATGTTACTGTTGGAGGACTCGTGGACGGAAAAGAGCGTTTACTGACTATTGATACGGGCGCATCTCATTCCATCATTCGATCTGATTTAGTCAACAAAGAAGTGAGGCCATTACATGGAGCAAAATTGCGTACGGCGACTGGTGAAGACAATCAAGTCCAAGGAGAAATAACATGTGAAAACGGAATTGGAAATGTCACCGTACTGCACAATTTTATAGTGGCTGATATTGTTGATGAGATCATAGTTGGTGTGGATTTCTTAAGCAACCAAGGCATCAAGATCGACATGTAAAACAGGACTATGAGCTATAAGAACATGGATGTGCCACTCAAATTTGGTTACGAGAACAATTACATCAGTAAGCGGGTACTCGTGGAAGATAGTCAACAAATTCCACCGAAGTCGGAGGCAGTCGTTTGGGCAAGGATTGATGGAGATTATGGGACAAACAAATTGTGGGTTGTCGAGGCAGCAAACAATTCAAAGACGGATATACTAGTAGGAAAAACACTGGCTATGACAAAACAAGATGGACGTATACCGGTAAGAGTACTAAATGAGTTTCGATCGCCGATCAAGATTTCCAAAGGAGCTATATTGGGACAATGTCAGGAGGTGGAGGTGATTATAAACTGTGAACAGCTCCAGGGAAATGTCTCTACCAGCAACATTAATCTATCAGATAATATCACGGCGTGGACGCAAGAGCTCGAAGAAGACCACCAGAATAAGGCAAACCAACTTCTACTAAAGTACTCTACCATATTTGACAAGGATGGCTCCAAACCAGGTCGGACCAATGTAGTGAAGCATCACATTGATACCGGTGACGCGAGACCAATCCGCCAAGCTCCTCGAAGTGTTCCATTGGCCAAACGCCAAGTGGTAAGAGAAATTATACAAGAAATGAGTGACAGCGGCGTGATCGAACCATCAGCTAGTCCATGGAGCTCACCGGTAGTGCTAGTGAAGAAAAAGGATGGAAAAATGCGGTTCTGTGTGGACTACCGGAAGTTGAACGACGTAACGAAAAAGGACAGCTATCCATTACCCAGAATTGACGATACTCTGGGCTCACTATCTGGTACGAAATGGTTCTCAACACTGGACTTGAAAAGCGGCTATTGGCAAGTAGAGGTGAAAGATGAGGATAAGGAAAAGACAGCCTTCAGCATTGGAGAGGGGCTGTGGCAATTTACGGTAATGCCCTTTGGACTATGTAACGCTCCAGCTACTTTTGAGAGACTCATGGATCAAGTATTGAAAGGACTGCATTGGAAAACATGTTTGGTGTACCTGGATGACATCATCGTGCTGGGAAAAAGCTTTGAGGAACACCTTAAGAACTTGGAGGAAGTTTTCCAAAGGATAGCTGGCGCCGGTCTGAAATTAAGTCCCAAAAAGTGTGCATTGTTCAAGAAGGAAGTAAGTTACTTAGGTCACAAGGTTACTACGGAGGGAATTTGCAGTGCTAAAGAGAAGATCGAAGCAGTAAAGGATTGGCCAAGACCGAAAAATTTACATGAGCTACGAAGTTTCCTCGGACTGTGCACGTATTATCGTCGATTTGTACCGAATTTCGCCAGCGTAGCCAGTAGCCTTCATGAGTTGACCAGGAAGAATATGTCATTTGATTGGAAGAAGGAACATGAAGTGGCTTTCCAAACCTTGAAGGAACGGCTGTGCACTGCCCCAATGTTAGCGTATCCAATCCCAGGCTCAACATTTATTTTGGATACAGACGGCAGCGGTTACGCGATTGGAGGGGTTTTGTCACAGATTGTCGATGGGCAGGAGAAGGTAGTGGCGTACTATAGCCGCACAATTGGGAAGCCCGAAAGGAACTATTGTGTAACACGGAGAGAACTACTGGAATTGGTGGAGTGCATCAAGCATTTCCACAAGTATCTCTATGGACAGCGATTTCACGTCAGGACAGACCATGCAGCCTTGAAATGGCTCTTGCAGTTCCGTAATCCAGAAGGTCAATTGCCACGGTGGATAGAGCGACTACAAAGTTATGACTTTTCCATAGAGCATCGCAAAGGCAGCAACCACGGCAATGCTGATGCAATGTCCCGGCGACCATGTAACCTAGAATGCAAGCATTGTTCGAAAGCTGAGGCCAAGGAAGATGTTATAGATGTGCGGCTAATGACTATAACATCTACGGACGAATGGAACATGGATCAACTAAGGAAGCATCAGCTAGAGGACCCAGATCTAGTACGTGTGATGCAAGGAATCGAGCAAAACGAACGACCAACAAGAGAGGAGATGTCAGCAGAGAGTCCTGTTGCCAAGTCATATTGGGCACAGTGGAACAGTCTGAAATTGGTATCCGGTTGCTTACATAGAGTATGGGAAAGCGAAGATGGTCAATGCGCTCGGAAGCTGGTAGTTGTCCCAAGGAAGAAAATCTCTGATGTTTTGAATGAGCTACATAATGGCCCAAGTGGAGGTCATCTCGGAGTCACGAAAACGTTGGAGAAAGTCAAGCAGAGATTCTATTGGGTTGGTTGCCGGCAGTCGATCGCGGAGTGGATTGCCAACTGTGAGGTGTGCATCAAAGCAAAGGGTACGAAGTCGAGAAGTCATGGACAGATGAAGCAGTACAACACAGGTGCACCGTTTGAGAAGATTGCCATGGATATAGCTGGTCCATTTCCTACTAGCAAACTCGGGAACAAGTACGTATTAGTTGTTATGGACTATTTCAGCAAATGGCCAGAAGTTTACCCGATTCCAAATCAAGAGGCAGAAACCATTGCAGAGGTGTTCACTAACAATTGGATAGCGAGGTTTGGTGTACCGATGGAGTTACATTCTGACCAAGGCAGGAATTTCGAATCAGTCGTATTCCAAGAATTTGATATTGGGTATTCGGAAAACTCGAACAACTGCATTGCATCCTCAGTCAGATGGCATGGTGGAACGTTTCAATCGAACCTTGGAAGAGCACATGAGGAAAGTAGTGGATAAGTTCCAGAAAGATTGGGATACGCACATCTCCTTGTTCCTGATGGCATATCGCTCGGCAATACATGAAACAACGGGTCAGACTCCGGCAAAAGTAATTTTTGGGAATGATCTGCGGTTGCCAGCTGACTTGAAGTTTGGGATAAATGCTGATGAAGGAATAAATGCCAGGAAATCCACTAGCATCTTGGAAGAAGAAATGAGAGAAATACACGATCTTGTAAGACAACGGACGAAGATCATGAGTGATAAGATGAAAGCCAGATACGACAAAGCCATCAACTCGGAAGGTTTTAAAGAAGGGGATTTAGTGCTGTTATACAACCCACAACGAAAGAAAGGTTTGTCCCCAAAACTGCAATGTAACTGGGAAGGCCCATATAAAGTAATAAAGCGGATAAATGATGTTGTCTACCGCATACAAACTGTTGGGAGACCACGAAACAAAATGAAGGTGGTTCACCTGGAGAGGCTAGAAACGTTTGGATCGGGAAATGTGTCTGATCGGGACGATCAAACTTAGGTGGAGGGCAGTGTGGCGAATGTTCTCAAGAATCGCTCATCTCCCAACTCTAGCGTATTTCCATCACTAGCGTCACTACCACAACTATAGCTGTGAGAGCGAGAGACAGGTTTGCGAATGTGGCACAAAGAGGAGATGACGATCGATAAACGTTTCGAGAACACGGTTGCGCGAATAAACCAGAAATGTGTAGACATTTCTAGGTTGTGAAGCTGCTGTCTGCTAGGGTATATAAACCATTGTGCATAAATACCAAGTGAATTCACTTGACGATAAACGTCAAAATTCCAAAATGAGTTTAACACCTGTTTGAGATTGTGGTTAATAACAAGTGTGATATCATAGGCATAGTCGTGAAAACTTCAAAGTGAGTTTAGTCACCTGTTTTTAATTTCCTTTTTTGTCTCACTTCTTTCCATCTTCTCATCTCTTTCTACCATTAGGTAAAAGATAGGAGACCGCCATGTTGATGTGTGCAGGATGTTAAACAACACGCCATTGCTTTTCTGTTATTCGGTGCTGGCGACATTTTAATATGTGCAGGATGTAAACAAACCGACATTTTAATGTGTGTTGTCAAAAGAAGAGTTCACACTTGTTATTGATACACAATGATATAAACCGCGCAAAGACAACGCAAATCAATCAGTTTATTTTGAAGTGTTGTACAGTGAAGTACTGAACAGTGAATTAACCCGCGATATTGTACTACGGTTTTTAGTACTGAATAAAGCGTACTACTTACTAAGCAGAATCGGAGTGTTTTATTTAAGGCCTGTTTACATTGTTCAATTTTGGAATCAATTTTCGTCGCATGAGCCGTTGATTCCAAATTGAGTTGACTACCCGTTTACATTAATCAATTTTTTTGAAAACTATTTGACGATTGTTTATGTCATTGAAAAAAATTAAATAAAAATTGAAAAAAATTTAATATAAATAGAAAAAAACTATTTTCATTTCTTTTTTTTTTCAATGCACGTCTTTCTGAATACCGCACCCAGAACTGCCACGGGTTTACCGGCAGGCACTCAACAACATCCACATAGATATGGTGATCACCTTACTTAGCTCCCGCCCGATGAATGCCGTCCTGCAACAGCAAGCCTACCGGTTGCTGCGTAGGAACACCATCTCCAGAGAGTGTCCAGACACACTCTCGTTTAACTCTGATTTGGGTAAGGTAACAAGTGAAGCCCACACTTATCCAGAACGAACCCCGAAGTGCAAAATGTTTGCCTGGCATGTGGCTCTTCTCACGACACCATCCATTGATTCACCTGCTCCTCTGAGCATACTCTTCTAACACCAATCTCACTTTGGTCAAACCATAATGAAACTTATGGTTTCCTTCCAATCCCGTTAGAAGAGTTTAATGATAATTTAGACCAATTGGCGTAACATCTGGGCAGGGATATGTTTCGTTTCAACAATTACAACAAAAACAACGGAAAAAGAGACCTAGTAAAGCGGATAAAAAATTATCGGTCATCCTGGCTAGGCAATGCTTTACAACTCCAAGCCAACAAAATACGAAGGGTTTCCAAAAGCTGCGAAAGCCCATTTGAAGGAATGATAATGAGAGCGTCTACGGAATTAATTGTAATGGGGAGCCCGCAAGGAGTTCTTCCGCACTACAACGAAACACTTTTTCCATTATCTGGGTAACTGCGGGAGTGTTTTGGAACGCCATAAACGCATCCTCAAGGAGTCCTATAAGAAACTTTTCTGGATATGTACATTTTTAAAAGGCTCTTCCCCGTCGGATACGCTACCCCGGGAGTCCTAACAGAGCACCTTACGGACACGTTTGGTTAGATGGGACGGAATGCTCAGGTTTTGCTGTAGGTTGTGGTGTGGAACACGAAGAAGAAATGCCTATTAAAAGAGAAATAATAATTTTTTATTTTTTTTATTTACAAATTTTTTTTATAAAAATCTGACAAATATTCCCTCAATAACAAACCCAGGGTTGTACAAAAGTTGAATGTTGAGTTGATCAAAAGTCGGCTGGCTACCAACTTTGTTGCAAGCAATTTTGCAAGACCCGTTGACACGAGTCAATTTTCAGAATCAACATGAAATTGAATGAAAAATCGAGCAATGTAAACGGGACTTTAACGTACAGTGGTCGAACTCAGGGAAAATAATCAAGGAATCATCGAATTCGTCACAGAATATTCTCAAGAATCGCTCATCTCCCATCGTCACTACGACAATTACAGCTGTTTAGGTACATGACGTGAGAGCGAAAGGGAGAGGCGGCTCGGAGAATTTTTCTCTCAAATACTCCAAGAGCCATCTCATCTTCTCTTGACACTGTCCATGATTCCGCTGGTATGATGAGAGACTTATAGAGCGTGATCTTTGTTTGTTGAGAGAGGGCTTTACTTCTCAATTGCTTAGGCTACGCTCACACTGCAATCGACAATTTCATGCGACCTCATCATAGAAACTCGAGCGCGTTCTATTTTATCGGGCGGCCAAATTTGTTTACATTCGGGTGAAATCGGATGAAATCTGGTAGCTCATTTAAAACACATGTGTGCGGATGTGTATTTGCTGCCGGACGACAAAAGTCGGTTTGCAGTGCGAGCGTAACCTTACTTAGTCCAAAGTAACAGTTGTTGGCAAGATTGATTCTCCGTTGGATTTCTAGACTGATATTTTTTTCGGTGTTAGTGCTGGTTCCCAAGTAGACGAAGTCCCTCACCGTTTCAAATTTGTAGCTATCAACGGTGACTTGGCTGCCAAGACGCAGGTGCGCCGATTCTTTCTTTGATGACAGCAGATACTTCGTCTGGTCCTCGTTGACCGCAAGACCCACTTTTTTCGCTTCCTTATTCAGTCCAGAGAAGGCAGCGCTTGCTCGCTCTTGTAGAAGATTGTACCATTGCGGCTTAGCTCTGCTGCTCGAATTATCTTCTCCAGCATCAGGTTGAAGAAATCGCACGAAAAGAGTCGCCCTGTGTGAAGCCTCGTTTGGTTTCAAATATCTCAGAGAGGTTCACGTCATTTGGCAAAGCCGTATTAACTTCGCAGGGAAGTCAAATTCAGACATGGCGGCATACAGGCAACTCCTTCTTGCGCTATCAAAAGATGCTTTAAAATCGACAAAGAGATGGTGTCTGTCGATTCTTTTATCATGGGTCTTCTCCAGTATTTGCCGTATCTTGAAAATCTGGGCATGCACTCATCTGACCGTATTCTGCATAAGAGCTGTGTATGCTTTTTACCAGCTATTCGCCTCCGTGTTTGAACAGCTCGGAGGGTAGTCCCTCTTTTCCAGGCGGTTTTGTTGTTTTTGAGCCTTGTTATATGTAGCTATCAGCACTGCCAATTTTATGATAAAGCTATTCTAAAGGGATTCCAAGGAAAAAGGTAGCTTCAATAAGGTTTGGGTTAGAAGAATATACTCCGGAGAGCAGGGGGTGAAATAGTGGTTGGGGTCGAGAGGAGAACAGCTTTGTCTATTAACTTGGAGCTACCAAGTTCGCAGTTAAGCGAGAGTGTCTGTGGTCTCTCTCGGTAGATCGCATTTCTCTGCAGGAACAGTTAGTGCTTATTGTAGCAGGACGACATTCGCCGGACGGGAGCTTACAAAGGTCCTCACCGTCCCTGTGTAAATGCTGTTGAGGACCTGCCTGTGAACCCGTGGTTTTGTTATATGATGCCGTTGTTATAAAAAAAATTCGATAAATAGAAATTACCTTTACAATGACATAAACAACCATGAAATAGTTTTCAAAAAAAACCAAATTTGATTCCAAAATTGAACAATATAAACAGCCCCTTAAGTCC